>JAKJMR010000147.1:905707-944584 GCA_024449315.1 Daboia siamensis | reverse complement strand
TATTCTATTCTATTCTATTCTATTCTATTCTATTCTATTCTATTCTACTCTACTCTACTCTACTCTACTCTACTCTACTCTACTCTACTCTATTAACATGTTTCTGATGGATTTTTCATTTGACATGAACAAGTGATACCAATAATGTTACTTTATAACTATGAAATAGTGTCATTTTGAAATTGTAGATTCCTTTCAAAATGCCAGTGCACTGAGCCTTGTTACAATTGTACTCCCTCTTATAGGCATTTGGCCCTCATTAATTATAATAACCTTCAGCAACTTATTTGTAAGCATTTTTTCGTCTAATTGCTTTTCTTCCAAGGGGCTAAAGATAATAGTCATACAAAGGTCAAAAATGAAAATTATTTCCTAACTTGAGCAACTGAAATATATAGCAGGGCAATTAAGACAAGACCTTAAGCTTCTGTAATGACTTTCTCTGCAGGGAAAGTAGCTAAAAGTATAATTGCATCTTGATGAATATGTAGTCATTTATAAGATGTCTAATAGAGTGTGAATTTCTTCAGACTGATAACAGTCAAGAATATCTACTGTTTAGATATTTTGTTATATAGTAGAAACATATTCTCACCATGAACTTTAAGAGGGTAGTTCCAATGGCAGTATGTGTGTGAGTTTGGGTGGAGGGTACATACCAGCAGAAAATGATATTGTGTGCACGCTTACAAATATACTATCCAAACTACAGTCCTTATCAATGCAAAATTCTTCCTCACGTCCCATTTAACTATAGCATTTTCAATAGCAGTTTGTTCCACAATTGCTATTTATGAATTGGTGCAGTACAATTAAACATTGTCTATATTGACTTTTCCTTACAGTGGCTCTTCTTCTTCCTGTTACTGATTGTATTTCCTCTGTGAACATGTGTATTTCCAGTGTTTCAGGTATGGACTTTTCCAGGAACCAGAGAAGAAATGGAAGTTGCTATATATATATATATGCATATGACCTTTGCTGGCAATTGAATGCAATACAGATTATAAATGGAATGAAGATGAAACTATTAATCAAAGTCTTAAAGTACTATTACTGTTTACATAATGTATTTTGACATTTTCAAGTTTGATAAATGCCAAAGTGGTTGCAAAATGACATATCTTGCCTTTCACACTGAGAATTCATCTTGGTTTCCCTGGACTAATGGTTCTATTTGAAGCTGCTTCTCAATTACATTCATTTCAGAACAACAATAATATTCCCTAGCTTTCTTGTTAAATCAAAACATTTATTTATCTATAATAGTGTAGAAAATAAGTATATTGGGAGGGAGAGGTGGAGTGGAGGAGGAAAATGATGAGTATACATCTGCCTTTACAGGAAAGGGGAAAAAAAAATAGTTCAACATATCAAAACCAGTACTGTAAAAGACAATAGGAATGCAAGTCAAAAAATGCAAGAACATGATAAGGCAACACCCAGCCACTCTAGAGTTTAAATCACCAGGAAAAAATGGATTACATCCCAGAGTTCTGAAGGTGTTGGCAAACTGGATCTTGGAACCACTGACCCATATCTTTCAAATATCTTGGAGCACTGGAAAATAACAGAGGACTATAGAAGAGCGTATGTGGTTTCCATCTTCAAAAAAAGAAGAAGAAAAAAGGGGGGAAAGAAAGAAAGAAATGGATCCAGGAAATCACAAACCAGTTGCCCTGAAGTCAATACATGGGAAAATCCTGGAAAAGATAACCAAGAAACAAATCTGCAAACACCTAAATACAAACAAAAGTATTATTAGAAGCTAACATGGGTTTGCCAAAAAAATAGATTATGTCAGACAAACCTTATTGTATTCTTTGACAAGGTGATTAAATTAGTGGGCAAGCGAAATGCTGTGCATATAGTATACTTGAATTTCAGTAAGGAGGTTAAAATATTTGCAGGAACTTGGCATGTCTTATCTAACTAAGAAGGACTAGGGGGTGACATGTTTTAACTTATTGTAATAGTTGTGGGCACTTTGTTTAATTTCTTTTAACTTTTGTATTTTGTCTTTTAACACGTATTGCCTTGTTCACTGCCCTGAGTCCTTCGGGAGAAGGGCGGTATACAAATAAAATAAATAAATAAATAAATAAATAAATAAATGATAGCCGTCTTCCCATATTTGAGGGGCTCTGATAGAGAAGAAACCTATTTTTCAAAGTATCTGAGGGCAAGACAAGAATTAAGGAATGGAAGATTACCAAAGAGAGATCCAAACTAGAATTAAGGAAAACATTGCTGTCATTGAGAACAAATAATCAGTGAAACGGCTTGCCTGCATCACTGGAGGAGAGATTGGACAGGCACTTATCTGGAATGGTATAGGACAGAGATGTCAAACTTGTGATGTCATGTGATGTCACACAACATATCGGGATGGTTTTGACACCCCTGGTATAGGGTCTCCTACTTGAGCAGAAAGTTGGATTAAAAGATCTCCAAGGTCCCTTTCATCTCTGTTATTCTGTGTTAAGTCGTGGGCTCTGATGAGCAGGAATGTGTTGTGATTCAGGGTCAGCCTGTGGGTTCGGCAGTTGGGTCGGACGATTCAGACGAGGAAGAGAGGGGTGTTGGAGAGCCTGCAGAGAACAGCCCTGAGGCTTCGCAGAGCCCTCAGCCAGGCCCCTCCCATCTGGTTACGATGCAGACCCAGCTGTGTGAGCCTGACAGCGTGGATAAAGATGACCCACAGCTGGCCCTGTTCAAGGATGTCCGACGCAGGAGGCAGTCAATCAGGAGTAAACAGAGGAAGGCAATGGGGCACCTTGGAAGCAGGCAGAGAGAAGCCACGCCCTTAACTGTTTAAAAGGGGAATGTGTGGGAGGGCTGGTTTGCTGAAGGCAACCGTTTGAATAGCTCCTGTTTCATGGTTCGTGTTTTTGTTTGGCTCTGTTTGCTCTGTTTTATGTCAATAAATTTGGCAGGCTTAGTTCCAGCCTCTTGCCTTTTTGTAAAGGGGCTGTCCCTGTCTTTTCTGCAGGGCCGGTAGTAGGCTGGTACAGAACATGATGATGTTAAGACTGAGTACAGGGAAACTCATTCTTTTATTCTTGCTGGAACTGAACTGAAGCTTGGGCCGCACCAAGCCACAATATATAGCCTAGCCCCTAGGTGGCAGCCAATAGGTTTGAACCCATGCTTGCCACCTGGGGCTGACCAATTGCAGGACTGGAGACGGCCTGTCTGGGTTGCTGGAGAATCGTTAGCTTCTTCAGCAACGCAAGTGGTGTAATACCACAAGCCCAATACATAACATTCTGTACTGTGTAAACAAGCACAGCAAAATGAACTTAGATCATAATGGCCAAGGGAATAATTAAGCACATTTCAACAGTGTAAAGATAGGGACTATTTTAGCATCTTTCATAATGTTCATAATAATAAACAACCAGTCTCTTAAGCCACCCATTAAGCATTTAAACTATTAGTCAAAGGAACACCAAAATATTTACAGATCTGAAAAGGGTTTTTCATGTAATATACAGTATAAACTGAAACAATCCAGTTCAGTTAAAGCCAATAATTTTGCCAAACAAGTTGGGGGAAAAAGGACTGAAATGCTACTTCATAGGGCTGTGCAGATATTCAAAACTTCAAAGTGCTTCTTTAAAATGAAGAAGCTGCCACTTCTAATTCTGAGAACAGAGCAGCCCACCACTTTGATCCAATGGCTAAAAGTAGATTCTGAGAAAGGGCTGCACCTGCACAGCATCCTGGTTTAAAACAAAAAATCCCTGCTTGCATTTTCCTGCTTTTCCTCAGGAAAGCCTCCTGCTCCTTCTTTTACAGATCTGTTTCAGTGGCTTAGTGGTTTTAACACTTGCTTGACATGTAGAACATCCCTGATGTGAAGCCCAACAGAAACACACACACACACACAGAGAGAGAGAGAGAGAGAGAGAGAGACAGAGAGAGATGTCTTTCTTTGCCTGAACAATCTAGGTTTACACTAAACTTTTTTTTTTCTGGTAGTACACTGGTTTTCAAAAACAGATGGGACAACCATTTGACCAGGATGGTATAAGGTCTCTTGTCTTGAGCATGGGATTGGACTAGAAGACCTCTGAGTGCCTTCCAGCCTTATGATTCTATATTTCTGTGAGCTAGAATCATTTTTCCCATCACCTGGGGTGAAAAAGTTGTTTGATCCCAAATGAGCAAACATTAACTGATGCTGTATTGAAGAACATAATCTAAATTATTGAACTGTGCAACTCTACAGGTTATTTTCCTAGTGACAAGAACCGAACAAGGCTGTTGCATATCAGGAACTCCAAGATGCCAAGAAGAGGCATAAAAATATAGATCTCTTTCTTGTACTGCAAATGATACTGAATCTATCACAAAGACTTAATTGCACAATCTTATCTTAAGCAGAATAAAGTAAACATGGAGAAGTAGGGACGTTATATTTTAGAACAATGCCTTTTTTATAAGTATTATTTGCCATGGAACAGCTCTCCTGGCAGTTTTGAATGGCTCATATGCCACTCATATGAGAATATTTTTGCCTACTGTTATGACTGAGCAACCAATGTCTTAACTATTACACCAGTACTACACTGCTTTAGGGACGTGGTGGCTCAGTGGGTTAGGACGTTGAGCTTGTCGATCAGAAGGTCGGCAGTTTGGCAGGTCGAATCCTGAGTGCTGTGTAGCAGAGTGAAAATAAGGTCTGCATCTTTACCAGCTGAGAGATATCCATTACTGAATCAGTTCATTAGTTGACTCAGAAGCACAGTGTGCCAGAAGCAACATACACTTTCCAAACAATAAGTACTTGCAGGAGGCCTTCCATTTTGGTTCTGAAAGATGAAGGTGAACAATGTATGGACTCTGCCTTTCTCATTCACCTGACCCAATCCTGGCATGTCTTCATCCTTCATTTGGATAAGGAAAATGATCTTAGCTATGATCCTGGCTGAAATTTTACAGCACTATAATTATATGTCTCTCCAATTCATATAACACACATATATACTGCCATGAAATAATGTAACCCTTGCATTTCCTTTGTTTTTGGTGGTTTTTAGGAAATCATTTTCAAAAGCCACTTAATACTGAAGTGTTTCTTTTTTATAGAAGAAAATTTACATTAGATAAATTATTCAAGCCTATGCAAGTTTGAAGACACTGTTCAGATATGATCGGGTGGGCTTGTTGAACTATTCAGAGAAGTTTCTTTGCAAGTACATTAAGCTCCCTTTAAGAGTTTGAGTTGTAGGTTCAGAGAAATGCTAGAATTTCTTTTCAAAGCACCCCTACACTTGGTTCCCATAGGGCAGGGGTCTTCAAGCTTGGACTTTTTATGACTTGTAGACTTCAATTCCCAGAATTCCTCAGCCAGGCATGCTGGCTGAGGAATTCTGGGAGTTGGTCCAGAAATCATAAAAGGGCCAAGTCTGAAGACCCTTGCCATAGGGTGAAGGTTAGTCATCTACAGACCCATTGTAAGCTCTAATCTAGCCTTATTTTTCAGCATATATTTAGAAAAGAATGAAACAACAATTTCCTTAAAAATTGCTCCTTTGATCACCATTTGTGAGCTTCACAGCCAGCTTCCCACAAGCAAATGTCAACAAGGAAGCCAACCACAAGCTACAAGTTGTGTTTACATGACATCACACTAAATGACTACAAGTGATTGTCTTAATAACTGCAGTGGAACTAATATTGAAATTTGGGCATGATCACATGATGATAGCAATAAAGTTGTCAATTCCAATTGTGGGCATTAAGTGAGAGCTACTTTTATATAATTCTCTTTGCTTGATTTAAGCACATCTAAATGGAAAGATAGCATGAGTTAATTTTGGCTAGTTCATCTCTAAAAAATACTAATGATGACATTCCAGTGAGAATGAATTCCAGATTAATGCTGTGCTCATTTTAAACATCTATTTTCCTCAACTTGTCATTTTGTATCCATTTAAGTGTCAGAATATTTGTCCTCTAGAATTTTTAATGTTTCAGCAAATTTCATTTTGAAAGCACAGAATTTTAAAAGTGCAAGGCTAGAAAGAATTTGATGGCATATCTTTTACTGTTCATAAATAAAACAGAATAAACAGATAAGATCAGCTATACCCTTTGGTTTGCACTGGAAGTTGGCATATTTCTCAGCTTTTTAATAACATGTGGTTCAAGATTCAGGAGTGAATAATTCATATCAGGAAACAAATGGAATCAAAACATCTACATAACAAAAATTCCAACCATTGGTTTTTTGTGTTGAAGCATCTACTCAGACATATTATCCATTAATCAGTGCATTTTATTGCATTCTAATGTGTCTCCTTTCTTATTTTTCTTGTCCTTTGAAAATATTCATGCAGAAATAACTTTCATTTTCTATACAGAACTATTAAAAATTCCAAGAATGTCTTAGAATCTGAAAATATCTGGGACCATTAAAAGAAACTCATGGGAGATTCAGGCAATGTATTTATTTACTTAGAGAACTGTCTTGTCCAGGCACATGATACACTTATGCATGGAACTCAGTGAGAACCTCATCCTTAAACTACTGATAGTATTGAAGGCAGTCTTCATTGGCTGGCTGTACTAGGGTGAAGTCTAAGTAAGCAGCAATCCTAAGAAAGGAAGTTCCCAGTTTATGTAGAAACATCTCATGAACATATTGTTCAACCATGTCTATAGTTAAAAAATGGAAATCACTTTCACCATTGAAATCATTCACCGTGATGATCGCTAACTAGAGTAGTTTTAAAACAGAATAAGATATGTTTCCTGAGGATAAACCTATCTTTTTTTTTTTAATTGAAAAGTTTTTCAATACATTTTATTTATTACATCCCATCCCCCAACCCTTCCCTCCCTTCCAACCCTATCCCACCCTCTCACCCTCCCCTTCCCCCCTCCCCCCTCCCCGACTTCCCAGAGCTAGATACAAGGTATAAAAATAAAGTAAACAATCAAAAACTCCCATATACTAATAACAATAAACTATTAAATCTCTCGCACTTTAGCTCTTATAATTTGACTACAAGCAATATACTTATTCAAATGCTAGATGAAACTTTTTAGTCCGGTATTTATTCTGGATGTAATCAATACATTTCTTCCACTCCGCAATATATCGTTGTTGCGAATGGTCTTTCAAATATGCTGAAATCTTCGCCATTTCCGCCAGGTTAGAAACTTTTAAAGTCCATTCCTCTATAGTCGGCAGTTCTTCCTTCTTCCAGTATTGCCCTATTAAAAGTCTCGCTGCCGTAATTAAGTTCAACATCAGATTAATGTCCAGCACAGTGGTATCAGTAATAATGCCCAGTAAAAACAATTGCGGACAAAACTTTATCCTTTTCTTGAATATCTTCTGCATATTCCACCAAATTTTAATCCAAAATGCTTTGATCTTTTTACAAGTCCACCATATATGAAAGTACGTTGCATCTTCACCGCCACATCTCCAACATTTAGGCTGATAATTCGGATACATACTTGCTAACTTTTTAGGATCTAAATGCCACCTATAAAACATTTTATAAAAATTCTCTCTTAAATTTTGAGCTTGCGTAAATTTCACATTTCTCACCCAGATCTTTTCCCAAGTATCCATTGTGATGACTTCCTGTATATTCTGTGCCCATTTTATCATACAATCCTTAACAATTTCTGTTTCTGAATCAATCTCTATCAATGCAAGATATACCCTTTTAATATGTGCTGGTCCCTGATTTCTAATTTGCTTTACCAAATTTTCGTCATCCATTAAAAAACCAATTTTTTGGTCCTCTTTCCACCTGGCTTGTAATTGCCCGTATTGAAACCAAGTTTGAACAATCTTTTTTTCTCGTAAAAGATTATATGACTTCAAACACCATACATTCCTCTCCAAACTCAAAATTTCCTTATATGTAATCACATCATGTTTAAATCCAACATTTATATTCTCTATTGCGTGTTTGGGTATTGCCCATAAAGGTATCTTGTAATTTAACTTTTGTCTATGCTTTTTCCAAACTCGCAACAAAGCATACTTCAAAATATGCATTTTAAACACATTGTCTACCTTCTTATCATACAATAAATATGCATGCCAACCAAATAACAAATCATGCCCTTCAAGATTTAATAGTCTCCCCTGTGTTAAATTAATCCAATCACTTATAGCTGATAATGCAGCAGCTTCATAATATAATTTAAGATTGGGCATTTTTAGACCACCTCTTTCACGCGTATCCTGCATAATTTTAAATTTAACCCGTGGCTTTTTCCCTGCCCAAACAAATTTATTAATACCCTTCTGCCATTCCTCCAAATTTGAATCCTTTTTGAGAATGGGTATCATTTGAAACAAAAATAAAAATTTTGGCAGAACATTCATTTTTACTGCTGCAATTCTTCCCAATAATGATAATTGTAATTTTTTCCAACTATCCAATTCTTTTTGCACTTTGCTCCATAATTTTTCATAATTATTTTTATATAATTTTACATTTGAGGGTGTTAAGTATACCCCCAAATATTTAACCCTTTCAACAATTTCAAATCCAGTTAGCCTTTCTAAAGCTACCTTTTGTAATACTGTCATATTTTTAGATAACATTTTAGTTTTTTGTATATTAACCTTAAATCCAGAAACTTTCCCATATTGCGATATTAACTCCATCAGTTCCATAACAGAATTTTCTGGGTATATCAACGTAATAACCAGATCATCCGCAAATGCCCTCAATCTATAATCCTGATCTCTTATTTGAATTCCCTTAATTGTTTCCGAATTCCGTATTTTAATCAGTAATATCTCCAACGTTAAGACAAATAATAAAGGTGATAACGGGCAACCCTGCCTCGTACCCTTTTCAATATTACACATTTCAGTCAAACTATTATTAACAATTATTCGAGCTGTTTGCTTTTGATATAATGCCCTAATTGGTTGTAGAAATTCATCCCCAAAATTCATTTTGTCTAATACTTTCAACAAAAATTTCCAATCCAATTGATCAAAAGCTTTTTCAGCATCCAAAAAAATCAATGCTGCAGGGATCTGGTTATTCCTTTCCAGAAATTCCAACAAATCAACTATATGTCTCACATTATTTTTCATTTGTCTACCACTTATAAACCCAGTTTGATCACCATGAATTACCTGTTGCAATACCCTCATCAGTCTACTAGCTAAAACCTTAGCAAATATCTTGTAGTCCGTATTCAAAAGTGATATTGGCCTGTAATTTCTTGCTTGAGTAACGTCCTGATCTTCTTTCGGAATTAAAGAAATAAAAGCAGTTTTCCAAGACGGAGGCACTCCTCCCCCTTTTTGAATTGTCTGAAACAGTTCCTTTAATGGCTTTATCATCTCAAACTGGAGATTTTTATAATACACAGCAGTCAAACCATCCGTGCCTGGCGCTTTACCTGCTTTTAACTGTTTGATTGCCAAAAATATTTCTTCCTCAGTTATCAACTGATTCATCTCTTCTTTTTGCTCTTGCGTAAGAACCGGGATGTTAACGTTTTTTAAATATAAATCAATGTCTATTTCGTTAATCTTATCTCTAGCATATAATTTAGAATAAAAATCAACAAAGGTTTCCTTGATAAGATTCTGTTGATACACAACCTTTCCCTTATGTTCTATTTTATCTATATTAGAAACCCTTTGTTTCTTCCTTAACATATAAGCTAGCCATCTACCTGGTTTATTGGCATTGCAAAAAGTATTATGCCTTGCAAACCGTAGATTAGTTGCCACCTGATCAGCCATTAACTTGTCAAATTGTCCTCTTAATATCTTAATAGCCTCTTTAATCTTCACATCCGATGGATTCAAAATTAAAGCCTTTTCTTTTTCCTTAATCTCTATCTCTAATTCTTTCCTCCTAAATTCCAAATTACGTCTATATTTATTATTAAGATATATCAACACACCTCTCCTATATGCCTTATTAGCATCCCATACCATTTCCATAGAAGTACCCTTATGCATATTTGTTTCAAAAAAACCCTTCATCTGTTTTTTACACTCTTCCACATTTTTCTGATTTCTAAACAGATTCTCATTTAAACGCCAGGAACGTCTTTCTCTAATGTCTTTTCCAATCTCTAACCAAACTGGGCTGTGATCAGACATAATCCTTGAACAAATCTTTATCTTCTTAGTTCTAAAAAAAAGATCATTAGTCAATAATATAAAATCAATTCTAGAAAAAGATTGATGTCTATCAGAAAAAAAAGTATAATCCCTTTCTTGTGAGTTCCTCTCCCTCCAAACATCACATAGTTCCATATCATCCATCATCTCAAAAAAAGACTTAGGCAATTTAGCATGACTTGGGGTACTTCTATAAGATCCACTCTTATCCATTTGTACATTCAAAACACCATTCCAGTCTCCCATAAAAATAAAAGATTTGTAATCCAATTGGGTAATCTTGCTGTGTAATAAACTATAAAAATCAGCTTGCTGTTGATTAGGAGCATATAGTCCAACCAAAAGAGTTTTTTTGCCATCTATTAACAAGTCCACAATAACATATCTTCCTTGTTGATCTGCTTCGATTAACTCTGCTGTAATTGTATTCTTAACATAAATAACCACTCCATTTTTCTTATTTGTTGCAGAAGCAATAAATTGTGTGCCTAATCTTGAATTTAATAAATACTTTTGGTCCATAACTCTAATATGTGTTTCTTGTAAGCAAATAACATCAGTCTTAAATTGCTTTAAATATTGAAAGATTTTCTTTCTCTTCTGTGGTGAATTTAATCCATTGACATTCCAAGTTAAAAACTTAGTCACCATTTCTGGCAACCCGAAGCTTCTGGAGCGTGTCATCCAAAATCCCCTTCACATTTTTAGGCCGCGCCCCTCCCACAGCTTCGCTATAGGTACACTTTGGAAGTTCCACAACATTCTGCTGATCCTGCTCTTGCTCACGTCTGATTCGTCTCGAAGCAGCACGCGTAATCCTCTGGTCTCTTACTTTTTCTGATACTGTTGAAATTTGATCCACTCCTGCTGCTTTCTCATCTGTCTGTATTCCTTCGGCATGTTGAGACTTTCCCTCCTTTGATGATTCCAAAAGTGGTATGGGGATTGCTTTTAAAACATTGCTATAAAAATCACGTGCCTGCATCACTGTAGCAAGACGGTATCTTGTGTCTTCATACCATACCCACTGGGATCTCCCATCTAAACTTGATATCACGTCGCTTAAGCTCCTGTGCCAGAAATGCAAATTCCTTTCGTTTCCTTAAAATTTTTGGAGGGATCTCTTTTAAAACCAAGACTTCTTGCTCTGCAATCACAAGCTTAGTATTGTAAGAGACTTGAATAACTTCATTCCTGGTTGCTCTCTTTGTAAAATAAACAACCACATCTCTGGGTAATTTCCTTTGTCTCGCAATCCAGGAATTAACACGGAAGATTTTATCTATTTCTTCTGCAATTCCTTCAGCTGGCCTTCCCAACACATCTTCCAGAGCAACAGAAACTATTTTTTTCAAATCTTCCTTGAGATTCTCCTTAAGACCTCTAATTCTCACAGCAAATTCCATTTCATGGTATTGTACCAGTGTCAGATCATAATCAATTTTATCCACCGCAGTCTCAGTCTCTAATATCTTTGCATCCAATTTAATATTATTTTGAGTGAGGTCTTCCACTCTTTCGTCCAAGCGTTCAATACATATCGCCATGCCTTGAAATGCAAGCAAAATGTCCTCCCTTATTACTGTAAACTTCTCCTCCAACTTTTCATCCATAATTTCAGCTAATTTTTCTGTCAGCTTCTCATCCAACTTTTCATCTATCATCTCAGCTAATTGCTGTGAGTGCTTTTCCAGAGCATCTTGCAAAACTTTAACTGTTAAAACAGGCAAAGGTGAGGGTGCAGGAGGTGCTAAAACTTGCACTGAAGATTGCGGCAGGGGGGAAGCCCCCACACTTTTAGTAAGTTTAAAAGATTTAGCCGCCATCTTTTCCACTATTGCAACTACGCACTTTCACTTTCAGGATCTTCAATGTGGATTGAGCCAAAGATCAAAAGTTCACTTACTCCTTATTCTCTTGCATCGCTCAGCCTGCTTTCATTGTCTTCCAAAATCCATTCTTGTAAGCAGGGATGGTTGCGTTCACCTTGTTCTGCTCCAAAAGTCACGGAGCAGAAACGCTGCGCAGCCCGGAGAAATCCAAGCTTCGGGGGGGCTCAATCCTTCAGCCGCCAGAACTTTAAGCCCTGGCGGCCCCGGAGAGCCCTTCCCCTACTTGGATACTCACCCCCTCCTCTTCTCCCGAGGAGGGGGCTTCCGAACCGCCGAAACAGCTGATGGGCGCTGTTTTCGGCGGTTCTACAAAGCCGCGAAGCTGACAACCTGAAAGCAGCTGTCGTCGGCGGCACCTTGCCACCCGGAAGTCGATAAACCTATCAGCAGCTGATCAGAAATAATGGCTGGGCCACTGGCACATCTGTAAATCTCATCTTGGCTGTTTTGGTCATGCCCTGCTTATGGGTTTCCCCAGTGGTGGGATTCAGCCAGTTCTCACCCCTTCGGCAGAACCAGTAGCTAATTTTTTGTTGCCCAGGCCCAGAACGGACTTCCAGAAGTGGCATTCACATAGAGAACCAGTTGTTCACATATTTGAATCTCACCACTGGGTTTCTCAAAGGCATAATATCCTGCGATAAACAGGATTCTCAACTAGACATGTCTGTCACATTGACTTTTTAAATCCTTATATCACCCTTTGCAACTCCAATGCAAGTAATAAAGAATGGGATATGATTTCTAAATGTTATATGGTTACTGCAGAAACAGACTAATTTGACACTTCTTCATCCAGTTGAATACATGGTGTGTTATTAACAAAGCTGTATCTCTTATGACATTATAAAGAGATGTGATAGTTCAGTAAGCATCGTCAGTAACTTTTCAGCTTGAGTTCAGATTTAGTAGTGCAAGGGTGAAACATGGAGAAGAATAAACACATTTCTCCTCTTTTTTCATAGAGCTGTAAGTAGCTAATGTATAGTTCCCAGACAGCAGCATCCATAGGGGTATAATGTGGATCATTTTATATCTGATAGCACAATAGAAAAACACAAAACTGCCTTTATTTATCTAAATTTTACTCTGGTTTTGAAGAATGAAAGAGTTCAATTTTAATTAAAAAAACTGTGTCATATATATATATATATATATATATATATATATATATATATATATATAATGCAAAATTGAACCAAATCAGTCTAAATGAAATTTTAAATATATAATTTGAAACAAGGATGACTTGTCTAGCCTCCAATTTTGAACCCTATTTTTGACAAACACACATTCTTTGACATTACTAAAAATTGGCAATTTTGGATGACTTTTTGTGGCATGAACTTAGGGAATACTAGGAGCAGTCTCAGTGTGCTTAAATATTCTCCCTACTCTCCTTTTGGGGAATATAACATTTTCAAAGTGTGTTTGATTTGTCTACCTATAACAATAATAATACACAGAGATTTTTACATTAAACAGGCAACAAAGTGTTTTCTATTTACAACAGTTTTGTTATAGGACTCCTAAAGGATTATGAGATATAAGAAAAAAATTGGTTGTATTTAGCATTGCATAGAAATTTATTTCCTTTCCGGTAATTCCTTGCATGTATTTTCCATAAACAAGTATCAATGCTGTAGAAGAAATAATTATGAAGGACATTCTTTAAAAAATAGAAAATATTTTAATGAACATTTCTATCTGTTATATATATCAATGCAGCTTAATACAAACATCACTGGTGTTAAGTTGTGGGCTCTTGGGTACAGGAATGATGACACAAGTCTGAGTACAGGATAACTCATACTTTATTCTTGCTGGAACTGTACTGAAACTTGGGCTGCAACCAGCCACAATATATAGTCTAGCCCCTAGGCGGCAGCCAATGGATTTGAACCCATTCTTGCCACCTGAGGCTAGCCAATTGCAGGACCAGAGACAGCCAGTCTGGGTTGCTGGAGAGCCGTTGGCTGCTCCAGCAATGCACGTGGTGTATAACCACAAGCCCAGTACATAACAGCTGGCATTTGAAATTTAATTTCCTATCCCATGTATAGCTTGAATACATACTGTATATTTTTGATAGAAAGAAATCACTCATCTAATTTGACATCAAAGTATCAGCTTTCCTGTAATAGGATTTCAACATGAGTCAAACTGAAAATTCTTCTTGCTTCCTTGACAAGCTGTATACTTTTACATATTTATCAGATCTCCAGAAAAATATACACCTATCACTCTTGTAATAGAGTCCATCTACCTTGTTGTTCTTTCCTTCCACCTTTTTCAACATTATGGACATCTGAAGGCAGCTAAGCCTTCACAAATTGTATCCTACTGTGATAATTTCATCCTGGTCATTTATTTATGCCTGAAGAAAGAATTCTGGCTAGAGTTGTTCTGCAATCTATTTCTTGGGAGGGTTTTTTTTTTTTTTGGCTATTCATTTTTTACACTAACTTCAGAAGTGCCAATATTCTTTCTTACTTGCTTCTTCAAAGGATCAGAAAGAATACTATTGACTGCTCAGGTTCTGAATTTTGTAGATAAAGATATGTCCATAGCATCTGAATATCCTTTTCAAGGTTTTCAGGAATACTCTGCTAGTCTATGACATATTTCCTGACTGCTGGTTAGTTTACCATTGATAGTTGACCCCAAAAGCTATCACCAATTTAACATTTTCATTGTCAGTAATAAGGTGGTTTTTCTACCTGCTGTCATTAATTTGGTCTTCATTATATTTAATCTGAACCACTGCTGCATGAGCTCCTGGATTTTCACTAATGGAACTTGCAGATCATTTGCCTTTTCAGCTATTAGAGATGTGTCATAAGCATAGCCAGGTTATTAATGTTTCTTCCTGCTGTTATTTTCTCTCACATACTAGGAAATTATGCCTTTGCCATTGTCACTAAAGTGATTCTCCTCTTCCAGACTATTCCTATATCTTTGTTGTCTGATATATGTGTCTACTTGTTCTGCTGAGAAGATGAGATGATCTTCATACCTTGCATAATCCTATATAAATTGTATGATCCCTGACATATGCTTTTTTCATTTATCATTCCCCAAATCATCTCCCCAACTACTATGATAGGGCAGCCCAACAAGATCTGGTGAACTAAAAACAATTCAGAAATTTATATGGAATCAAGTGAGGACATCCTAGGCCAGACATGTCAAACTCGCAACGTCACATGATGTCGTGCAACGTATCAGGACAGTTTTGCCTTTGCCGGCAATGGGGTGGTGACACATCCAGGTGACACATCCGGCCCGTGGCTGGCAGTTTGACATCCCTGTCCTAGGCTCATCAAGTAAACCTAAAGAGGTCTCCACATCATCACAATCATAATGATGTGGAAACAAAATTTAGTAAAGCAGGATTTTAGTAAAACAGATATCAGAAATACCACACACCCCCATCCAAATAATAGAATTAAATCTCAAGGTGTTCAAATTTTGTATGTTTTTTAACACTTTGAATGCATTTTCTAAGCCACAAAACCTATCATTAAATACAGTAGTCTAGACAAAAGGTCACAAATGCTTTGCAAAAGTTTCAAATATAATATACTGCACTTATACACTTATAGTGTGATTGTATGCATTTAAGTCTGATATATTTCAATCACTTTACTTTTAACCAATTGTGTAGGCTTGCAGCTTTAATGTACAATATCTATGTTACAGCATCCCATTGATTTTTACTCTCTCTCTCTCTCTCTCTCTCTCACACACACACACACACAGTATCAATAACAAATTATTTTGCATCTGAATATGCTCTTAAAACTTATTTTTAATGAGCTGTCTGAAAGCTATAATTCATGATCCCTATAATGCAGAAAAGATAGAACTGAGAAGCTCTGGACAATAATAATATGTAATATGTATTACATCTGAAATCTAAAATATAAAGGATGCACTGCTTGAAATCAGAGGCCACTATTAAAAAAAAAACTTTGTCTAACAATTCATAATTGAAAATAGGGGAAATAGGCCAGAGAGTGTACGCTTTAATTACTATGATCCAAATACTTTGCTCTAAAGGTATCATTAAAAGCAGTGATTGATTGATTTTTTTTAAAAAAAAAACTTTGTTAAAAGTGGCCTTTATTTCCATGCCCAGAACTAGCTGACTTGGCCTTCCGTGGTGTCATTTACCCATATGAAATTGGAATGCCTACTTAGTTTAAAAGGCACAAGCCAAATGCCTTCCATTAATCTCATTACAGAGGTGCCCATTCTTGTTACATCCTATCCAGAATGATATCACATGACATGCTGAATAAACCCTCAGCTGCCAGTTTCTTTTATGGTTCTTGGCAGCCGGCAAATGAAGCATCATTTTGCCCTTGATGCTGCCAATGACATCCTATACTAAAGAAGCTTTCCAACAGAATAGCTATTCCTACCTTTAGCCATAGTTTTTTTCAGGTCACCTTTATTGCCCGTTATTGTAGTTGGTTTGAAGTTCCTATTTAAAAACAGAATGTGACTAGAGATATAGAAAAAGAGACAGGTTAAGTACATTCACATCCATATCATTTTGAATTGATAGGTGAGAAAGAGCTAAATTAACATGTGTTGTTGTTGTTGTTGTTGTTGTTGTTAGCCACCCATCGTGACCCCATGGACAACGTTTATCCAGGCCTTCCTGTCCTCTACCATCTTCTGGAGTCCATTTAGGCTTACGCCTACTGCTTCAGTGACTCCATCCAGCCACCTCATTCTCTGTCGTCCCTTTCTTCTCTTGCCCTCAATCTTTCCCAGCATTAGGCTCTTCTCCAGCGAGTCCTTCCTTCTCATTAGGTGGCCAAAGTATTTGAGTTTTAGCTTCAGGATCTGGCCTTCTAAAGAGCAGTCAGGGTTGATCTCCTCTAGGACTGTCCGGTTTGATTGCCTTGCAGTCCAAGGGACTCGCAGGAGTCTTCTCCAGCACCATAGTTCAAAGGCCTCAATTCTTTGGTGCTCAGCCTTTCTTATGGTCCAATTTTCACTGCCATACAATGCAACTGGGAAGACCATAGCCTTGACTATATGCACTTTTGTTGACAGGGTGATATCTCTGCTTTTTAGTTTGCTGTCTATATTTGCCATGGCTTTCCTCCCCAGGAGCAAGCGTCTTTTAATTTCTTGGCTACAGTCCCCATCTGCAGTGATCTTGGAGCCCAGGAAAATAAAATCTGTCACTACCTCCATTTCTTCCCCATCTATTTGCCAGGAATTGAGAGGGCCGGATGCCGTGATCTTGGTTTTATTAGCATGTGTATGATCTATTTTCTGCTCTAGTTGCATAATGGCCCTGATTTCCACGAAGAGAGGAGGAGGAGGAGGAGGAGGAGGAGGAGGAGGAGGAGGAGGAGGAGGAGGAGGAGGAGGAGGAGGAGGAGGAGGAGGAGGAGGAGGAGGAGAAGAAGAAGAAGAAGAAGAAGAAGAAGAAGAAGAAGAAGAAGAAGAAGAAGAAGAAGAAGAAGAAGAAGAAGAAGAAGAAGAAGAAGAAGAAGAAGAAGAAGAAGAAGCTTTTTATATTCTACCTTTATACTAAGGTAGTAAATGGTAAGTTTTGCTTCCCTCTATCCTTGAATTTGAAGTGAAGTTACTAGTGTCTGTGGAAGACTAGGATACACATAAAATAGGATGACTTTGCTTTATTACACATCTGAAGATTAAAAAAAAACTTGGTTTGAGCAAAGTCTTAAAGCTCTGTGACTCTTGTAATGTTGTGATATTTTATGGACTGTCTTAGTCATTGTCATGCAATAAGGCTAGATTATGTTCACTTTTGAGTCTCAGTAAAATCCTCATGTGATCAGTCTCATTTCTCATGAAATCTGTCTTTTATTCATGGTGGGTTCAGAACTTATTTATTTCTCAAAGTAAATCCTTTGCCTCTTTGCATAGGGTAGTATCTAGTGAGAGAACCAACAGGGAAAGATTACAGATGAGAATTTTAAAAAGACAATTGAAGAAAGAACCTAATACAGATATCTGACACTTGGTACGCCCTCTATTACTTGGAAGTTAAGATTATGTTCCAAATGTTAGGATAATCTCAGGTCAAGTAGAATTAGTAAAAAATAATGGTATTGTTCTGGAATAATGCCTTATCTAGAACAACAGCTTTATAAATATAATGAATTTCTATAGAACTTATCTATTGAAACCGTGATGTGAATAAATGAAAGATATAACTGGCTATATTTTCTTTTTCTTCTAAATCTCTTACTAAACCAGACTGTTAGAAGGACCAGCATGCAGTTATCATTCAAGATAGAAATGTATTTTATAGAGAAGGTAGTGTATTAAAATGTTATTTCATTTTACTTTAAAAAATGAGGAATAATGTGAAACTGAAGTAAAGCTGGTATAGACGGATCTTTTCATTTCTATTGCAAATAGGCATATAGATTTAGAATGACATTTATTTTTCATTCCAATTTCCTGTAATGTAATTTTAAGCTGAATAAGAAAATTAATGGAGTTACGACTTGGTCCTGCAATGTCTGATACATACAGTATTCTTTTTTGTGAAATTGCTGCTTTCATCAATATTATACAGTTTTTTCCCCTGAGCATCGAATTTGTACACCCTCTATTAGCTCAAGCCTTGAGCTTCAGTTAAAAAGAAGCATAGAAAAGAACTTTCTGAGGCTTCAGCTATAAGTTTTAAGCAGAGACTGGACAGCCATTTGTCTGCAATGGTGTAGGATCTCCTGCTTAAGCAGGGACTTGGACTAGAAGACCTCCAAGATCCCTTCCAATTTTGTTATTCTGTTATCTAGTTGTACATAGCTAATTTTGTAACAGATGTCTAGACTTTTTCCCTGACTACACTTCATACCATATTGGCTTGAACTTCCAGTGACAGCACAGAAGGCAAATATGGGTCACTTCCTTTGGGGAAGAGTCACAATTACCCTATCCCAATTTTTCCTTCCCAAAGGTTAACAGATTCCAATTATTCCTATCCCCTCTCAGGTGCTAGAAAAAGATTCATTATGATTATCTTTTCAACATGGATTTTTTAAAAAAGTTTTCAGTGCTTTTTCTTGTTCAAAGTTTTATGGTTGTTTACTGAGAGCTTTTAGGTCTTTAGGTCAATTTTATTTTATTTTTAACGTAAAGAAGGTAGTACCAGAATATTAATGAACATTGCTCTCCTACAGGGTTTTATCCTATACTGAACACAACAATTAATGAACTATGAATGCCCTTTGGTGAGAGATACTCAATATCTAATTTAGGTCTTATACACCTATATATTGCAATTTAATAGTCTGGATTTTAAAGCATCATAAGCTTATGATATTATCTTAGGGTGATCCAGTAGTTTGAAATCTATACAGATTTATTAAATTCCAGCATCCTGAAATATGATTTTCCAGGCTGCCACTGGCAAGTTTTATTTTTACTTCCTAATATTTCCCCACAAGTGCAACATCCACTATTTTAGATCAACCGAATTTTGATCCATCAGCTTTTAAGGTTAAGAAGACTCTAGAATTCACAGTGACCTGGTTTCTACCCTAGTAGACCAAACCACTAGACCAAACTGACTCTCATTTTTATTCTCATATTTCTAAATCAGAAATCCAAGAGATTAACAGTCCCAGATAGTAACCAATGGACCAAACTGGCAAAAAAAGTAGTTTAATTTAGATTAGCACAATGAGGCAAAATAATGCCCATAAGATTCTTATTCAAAGGGATAATGGGTGCAAAATTACAATACAACATCCCTGTTTGGATGATATCTTCATCATTTATAGAGCTGAGTCCATTGGAACAGTCCCATCATTTACATTAATGAACAGTCAGTTGGTCATCCATAGCAATAGAATGATGGGATTAATTACAACATAAAACACATGGCTGGAAAGGACCTTGGAAGCCTTGGAAGTCTTCTACTCCATCCTTCTGCTTGGCAGGAGAGCCTATCCTATTCCTAAACAAATAAGGTAAGGTAAAGTTTTCCCCGCACATGTGTGCTAGTCGTTTCCAACTCTAGGGGCCGGTGCTCATCTCTGTTTCAAAGCCTAAGAGCCAGCGCTTGTCCGAGGACGACTCCATGGTCATGTGGCCAGCATGACTAGACGCCAAAGGCGCACGGAACACTATTACCTTCCTACCATAGTGGTCCCTATTTTTCTATTTGCATTTTTACGTGCTTTCGAACTGCTAGGTTGGCAGAAGCTGGGACGAGTAACAGGTGCTCACTCTGTTACGCGGCACTCGGGATTCGACTCGCCAAACTGCCGATCTTCTGATCGACAAGTTCAGCATCCTAACCCACTGAGCCACTGCGTCCCTTTTTGCAAACAAATAGCTGACTAGATTTATGGTCTACTAGAAACCCTTTTATAGACTTTTTTTTTGCACGAAATAGGAAAAATGCACTTATAATTTTTGGTTCTGATAATTATAAAAAAATGTATAGTAGAAAAAAATGAGGGTTTTTGTAATCATAGAGTAATTGTACTTATATTTGTTATAAAGGAAATTGGAAGCCTCTATTTTTTTCCCTCAATTCTTTATTTTTGCTTTCCTTGTGCTTTACTTTTTTCTTCCTTCTTTCCTTTACTTTTTTCTGCTATTTATTAGATTATGTTAGTTTTTATCTGTTTTGTAAAACTTTAGTAAAAAAATAACCATGAAAATAATTATGGTGGAAGATATATACAAAGATTTCCATGTGACTCGGACCATTGGTTCACAGATTCAACAAGGATATTTGTGGGTTAATTATGTTCACAGCCAGGAGTTTGATCCTGACTGTCTCAAGGGTGATTCTGCTTTCCATCCTTCCAAGGTGGGTAAAATGAGGATCCAGATTGTTGGAGGTAATAGGCTGATATTTTAAACCACTCATAGATTGCTGTAAAACACCCTCTGAGTGGGTTATAAGTCTGAGTGGAGCAGTAAGTAAGACTAAGTGCTATCACTATTGTGCAAAAAGCAGTTGAATTCAGCATTTCTTGGGTCGAATCCCAAGTGCCGCATAATAGAGTGAGCGCCTGTTACTCGTCGCAGCTTCTGCCAACCTAGCAGTTCGAAAGCACATAAAAATGCAAGTAGAAAAATAGGGACCACTACAGTGGGAAGGTAACAGCGCTCCGTGCGCCTTTGGCATCTAGTCATGCCGGCCACATGACCACAGAGACGTCCTCGGACAAGCGCTGGCTCTTTGGCTTTGAAATGGAGATGAGCACCGGCCCCTAGAGTCGGAAACGACTAGCACGCATGTGCGGGGGAACCTTTACATACATATATATATATATATATATATATATATATATATATATATATATATATACACATACACATACACATACACATACACATACACATACACACACACACACACACACACATTGACACACACACACACACACATATATATATATATAATTAAAGTTAAATTACTCACAAGATTTTACATAATTCCAATTTATATACCCTGTGTCCCCCAAATTTGTTTCCTAAATAGAAAATAAGACCTAGCATGATTTTTCAGGATGCTCATAATATAAGCCCTACCCCCAAAATAAGCCCCAGTTAAGATTGTTAGCCAGGTGGACGCATTTAGTATCATATTTCCCTGAAAATAAGATCTAACCAGATAAAATAAGCACAGAATAAGCCCTAATGCATCTTAATTCTACAGGGAAATTCAGAAGTTGAATTTTTTTCAAGGATCTCTATCTGAGGCTACATTAATTTAATACGTGTGAAGAAATGTTTAGAGGAAGGACATTGCTAATGATACAACTGCATCACAGTTCCAGTCTTGTTAAACTCTGAATCCATTGTAAAATAAAAAAGAACATTATGGACTGCTTTCATCAGGGGCCTGCAAGTGGTCATAAATCAATATCCACTCAGTTTCTGTATTGATACAAAGCATCACATAAAGAGAAAATTAACAGTAGACAACTGGATAAGAAGGTTTCTATACTGAAGTCAAATCAAACCTGTGCTCAAAGTTCAAACCACATCTACTGACAGTTTTGCGTCTGACACTTCAAATTATTTGGTTCAAATAATAGTGCACGTTGTAATATTTAATTCACACCAGGACTTTCTGCTGGTCACAAGTGAACCTCTGTGGATATTTTCTTCTTCTGCTTGCTGGTTAATGCCAAAAGCAACTGTTGCATGAGCACATTGACAGATACTGTATATGCCAAATTATGTATATATAAGCCATTTGTATATATCACTGATTTTTTTTTAGTGAATATGAGTCCTCAAGAAAACATTGATGCTGGTTGTCATCTCCTGACATTGAACTGACCCTGCCATTGGCCACTAGTCTTAGACTTCATCCAGTGTAATGAGCCATTGCATATTAGTTGGCTCCTGTTTACAATAGCATCTAATACAAAATGTCAAACATCCTATCTGGAAGGCAAAAGTCAACTAGATCACTCTTCAAAAGAATGTTGCATACATTTTGTGAAACATAAGGCTATTAAAAGCAACCATCCAGGTACCATTGCTTTCCCCACCCCCCATGAGTGCTAGAGGGCAAGCTTCCTTCTCATGCTTCGTTGAATGGAATTAAAAACTCAAAAGTTTATAGGCCCTTACTGAGGTTTTCTAGAAAATAGCAGGTATCTTGCAAGGCCAAGCTAAATAAGGTCAACCTTTCAAAAACAGTTTCACTCTGAATTCTGACATACAGAGAATTTGAAACAGAAATACAGAATACAGAGCAAAATATGACTTTTCTCATCTGAAAGGAAGGCATGAGATGCAATAACTTAAATGATTGGTGAAGGCTATGGAATGGCAAATCAGTAGGAATTAAACGTTTCCTTCATATCGAAATGCCCATTATATTCAACTCATATTTTAAAATACAAGTTTGCAGTTCTTTCTTACTGCTTGAAGGATTTTCTATAGCAACATACCAGCATAGGGTAAATTTAGAATAGACGTATCTGTGGTCCAGAAATAATACTTTTGATTGAGATTTTTCCAGACAATTTTCATACTCCTCAAGCAGTTTAAATTTGAATTCTGAAACTGTTTTGAATTCTAAATTCCTAATCTTTTTTAACATAAATTTTATCTTTTTTCATTGCCGCTGACTTTAATCAGTTTATTGTACCATTTTCATTACCATTAACTAATAATAGCTTTTTTTTTACTAGCAATAAGATTTCATAATTTTTCATAATTAATATGATATTTCTGTATTTCTCTTTGTTTTCTCTATGGACAGAATTGATAATTTATATTTTAAAATATGGTAATGTAATGAGTATTTTGAAATGAAAGAAACAGTTCATTCCTAGTGATTTGCCACCTCCATTTTTCTTCACCAATCCTCAGTTAATGGATTTCAATTTTTTTCCTTTTCCTGTCCTAATATTTTGCTTGTGATTGCATGCTTTAAGAGCAAATGAATTTAATCTGGAACTGATCTTCTATTCTAATGAATTTTACATAGAGTAAGCTTTAATAGGTCTTCCTTTTTTTTTAGTTTCTACTTCTGCTTATATTATTTGTTACAAACAGTGTTATCCAGTATGATGTGTAGAAACAGATTTAAACAAAAAGCCAATTTGTGATAACTCCAATAGAAGAAAAGAATGATTTTCCGAACATTTAATTACTATATATGCCGATATGCTAAGTAATGCTGATAACTGAACTATGGGGCTGTTTACTCAAATGAAACTCTTGCTGCTTGTAAAAATGATGTCTTTTTCTGAAAAAAGGAAACCGTAAAAATAATTAGGAATACAGTGAGTATGAGTATGATGAAATAATTGAATTAATTTTCTGTTTTGTTAGTGTTGTTTTCACTATGCTTCTCCGTTTGTGCATTTGGAAGCAAGATTTCATCAAGTTCACATGCAATAGGTAGCTATTTGGTCTATATACAGCAGGAACAGAGTTTCCCATCTCAGAGTTCTGAGATGGTAATGGACCATGTAGTCACATTTTTAAAGAGTCAGGATGAAGGAATGGAGATCTAATTTAGTACTAGCAAGTAAATCTGTTCTGAGGATCAGTATTATTTGTGTAAAGTCCTGTGGAGGAGAAGAGTGTGTCAGTGTATGATACAGATATTATATATGTGTGTTTGTATGTATGCATATGTATGTATCTGTATATTTTACAAATAATAGAATGCAACTTGGATCAGGGGTCTTCATTCCATGTGCTATGAGGCTATAATGTGATATAATGCTTTTGGGCATTAAAGGTTGGAATAAAATTGTACAAAAAATAAAATAAAATATCCAGAGCTTCAAACAAAACAAAATTGCTTTGTACAATTGTATTTCTATCTGATAAAATATCAAATTGTTTTCTTTTTAACCCTTTCAAAATGTAGAGCTTATTCAAAATGCATGCTGCACAGGGGACAAATAGCTTTGTGAAAATTAACAGGAAAAAAGAAGGAAAAGAAATTTCAACAAACATCAAAGATCTGCACTGATGTTCTAAAGTTTTATTTTATCCATAGAAACAATTACTGATTATTGTAGAACACGGGTGTCAAACTCGATCGCGTGACATGATGCATCGTGACATATCATGAGGTTTTTTTTTCCTTTGCAGAGGCAGGATGGGTGTGGCCTGCACATCATGCGTCCGGCCTGTGGGCCATCAGTTTGACATCCGTGTTCTAGAGAGTTGAAGCAGTGTTTGTGTGTAGAATCATGCAAACCCAAATTCCTTTGCTAATTTATTAATATTGATATTAATATTAATATTTATAAAATTTTTATACCGCCCTTCTCCCGAAGGACTCAGGACGGTGTACAGGGCAATAAATATCAAAATACAAAGTACAAAAGTTTAAAAGAATTAAATAATTGTGCCCAATATAATACAATAGTTAAAAACCATGTTAAAACCCAAACCCCGAACCCATCAGACCAGGCCGGCTTGTTCAAATAAATAGGTTTTTAGATCCCGTCGGAAGGAGCGAAGGTCGGGGGCCATCCAGAGCTCAACTGGCAAGCGGTTCCACAGGTCTGGTTCGCCCACAGAGAATGCCCTCCCCCTGGGGGCCACCAGTCGACATTCTCTGATTGGAGGCACCCTGAGGAGGCCCTCTCTGTGGGAGCGCACTGGATGGAGGGAAGTTGACGCCGGCCACAGGTGCTGCCATAGGTAATCTGGACCCATGCCATGTAGAGCTTTATAGGTCATCACCAGCACCCTGAATCTCACCCAGAGGGCAACTGGAAGCCAATGCAGCTCACGGAGCAGAGGTGTAACATGGGAGTATCAGGAGACCCCCAACACAACTCGTGCAGCTGCATTCTGCACCAGTTGAAGCCTCCGAGTGGTCCTCAAGGGCAGCCCCATGTAGAGAGCCTTGCAGTAGTCCAAACGAGAGGTCATGAGTGCATGAGTGACTGTACGCAAGGCATCTTGGTCTAGATAGGGCTGCAACTGGCACACCAGGCGAACCTGGCCGAAGGCCTCCCTAGTCACAGCTCCTATATGATCTTCTAAAGAGAGCTGTGAACCAAGTTGCGAGCCCTATCTATAGGGGGTAATAATCATCATATGGCTACCCATTTTACAAAAAGTGACTGTTTAAACTTATGCTTTTAGAAGCATGAGATGCAGATTTGACCATTAAATTTGTATATGTCAAATACAACTCTTACTATATAATTGTAATTAATTAGTGTGCCCCTTAACACTTGAGTGGTATTATTATTATTATTAATGTATGGCAGGAGACTACAATGTTAATGCAGAGTAGTTGTGTGGCTGCCAATTTACCAGCTCTGTTGTGGGACACACTTAGATACTTCCCAAGGTGTGACACAGGAAGGCGAGATGGCGTTGCACCAGAAAAAAAGGCAAGCAGCTCTTTCTGCTTCTTCATCCAAGGCCCTCTCCCTCCATCGGAGCCATGTCGTAAAAGGTTATCACAACTGGAGAGGTTCAGAGCCAGCAGAAATCTGCCTGTATAAAGCACCAGCTCATCTCCCCATTGAAGTGGTACCTTTTTATATACTCGCATAGCTTTCAAACTGCTAGGTGGACAGAAGCTGAGGCAAGTGTTGGGAGCTCACACTCCATGCCGTGCTAGGACTCAAACTGCCGGAGCAGAGACCATCTCCAGCATCATTAAGCCACTGAGCTATTCTGCCACTATAACTTTAAGTGGTAAAAGAAGAAGAAAAAGGAAAGGAAAAAGAAGGAAGAGGAGGAGGAGAATTACTTAGGGAAGTAGAAGCATTCCTTTTTGTGTTCGTGCTTAGAAATAAGATAGCAACCCATAAAAGGAGTGTTTGTGTGTCTGTGTTTAAGTGTATATGCATGTATGGGTTTATGTGTGTGACTGACACTGAAAGGTAATTTGTTTTGATGAAGAATGAGGTGCTGCATTTAAGACTTTTGTAAAATATATTGAAGAATATTTAAGTTCAATTATAAAGTAAAATTGTTCCTATTTGCTTATGCTGCAAAAGGTAGAATAGTTTCAAAATTTAAACAACTCTTGTAAATTTATTTTCTTATTCCATATTTATGTTCCACTTAAAAATTCAAAGGTATGAATTGGTATATTTCAATCTTCTCTGTTCATTATTTCTGCACTTAACTTGTGAGATATCCTATGAATATTTAGTTTTTACAAGAATCTTCAGATTAAAAGATAATGCCCCAAATGCAAAGATTATCAATGCCATGTTTAGCAAGAAAAGAGGTATAAAGTTAATGAAATGGAATAAATCATGTTATAATATTCAAAAATGTGTATCCACAGGTGTAAATACTAAAACACAGTTCTGCAGGAAAAAGGAAAATAAAAACTTGTGTTAATATTCTTTACTCATATACTTATGTCATAAATGCTTTTATCAGTTGTCACAACTTAAAACTATGCCCCAAATTAATTAGCTAATATGGTTACAATATATAATAATAATAATAATAATAATAATAATAATAATAATAATAATAAGAAGAAGAAGAAGAAGAAGAAGAAGAAGAAGAAGAAAAAGAAGAAGAAGAAGAAGAAGTTGGAAGGGATCTTGGAGGTCATCTAGTCCAACCCCCTGCTAAGGCAGGAAACCTTATACTATTTCAGACAAATGGCTGTCCAGTCTCTTCTTAAAAACTTCCAGTGTTGGAGCTTCTGGAGGTAGGTTGTTCCACTGGTTAGTTGTTCTAATTGTCAGGAAGTTTCTCCTTAGTTCTAGGTTGCTTCTCTCCTTGACTAGTGTCCATCCATTGCTTCTTGTCCTGCTTTCAGGTGCTTTGGAGAATAGCTTGACTCCCTCTTCTTTGTGGCAGCCCCTGAGATATTGGAACCTGCTATCATGTCACCCCTCATCCTTCTCATCATTAAACTACACATACCCAATTCCAGCAACCGTTCCCTATATGTTTTAGCCTCCAGTCCCCTAATCATCTTTGTTGCTCTTCTCTGTACTCTTTCTAAAATCTCGACATCTTTTTTACATCGTGTTGACCAAAACTGGATGCAGTATTCCAGGTGTGGCCTTACCAAAGCATTGTAAAGTGGTATTAGTACTTCACATGATCTTGATTCTATCCCTCTGTTAATGCAGCCTAGCACTGTGTTGGCTTTTTTGGCAGCTGCAGCACACTGCTGGCTCATATTTAAGTGATTGTCCACTAGGACTCCAAGATCTCTCTCACAGTTACTACTATCGAGCAAGGTACCACCTATACAATACTTGTGCATTTGATTTTTCCTGCCTAAATGTAGAACCTTACTTTTTTCACAATTGAATTTCATTTCATTCAGTTTATGAATTTCATTTCATAAATTTGCAATTTATGTTTAAAATCTGATTAGACTGATGTGTAGTTTTCTGGATAGAATATTTCCAGAAGTGTACAGAGCATGTGAGCCTTAAAAATGCATAGTTACATATTTTTATGTATGTATGTACAGTAAGACTATCTGTCCACTTGGTGTTGTCATTCTATGGCACAGTTCTCAAAGATAAATTATTTGGGGACTGGTGAATTCTTAATATAAATCCAGATAAAGAAAGAGAAGACAGTATAATACTGAATTATTCATTCTGCTGGGGTTTTTTTTTTCCCCATTATGTTACTAGCAAGATTGTGCAAGAGTCCATGGAAATGTAGCCTAGGGATGACTTTACTGTGCTGAACAGATTTATCATTATCATTTGATTCAAACCTGAAGGAACTGGATTCAGACTAAGTTACACTCATATAAGACATTAAATATGTCTTTGAATTTCAGATGAACTTTTAAAAATGGAAATAATAGCTGCCAGAAACAATTATCAAAACCCCAGCAGTTATTTCCCTTTTTAAACCTGTTAAGGGGAAGGAAGCCAAGAAATCCCCATGTCTTCTAAAAGGACATTTTCCTTCTTATTTAAAGGCAGGAGCTGCAAAACAGTGATACTATTCAGGACTGCAAATATCAATTCTTTCTCTTCCATGCCTGCTGCAGTTGTGATAATTGTCACTCCTTTCTCAGCTCTTCATGGTTGTATGAAAATGTTACATTTTAAGTACAATATCAAATTCAGTCCAATGGCTAGTATGGACACAATTGCTACCTCTTTCTCATTCTATAACTAAGTTTATTTGTGAATGACCCTATGCCTGTGTTTTCCCAAGTCTTATACTTCCAGTTAGTTCCATGGCTAACAGTGGCTGTGTTGATTCTTATCTGATAACAATAGAAATAGCATTTAGGCTTATATATTGCCCCATAGTATTTTACAGCACTTTCTGGGTGGTTTACAATATTTTGCATATTGCCCCAACAATTTGAGTTCTCATTTTACCAACCACAGAAAGATGGAAGTTTGTATCAACCTTGATCCCCATCAGGATCAAACTTCAGACTTAGGCAGAGTTTGCCTCCAATACTGCATTCTATTCATTATTTCCATGTTTGACCTACAACTGCTGACCTGTAGCTTTTGTTTTGTGATGTCTTTTGGCTAGTAATGCTGATTAGGACCTTTTCTTCCTGTTAGTAATGAGCAGAAGATGTGATTTATTGTTAAGCTGTGACGTCATAAGAGCCAAAAAGTATATCATTTTGTCTAGTTAAAATGTAACTCTTTCTTTGTTCCTGCATAGCCTACCAGCTGATGATGAACACCAGACATTTAACTAATAGTCTAAGGATGGGTTTAAGGACCCATCAAGTTAGTATTTTTCAAAGATTCATCAATTAAGGTAGGGATCCTTTTTCAGATATTGTTTTTTTTTTAAAAAAAACACACACAACAACAACAACAACAACAACATAGCAAGGAAACAAATCAGCATTTGGAAGAAAAAAAACTAAATATGTCATAGTACTGTCAGATCCTGGTTTGGAGGAGGAAGAGGAGTTAGAACTGGGACCCTCCAACAGGGAATGTCCAAAGAGTCCTGGAATTGAGGACGATCCTTTCCCAGGACCTTCTGGCATTGTGGGAAATAGTCAACTGGGTGGAAGCTCCCTGCCTTTACGAACACAAGGGAAGATTGGATGCAGATGGACAGTGGTGATGAGAGACAACAGATACCCTCTCATAAAGAACAGCTGCCTCCCCCACCCAATCTGTGGGCATGGAGAGTGGAGCAGAGGGAAGTGCAGAGAAGGTCAGCAAGGCTGATTTTGAGGAGGCTGCCCTGCCCTTCCTCACAAGGAGGGACACCTGGCTCAGGGTAATTTAACCAGAAGTCAGAGGAAAGTGAATGGAACAATCATTTGTCTTGGCACATTCTCCTCTGACTCTTGAAAAGTTTGGCTGATGGCCTTTGACTCGTGTTTCAGCCTTTGGATTTGCATACCTTGCTTTGCAGACTCTAATTCTGGATTGTGGCTTACGGATCTTGTCTGGCAAACTCTGCACCTAGTTTGTGAACTTAGACTTATGTTGTCTTTGGGAGCTTGGTTCTGGTGACTAGTGGACCCAGCAAGTGGGACTGGGTTACATTGATTGCAGGTGGTTGTTTTGTGGAGAAAAGTGGAGTGGAGGTTTACCAAGATCCCCAGAGGGCTGTCTGTCATGTTTTAGCAGTGCAGTAAAAGACTTTATTAGAGCCTGCATCTGATACATGACCTGGTCAGAACAAAACATATCCTTTTCAGCTAATGTTAAAAGTTTGACTTCGCAGGAATTCTGCTGGAAGTACTTCTGATAATATGTTAAAAAAACAACAACAACTGAGATAATTAAGCAACAGAAAGTTCCATTAAAACATTTCAATGATGAAGAAGCCTTATTTGTGACAGAATATATTATTAATAAATAAATACATCTCCTACGTGGAACTTTGAATCATTGTTAGACTCATAATTTCAGATAAAACCCAATTCCTGCCTTGTTGTCAGATAGAATATTTATCCTATTCCAAAGGCAATCCTGTCTTAGTACAGCATTTCTTTCAAAAAGTTACTGATATGCTGCCATGCATATTCTTAGGCTATAAAAGTCTGTTTCCATATAGGAATAATGTTTTCAGAAGGAAATTTTATTAGCCTTTCAATAAATCCTATCAAAATATTCAGGAATGAAGAGTCATAAAATATTTGCAGCATACAAAGATAGCGCAAACTATGCACAGATTAACATCATTTTTATACAAATTAAAAGGGTCTTAATTGAGATCAAGACATGTCAACCAGAACAGCATACAAATCTTGCCAAATGAGAAGAAGTGCTTTCTTAGGAGGGAAAAACATTATCACCTGCACATAAAAAGCCACTTTCTGCAGGTTCCACTCTTTTGGAAAAATATAATTGACATTAGTGAGACTCACATTGTTAATAATAATGATATGATGCACCATACTTTAAAAAGCTTATTAGCTTTCTTAAGCATCTCGGGTTTTTCTTCATTCATTGTCTTGGACAAAAAAAAAGTTCTACATTAATTCCAAATTTTGGCTGAAGTAAAATTGCAATACATGCAACCCTTTACTGACTGTACAAAATTTAAGTGAGTTTGAAGATCAACCAAGGCAAAGCATGGAAAGAAATGGTGAATGATTGCCATGTTTGGTACACTTCATCTTCCAAGCTTCCTTGAAAAAGATCCATTTTTGGATCAAATACTTTAAAAACAGAAATATTGATTTCCTCCCCCCCCCCCAAACTCATAAAAGGGATCTCTGAATTATAGGCTGAATGCTGTTTCCAGCACAGTTTCTGTGGCCTGATGTGACACTGAATTTGCCATAAGAAAATTCATCTGGCAATGTTAACTCTTGACAAAGAAAACAGGAAAAAAAATGTAGGCTATCTTCCTGTTTTATTTAAAACAAATTCCTGTCTGAAAAAAAAAGCCATTAATGGTAATTCTGGGCCTAGAGATAGAAATGAGATAGGGATAGGGATAGGGATAGGGATAGGGATAGGGATAGGGAATAGGGAATAGGGGATAGGGGATAGGGAATAGGGAATAGGGAATAGGGAATAGGGGATAGGGAATAGAGATACAGATACAGATACAGATCCAAATACAGATACAGATATATAAATAGAGATTTATTTATTAGTTTATTTATTTTAATTCCATTTATATCTCGCCGTTCTCCGAAGACTCAGGGCGGCTTACAAGCTTAGCTTAGATAGATATATATTCAATTTTTTTCTGAATTTCAGTGAGAACTGAAGCCCAGGTAAAAAGACAGTCAAGAAAGCTCAATTATCATTACCTCTTACAGTACCAAACCCACTTTTCATGCACATAGTACATCTTAAATGGCACAATCTGTTTCTAGTCAACATCCATGCAAATCCTAAATTAATGACCTCACAAGATGATAATACTTGCCTTACCTTGTCTGGAAATTAAGCCAGATCAGACTCTGTTAATATTTGGATGCAATTCCCAGCCAAGCACTGGATAAGACTCTCTACTTAAAGCAGATGAACCCAGATGGAAGAGGAATCCAGACCGAACTGAAGATAAAGTTTTTAGAGCAAATACAGAGACTAGAACTAACAAGGCAACAACATAATGATTACAAAAGGTTGGGTTTTTGTGGTCCACTGATGGCTAGATGGCCTCCTTCGATTCAAATAATATGTATTGGAGCGAAGGGAGACCTATCTGGCAATTTAAAGGCCTTGGTCTGGAAAACTAATTGGCAAAAAAAGAAAGAGGAATGGACTTTAAAAGTTTCCAACCTGGCGGAAATGGCGAAGATTTCAGCATATTTGAAAGACCATTCGCAACAACGATATATTGTGGAGTGGAAGAAATGGATTGATTACATCCAGAATAAATACCGGACTAAAAAGTTTCATCTAGCATTTGAATAAGTATATTGCTTGTAGTCAACTTATAAGAGCTAACGTGCGAGAGACTTAATAGTTCATTGTTAGTAGTATATGGGAGTTTATGATTGGTTACATTATTTTTATACCTTGTATCCAGCTCTGGGAAGTCGGGGTGGGGGTGGGGGGAAGGGGAGGGTGAGAGGGTGGGATAGGGTTGGGAAGGGAGGGAAGGTTTGGGGGATGGGATGTAACAAATAAAATGTATTGAAAAACTTTTCAATTAAAAAAAAATAATAATATGTATTGGAGCGAAGGGAGACCTATCTGGCAATTTAAAGGCCTTGGTCTGGAAAACTGATTGGCAAAAAAAGAAAGCCAGAGTTAGATTTAAAAAGTGAGTTCTTAGAGAACCATTAAATGGCTATCCTTTTAGTAATCAGTGATCTATCAGGATCTAAAATAGAAAATGTTTATGAGATAGAACTAGAATGTGTTTATGTATCTATTAGTTTTATTTTAGACATTATGATTTGTGCACTGATATAATGGAAATTTGGTTTATAGATCCCATGTTTGATGTTAAAAGATGTTTGATTATTCTATTTAAGAATTAAGAATTAGCTAAAATTTAAAACAGAATCTGGTCATGTATAAATAGACAAGTAGAAACTAAGACACAACAACATGAAGCTTGTATAGTCACTAGATGTCAAGCTTAACTTGAAGCAAACTTTATATTTATATTTAACTTCCTACCTAAACCCCTAGGTCCTGAATGTAAAGAAATTGATAATCCTAACATCCATATTGAGACTAATTAGCTAAAATTATTAATTTATGTGTTTTTTTTTCTATTTTCAAGTTTTCATCTCCTTTCACTGGCAGCAAAAAAAAAAAAAAAAAAAAGATCAACAGGAAGAAGTCAAATCTTCTAAAGATAAATGATTGAATGAACTTGCCCAGAAGAAGACCCAAAGGTGCTTTTGAAAAGGTGCTTTGTTTTTTCAACAACAACAACAATAATAATAAAGTTGAAAGGGACTTTGGAAGTCATCTAGTCCAACTCCCTGCTCAGGCAGGAAACCCTATACCATTTCAGACAAATGGCTGTCCAGTCTCTTCTTAAAAACTTCCAGTGTTGGAGCATTCACAGCTTCTGGAGGCAGGTTGTTCCACTGATTAATTGTCCTTGAAAATGTTTTGATGCTCATGTAAGAAGCTTCTTCAATTCTGACTGAATGGTGGGGGGGAAAGGGTTTATTATTTGTTGCAGTCATTTGATTTTTAGCACTCTAAAGGTCAGTCTTTAGCTCTCTGAGAGTTGTTGACATTTTATTTTTACCTTCAGGGTCAGACGCAAATGAATGTGGGACCTTCTTGGGACTGCTGAAAGGACTATGTTTTAGACAGGAGATTGGTTGTGTCATATCCTTCCCTCTTTTTTGAAAGAAGGCTGTTCAACTGTATGCCGTATGCTAAATAAATAATTATTTCCCACCATTCAGTCAGAACTGAAGAAGGTTCTTGGATGAGAAACAAAACATTTTCAAGGAAAAAAACCAAGAAAGTCCAGTTGCCTTTTGGAAAAGGCACCTTTGGGACAACCATGACATGGATCATTGAGAATCTCCATAGACATTTGCCCAGAAGAAACTACAATTGAAGAGGGGGGGGGGAATGAAACAAAAAATCTAGGAAGAAAAACATTATATTTACTGATTCCAGCTGCTTTATTGCAAACTTCTAGATTTTTACTTTTACTTATTTTTAATGGTAGAATATTAATATCAATATGCATATTATTTTATTATAATAGCTTATATCACTGCCCATCTCACACAATGATCTTAGTCAGCTAACAAGAACCAATAAAATTAATATTAAAAAGATCATAAGCTTTCCATCATGTGGCAGACCACCAATACTATATGGACCACTGAATCAGTCTTGTGCTTGGAAAAAGAATAAGGTTTCCCCAGGCTCCTGAATGGCTAAAAAGATTAAAAAGCTGAAATTCATGAAGCCTATAGATTTTCCATGGTCAGTTAGAAAGAAAGTCAAACCTTGCTTAATAAATGGTCTTTTTAACTAATTTGACTGATTACTAATTTCCCTCTCTAATAATCTGATTTTTTTTCCTGAATTATTTCTTGATCAGATTGGATACTGCTTGTTTATCAGAAGACATCTAGAGGAAATTTCTCCAATCTAGTAGTAGTGTTGGACTAGGGCTACATTCCCAGAATTCTCAGCAAGACTAAACAAAAGTTAGGAGTAAATCAATAGTCTGGAGGACATGGAGAGACTGGGAGAGAAAATTTGGAAGCCTAGGCTGCCTTTTTTTCAAAGAAACTCAAAAAGATGTTTTAGCTAAAACAGTTTTTATTTTCTCATTGTTCATATTTCTTTCTTCCCATTTATAAAATGGCGTCTAAAAGAAGAGAGTGTAGAATAAATCAAAATCTTCAAGATTCCACTTCTGACTTCAAAGCAATATCTTCAGGCTGAACTGATCTTTCTTCCTTCCCCAGAGGAAAGATTGCCTTGGGCTGCATTTAGTTAAATTCATCTGTGCCTGGATTTTTGATTACTAAGAAAATGTGTTTCAGTGAATGCTACCAAACCTATAATAAGATGCTTAATCAAGTTTTAAAGCTTGTTGGGCAGTGTGTTTTTTTTCTATCAGCTCAAAAATGGCTGGGGAGGTAAACAAAGGATTTTATTTATTAGTGTATGTGTGGGGGGGGGATTATTTATATCTGTAGGATCCTCATCTCTACAGGAATTATCAGTCTGAGCACAAAGATTCAAGTATTGGTTCCTCAATCCTCAAGAGAAGGGCAGGCAGCAGAAATGAAGTCTAGTCCTCTCACCAAATTTATTCAGTTAGTTTCAAAAAGGATTAATTGTGGGAATACCAGTAATAAAAAAAAGTTACTGTAGATAGGAGGGTGCAGCTATCACGTGGTTGAATCGGTATCTAATAAATTATACACCATTTTGGGAATGCATACTATACTCACTATTGGGGGGGGGGGGCGGGAACCACCAGTAAGTAAATATTTAGAAGAACCATTTGAGGAATGTTTCTGAAGCTTCATTTGTCACGTCCAATTTGATAAACTTCTGTTCCACAGGATGATGATGACAATGATGACGATGATGATGATGATGGTGGTGGTGGTGGTGGTGGTGGTGGTGGTGATGGTGGTGATCTATTCAGTCATGTCCAGCTCTTGACTATACTATGGGCCAGGTCTCTCCACATCTTCCTACCTTACATTACTTCTTTGAGTTGTTCTATTCTCTGGCTGGTTTCATTTTTGATAGGGTCCAGCTGCCGTGTTCTTTGGTGGCCTGGTTTCCTTTTACTGCTAATTCTTCCAAACATAATTGCTTTCTCAGTAAATTCTCCTGCAAAGTAAGCTAGATGCAATTTTGTGATTTTGCCTTCCAGTGACATGTCTGGTGGTTTGCGTTCCAGAATATGAACTCCAATGCTTATAAAGTCCCTTGTGCCAGATTCTTCATTTTAAAATGACACGTTCAGGTAGACATGATGTGGAAGGAAGTTGGAGTAAACTATTCCATTTCTTTTCAATATACTTTTGATTCAGAGGACTATTGATAATTTCATAAAGAATGACAAACTGAAATCCTTTATGTCTTTGAGTGTTGAAATAGGAGATTTCTTTCAGTACAGGTAGTCTTTGACTTAAAACAGTTCATTTAGTGACCATTTGAAGCTACAACAGCACTGAAAAAAGTGGGGCATGACCATTTTTTTCACAGTTATGACCATTGCAGCATCCCCATGGTCACATGATTTATATTCAGATGCTTGACAACCGGTTCATATTTGGGATAGTCGCAGTGTCCCTTTTGCGACCTTCTGACAAGTCGTTGAGGAAACTAGATTCACTTGACAACTATGTTACTAATTTAACCACTGCAGTGATTCACTTAACAAATGTGGCAAGAAAAGTCATAAAAATGGGGCAAAACCCATTTAACAAATGTCTCATTTAAATTTTGGGCTCAGTTGTGGTGGAAAATCAAAGACTACTTGCATTCAAAGATTACAGAATTCAGAACTTTGGATCCATGAATATGAATACAACACCCCCATTATCCCCAGTTTTTTCTTCTTTCAAAGCATTTTCTCCTGTGGTTTGAGTAGGCAGATAAGCAACAGGCATTGAGGAAGAATTCTACTAGAAAAAAGAGATTTTCTACTAGAGAAAAAAATATCTACTTGACTTTTCCAACTTATGGAAAGGGAAATAAATTGAAAGTTGAGTGAGTTGAACTTTCCTTAAAAACTGTGTTCAAGGGATGTAGTTATGAGCTTTGAAATTAGGCAACACCAAGGGTATGAAACAAACAAGAACAATAGTGGTAGCAAAGAGGCACTAAAAATTCTAACTCTGGCAATCATCCAGCTTTTAGCAGCCAAGATACTTCATACCTATTAGAAATACAGTGAATGCAAAGTCTCGTGCTGTAATGGCATGTGGGAAAGACTTCGAGAAAGTTGCCAAGAGACACTCCCAAGGGAACAATAAGAGAATATATATGGATGGACCTGATGCCATTGTGGCTGGCAGCAGAGCCTTATGATCAGCAACCACAGAAGTTGAAGTAATATTGTAGTTTCTGTTAGGGACAGATGAACCTTGGCTTTTACAAAGCCATACATTAATTTGACTTTCTGAGTCCAAATGTCTTGGTGAGGGCAGACAAGCTGCTACATTACTCACATCCTGGTTGGGTATGGGCCAAGATGGCTGTTTCCCAGCTTGGGATGAGGATGTCCACATTTCTGGACTTCTTATGGCTGAATGTGGGTCTGCCTAGGATCTTTTTCCTCACACTGAGAGCATTCAAGGAGACCGCGCAGTAACTTCCTGGCTGGCTCAAAGCTAAAGTATCTGAGCAATTTCAAAACTGGTGAAGTGCCAAATGATGAGAATATGATAGGTGCTTCTCTGTGTTCAGAAAGGGAGAAAGGAAGATCCAGGTAGATACAGCTAGTTAATCTGGCAATGATGCATGAAAAAAAAATCCTGATTAGATTAACTTGAATCCCAAGTGGTACTTACCAAAAGTCAGCAGGGACTGATCATGAATAATGTTGTCAGATTGGCCTGACAGATTGGCCTGATCTAATGTTTTGCCAGAGAAATTCCTAATAGATTGTGGGAATGCTATAGACATATCTTGATCCTCAGCAAACCCATCATATATTGCTTACTAACGTGTGCACTAGATAGTGTGGGAGTTGAAGTCCATGCAGTGCTTTTTTTGTAAAAGAAAAAGGTGCCAGAACTCACACATGTCATACAACCTGCCTTGCCTACCCTACAAGGTTCCATACAAAAAAGGTGCTGGAACTCCGTTCTGAGCATTCTATGACAAAAAAAGCCCTGAGTCCATGCATCTCAAAGATGCCAGGTTTGAAAACATTGGTGTAGTGATTGATATAGAGTATATAGAATTATATATATAGTTGAAGGTTCCTCCTATCTGAGGAATTGTCTCACCCCAATAGGATTGGCCGGCCCTCCTTGCTCCAGCAGAAGGGGCATGCTCCAAATTCTGTTGGCCAGGGAATTTCATTTGGAGTGGTCCAGGAGAAGAATCTGCCATGGCTCCTGCCCTCTGGAACATTGTGTCCAATGAGGTGAGATCATATACAGAAGTAGAGATAGCATAGTATCTATTAAGGATGATCCATATAAGACTAATCAATACAGAGGTAGGAGAAATAAAGTCACCCTGAAGAATTCCACTATTATCTTTAATTCTTCCAGCCATTCTCCTCTTATTAGCACAAGGAATCCTTATATAGGATTAATTTTCCTCTGAGGTAAAAAAAAAAAGGCATTATCATAGGAAAAAAATAATAATAAAACCGAGCAGATGTTTTCTAATTCAGGCAATATTGCAGCTAAGAGTTTCAGGGAAATCCTAGATTTGCTGCTATTGGTTAGAAGGTTCTTGTCAGAATCCATTTATATCACATTTCATAAATGTATAGGTAGAACATTGTGCTTATTCTGGGGATTCTGCCATCTCTCCGAGGGGGGGGGAGAGGATGGTTACTTAGATTGAAATAAGGGATCTTCAAACAACAGGGAAACGTCTGATGTGGGGGAGGGAGGGGGAGAGGCAGATCTGGATCGCATTTTCATTTACAACTGAAAAGGAAGAAGCAATAACAATAAAACCAAGGAGAGTTCCCTTTCCCACGGAAGGGCCTGACACCTAAGTAAATGATGGGAGGCTGACCAAATGGATGAGGGGAGGGGGCTGAAATGGGAATGCTTTATATAGGATTGAAATGTAACTTTGTTAGATTCCGTCTTGTATTGCCACAATGGATTCCATCCTAGTAAACATTTTCCTTTTGCACTAAACTTGCATCCAAGAGTTCTTATTTCTTAAGATGTGGATTGAGGAGGGTCCTGACAGTTCTTTTCCAAAGCAGACTGTTCCCACCTCAGCAAAGAGACAGATAGTTCAATAAGATGATTAATTAAATGAGCAACTCTGCATTTACAAAAAAAAAAAAAAGATAGACAACATTCATTTTTTTAAAAAAAATATG
>JAKJMR010000147.1:890077-900707 GCA_024449315.1 Daboia siamensis | reverse complement strand
CTTTATATAAAACAGAACTTTGAGTAAGTCCTGAATAAGGTATTGGATAGGATGGCAAGGACTGTACTCTAAAAAGAGAACATTAGTTGTCCACAGTTGTTTTAGAAGGAATGTAAAAAGAGAATTTTGCCCCTTAAGCTGATATGAATGAGAGGAGGAGGAGGAGGAGGAGATGGTGCTGTTTTTCTTCTCTGTACTTTTTGCCTCCATAATTCAATGTGGAGTGAGGCAAAGGTATGGTAAAATTGAAAGAGATTAACAGAAACAAGCCTGGAATAAGACATTCTCCTGATCACCTACCAACTGCTGCCTTCATTGACGTTAATTTTGTTTAGGATTATTTAAATTAGGAGAAATTATAACTGAAGCTTTGTCTCTTTCTAAGTGCATGTGATGCTGAAGCATAGATAGAAGGTAAGGTGCTTAGATTGTTATGATGTGTCCACCACCACCTTGGCTGTTTTGATCTTGCTATTTAATACTTTAACTGGAATATATCATTATTGTTCAGGTTAAAGAGGTATCCTTATTAATAGATAGTTTGCTGACTGGCCATGGCAGCCATTTTCTGCAAAAAACAAAAACAAAAAACCTCTGCCACAACAACACTGAGTAAAGGTTTCTCCAACTTACTTCATTGTTATCTCTGAAGTAAACTCTATGTCTTTCTAAGTAAAGTATATAGTGAGGAAACAGCAACTTGTGGCTCAATAGAACTGAGAGGTAGAAAATTAAGATTTTTTGTTTTAAAAATGGCACACTATTTCAAAAAGTGAGAATTAACCCTCTGTCCAGATCTACCCATGTGTACCACTTTCTTATCTGTGATTTTTTTTATTCCATGAAAACATATTCATTGAGCATTACCAACCAAATGGCATAGTCAAAACCAATCATAGACTTTTAATGACCAAGTAAATTCATGGCCTATAATAAAAGCCTATTATCTAGTAATAAGCCCAAACAGAGGGCAATTCATGGAAACTGTGGTACCAGCAAGACTTCAAACTTTTCTCTCCTCCCATAATCCTGTTGAAAATTGCCTTGCTTCTACCCAAATCTTGCTTCTAGGTCAAATCCTGAGTATGCTTCAAGTGACATATTAAGAATATATAATTGGGACAAAGGGATCTTACAGGGAAGAAATTTACTATGCAAGGTTGTTTTTCTTAAAAACCCCCCACAGTAGCTGATAGTTTTATGGGAAATTCCTGCTGTTTGGGGAAACTAAAACCATTTTTTTGCATATTTTAAAAACACACTTTTTGATTTCTTCTTCATAATGTCTGGTTTATATTTTCATAAATCTCTGTGTTCAATACAGCAAATTATTCCTGATGTTTTTCTTGTGTACTGGGTTCGTTGCTTGAGAGAAGAGACGAGGTGAGTGAGTTCAGTCAGAAACATTATTTGCTTGCAGGAACCGAACTGGGGAACAGGGCTGCGACTGCAGCTATTTATACCCTGGCCTCTAGGTGGCGACCAATAGGTTTAAAGCAACCTATTGCCACCCTAGAAGCAACCAATGGCGGTGCTGGAGACAGGTTGTCTGAGTAGCTGGGAGCCGTTAGCCAGCTCCCTGCTTAAGCAACCTTCCAGCAATTAAAACCCACGTGATACACTCAGTAAAACAAAACCCAATACATTACAGTTTTAGTAAATATGATTCTGTAAGATGCAGTTATAGGAGAAATTTGAATCTGAGACCCAGTTTAGCCATGAAACTAATTTAGCTATCCTTAAATAATTATAATCTAGCTACTTCAGAAGTAGTTGCCAGGTTAAAATAGAGACAGGAACGCACATAAGCTACCTTAGCTTGTTTAAAGAATAATGTGTTAGTATATATATAATGAATCCAGGGTTTAGGGTTGCATCTCATCCCTCAGACCTTTCCTAGCTCCCACTATCATCACAGATTGGATGAACTCTACCATCTGTGACAAAAAGGCAAAGTAATGGGAACAAATTTAAGCATCACCTGTAGATTGGTATTTGGGAAGTGCCAGGATCTCACTCAAACATCAGGCATATACTGTATGTCTGCATTAATCAATATTAATGAATTCATATTAGAAGACTGCAATTTGTTTTGCGCATAATACAATGCAAACACATTCCATGTTCAAAAATAGACAATGAGATTAAAAGAGTGTTGAAAACTGCCATTACGATCAAATAGCTTTGATGATTTAATGACTTATAATAGCTTGCTGGAAAACTCAAATTGTAATTTAATCAGGAAAAAAAAAATTGTTGACAGCAGAATGTGGGAAATAGATTAAGCAGTACTCTAGCAAAACACATGCTATAAGAAAGTCATGTGATGTTGACTTAAGCTCATGTATTTTTGTCCTATTAGAAAGAAACAAACTCAGCTCCTGAGTTCAGAAAGAATGATCTAATTGAACGTAACCTTAGATTTTTTTTTAAAAAAACTTTGATTCGCAGGGCTAGTAGACATGTAAGATGCCACCTGCTTTCAAAACAAATTCATTCACCTGAACTTCAAACAAATTGGTCAAGTGAAGTGGAGAGGGACATAAGTTGTCATAAAGCTAAAGGTTTCTGCTGTCTAGTCAATTCCAAGTCTAGGGGATGGTGCTCATTTCCATTTCTTAGCCAAGGGTGCCAGCATGGTGGTCGTGTGGCTAGCATAACTATAACAGGACTCTGTTACCTTCCCACTGAGATGGTACCTATTTCTCTACTCACATTTGCATGCTTTTGAACTGTTAGGTGGGCAGGAACTTGGGTAGGAACTAGATCAAGGATGCAAATTCCCCCATCATGCAGCACTTGGGTCTTGAACCCAGGTTTTCAGCTGACAAGCTCAGTGTCTTTTACTGCTGAGCCATCACACCCCTATAAGTTGTCATAGCACACACAAATAATTGTTTTAGCTTTAAGAGGCTAATGTGAAAGATATGGGCTCGAATAGCCATTGGCCATCCAGTGCTGAAGCAGAAACATCCTAACACATATGGATCTGGGCCATAGTGACACTAAAGTTTTAATTGGTTTAATAATATAATCCTCCAGGAATTATATTTCTCTTGAAAGGGGAGACCTATGACTTTGACAATACAAGGAAATGCCTTTTCATGTTCTTCCTTCCTTTGGATCACTTAGCAGCACTTCTCCAGGGTATCTGGCTGTGTTATTTTCATATGGAAATGTTAAATATAGAGGATTTGCTAGATGCAAATCACATGCTACATCGCTGCATACAAACTAGTTTTCTTCTTTAAGAAACAAAGTCCAAACCTGACTTACTTCTTTATCGGAAAGCACTCAAGTCTCTGGAGAGTGCTTTCTCTTATTTTTCCCCCCTTTTCTTCAAAATTCTCATAAATATCAAATTTCAGGACCCAAACTCTTCCAGTCCTAATGGCCCTTTTCATTATATGTAGAATAATATTCAGTACAAAGTTCCTTAAGAGCAACTGTAGAAAAGGTATCCCATTTTTTTCCTGAAGCCATGCCATCAAGTTCAAAAAATGAATATTAAAAACAAAACATCAGAAAAGCACCTCATGGCATACATCTCAATTACTAGATCTAGACAGCAAAAATATGGGTGACCTTGAGATAGAAGCAAAATAATACAGAAAAATATACTTTTCAGGTGATACCTTGTGGTCATTTGAATATTTTCAAACAAAATCTATTAGTTTTGATTCTGAGGCACTTATTATACATTTTGGCATAGTTGTGTTTTGTGACAGGTCAGAACATACAGATTTTCTGAAGGTCAATTCCAGATTCAGACATAAATGATATTTTTTTCCTCCATTGAAGGAATATTTTTGTGATAATATGGATTTTACCTTCATTATTCTAGTGAGGAAAAAAAATACAAAGTTTGTCATTTCACCCTGATCATCGTGCCTAGACCAAATATAGCCTGTAGCCTATCAATGCCTTCTGGCTGTGTTTATATAAAACACTTAACATGGTTACTAATCTCAGCCATTTTATGAGTACAATTCTATAAACCATAACCCAAAGGAGCGTGATTCATACCACAATAACCCATAAAAAATCTCACCAAGGTTAATAATGAGATCTAGTTTGGCGTAGCGATTTAAGATTTCCCAGTGATAAAAATTGGGAAACCATGATTTCTATCAGAATGAGGTCAACTGGTAATATGATGATAGCAATGTGCCAGTACTTGAAGGGCTGTCACAGAGAACAAGTGGTAAACTTATTCTCCACACACCAGAGGGCAAGACAAGAAGTCATGGGTGAAAGATCATTAAAGAAAGATCCAATCAAGAACTAAGGAGAAATTTCTTGACAACAAGAACAATTAATCAGTGGAATGACTTGCCTCCAGAAGGTGTGGGTGCTCCATTGCTGGAGATTTTCAAGAAAAAAAAATTGGACAACCATTTTTCTGAAATTGTGAAGGGTCTTCTACTTGAGCAAAGGGTTCGACTAGAAGACCTCCAAGGTCCCTTCCAACTCTGTTATTCTATGTTCTAGTCATTGGTGACTTTGAGCAAATCACTTCCAAAGGTCTTGCCAACAGAATTGCAAGGACTAATATATATATATGTATACATATAGTTATGAGGAATCAAGGCTTACTCAAAAGCACTAATAATTAAATAATAATAAATGAATATTAATCAATCTTTGTGTAGTTTCAAATGAATATGACGGGCCTTTACCTGACCTGGTAAAGTATGTCAAATGATCATTGGCTATATGTTTTCCTCAGAATCTTAAGAGTTCTTCACTGTGACTTGACAATTCAATATTATTGAATATTGAATTGTAGATATGAATTTAAAAAATCACATTGGACTCTTCACAATTCTTGCAAGCTGAAAACTATAGATCTTATGACTGTATTTGTGGATCTTTGTATCAGTAGTGCTGGCAGTACACAATCCCCTTAAGTGGGTCAAAAAAACCCCATAATTTTGGAAATACAAAATCATTAGTCATGTTCTTCAGGAAACATCAAATATTTCTAGAAACACTCTATAGCAGGAAAAAGTGATGGCAAACTTCCATTATCTGCTAGCTTCATTTATAAACCAGGCAGCTGTAGATGCATCTTGGCCACCACAGTTAATCAATGATTGGACAATATATTAATTACTGTAGGCCTGTGACACTTGATGGAGTTCACAACTGAGTTTACCTCTCCTACAAGATGAGTGATTGTCTAGATTAGTTTAAACCTGTACCTTACTAGATATGTTTTGGGTCAAATCTAGTCTCCTATGGATTTGTTGACTATATCAGTTGATCCTTCCTTTAATAGTCTCTCAGTATTATCAAAGCTTCTTTGTGTCCTAGTTCATCCAGCTAAGAATGTTTTTTAGTAAGGGCTTCTATTTATAGGCATGTTTTAGACAGTGGTGGGATTCAGCCAGTTCACATCACTTTGGCAGACCTGGTAGCTAATTTTTTGTTGCCCAAGCCCAGAATGGACTTCTAGAAGTGGGATCCACACAGAGAACCAGTTGTTCACATATTTGAATCCCACCACTGGTTTTAGACATAGAACAGTACCAGTGATAAAAAGTTGCTCAGTGGGGTAGAATTCAGGTCAATAACTATCATTCTTCTTAGAATCAAACTGTTTCATAATGTTTCCAGTTATCATCATCTTCCACTTTTTATTGTTCTCTTTCAATTACACAAAAGTGAAATTACTTTGAGCATTTCTTTTAAAGGAGAATTTCTTATGTTTGTAATATGATGTTCTACTTTTGCAGTAGTGTGTGTGTGTGTTTCTGTAAGTGCATTAATGTTTTCTGTGTCACTTCTACAATCATCTGCATCCACGCAGACTTCCCACTCAGACTTTAAATCCTAAGGGAGGGCACAAGTGGGAGCTCTGCCCCTGAAAAAGCATCACAATGATGGAAATCTATGGAAGAGAAGAAAACATAGCACGTCTCACTATTTCCAGTACTAACAACAATTGCAATAACGAAAACACAGCCCTGAGGATTAAAGAAAAAAAAAACAACAATTATTTTTCAGAGAAAGAATCCTTGAAAAATGTCAAGGCACATTTCAGCACTGTATTACATGAGAGGTCTGAATAGCCTTCTCTGTAGTGATAATCAGACTTTAGTATTTTGCTTTTTAGTGAATGACATATAGATACCTTTTTTTTATAAGTTTTTATTGATTTTCCAATGTTACAATAGTAGCTTTGAAAAGCAACGTGGTGTCTGGGTTACAATAGTTCCATTTAATACAAATACATATTATTACAAATCTCCAATTTATTGTGACCAATATTTCCTCTATTTTTTCCTTAAATACATATTATCTCTTATCTAAATTAACATACTTCTTATTGTTATCTATCAGTTATTTAGTAGTTTTCTTACATTTGTCAATACTTTTGTATATTTTATATTTTAACATTCCATCTTTAAAACATCAAACACCTTATATATTTTTCCAGCTTTAGTTTTGCATTGATATTAAAGTTAAACATTTGAAGTTTCTCATTTTTATATTTCTGGGTGACCTCCCTTCCCTTTACACAATTCTGTCCAATACCTGGTAATATAAGTACACTTCTTATCTATCTGATTTCCATATCAATAAGTTAGTAATACAATATAATATTCTTTTTTTTATTGAAAAGTTTTACAGTACATTTTTTTAAAAAAATTTCCTCCCCTTCCCCCCAACCCTCCCCTCCCCTCCCCTCCCCGACTTCCCAGAGCTGAATACAGGGTAAACTTACAAACTTAAGCTAAAATATGTTAACAACAAAAATAAAAAATTAAATTCTATCACACTTTAACTCTCCGTAAACGTAACTATATTACTAACAAATAACAAATAACTAATAATACATCATATAAAACCACTACTTATTCAAATGCTAAATGAAACTTTTTAGTCCCATATTTATTCTGAATATATTCAATCCATCTTCTCCATTCCACAGTATATCTCTGTTGTGATTGTTCTTTCAAATATGCTGAAATCTTTGCCATTTCCGCCAAGTTAGAAACTTTCAAAGTCCACTCTTCTATAGTATGCAGTTCCTCCTTCTTCCAACATTGCGCTACTAAAAGTCTTGCTGCCGTAATTAAATTCAACATCAATTTAGTATCTATAACAGTAAAATCTGTAATAATACCCAGCAAAAACAACTGCGGAGAAGACCTTAGCTTTTTCTTAAATATCTTTTACATGTTCCACCAAATTTAATCCAAAAAGCTTTGACTTTTTTGAAAATATGTTGCATCCTCACAACCACACCTCCAACATTTAGGCTGGCAGTTCGGATACATACTTGCTAGTTTTTTAGGGTCTAAGTGCCACCTATAAAACATTTTATAAAAATTCTCTCCTAAATTTTGGGCCTGTGTAAACTTTACATTTCCAACCCATATCTTTTCCCAAGTATCCATTGTTATAACCTCCTGAAAATTCTGGGCCCACTTTATCATACAATCTTTGACAATACAATATAATATTCTTCTTTTCATTATGATTTCCACATATTGAAAATTAGCCAAAATTTCTTCCATTTTAACATTTAGTACATTTTTTCATATTATTACATCCAAGTATATTAATTACATTATATCATTCTTAACATATATATATATCTTAATCAATTTCATTTAAACAGCTCAATATTTCAATTTACTGTAACTGTTAATATTCATACATCTATTTTTTTAATTAGCCAGTTTTTTATCTACTCATCAAAACAATGTCTTATAGCCCAAATACAATCCTGTCTATTTTAGTATTTTCTGTTTCAAGCCTCTTAAATATATCCATTCTTCTTCAATATTATTCTTGCTTTTTTTCTTTTGCCATATCATTTTTTGCTTCTTTGCTTCAAGGTCATCAAAGAATTCTTATCTTATTGTATCGTATTGAAGTGACCCTCCAATTTCCATTTTTGAAGGGTTGAGGGGGGGTCTAATAAAAACACCAAATTTTGTCATTATTTTCACCTCTTGATATAATTGTCCTGGACTATATATTTTTTCTTCCATTTGTTTCTTATTTTGCTCCTCAAATGTCTGTGCTTGTTGAGTAATTAATTCTTCTGTCAGTGTATTTGATTGTTCAATTTCTTCTGTTAAGTTCTGTCCCAATAAATTGTTAGTTGTAATCACAATTTGAGTTTGCTTCTCCAAGACGCTTTCTAGTTTTTATTACATCACCGGCTGTAGAAAGGAACAGATAAGTTTGGTAGGTTGTTTTTGTCATAGCATAGATTTGTTTTTTGTATTTCTTCCATGGTGGAGTTTCACATCTGGTATTCAAGGTTATTCTTATTTTTAGAATGTCAGATTGCAATTTCAGGCTTAGCCACTGAGAGTCCCCCAAGTGCTTAGAAAGTTCTTTTCTTTTCTTTTAGGGAACTGTCTGTTAATCTCTTTCCAATTTATTTCTTCTATTTTAGAAGAGCAGAGCCATATTTTCAAATAAAAGTAGGAAATAAAGACTAGGTAGTCCAAAGCTTTTAGTCTACAAATTATAAAATTCTAGTTAAGGTCCAAATCAATTTTTCAAAGTTTTTTTTTAAAAAAAAACATCCCTGGAGGCTTGGTTGCTACTAATTTGAAGGGAGGGTTAAAACTCCCCCTCCCTCTCCTTAGGTGGGACAGCAGCTCATTTAGGTGGAAAGAAGATTAGGGTATAAGAGAGGAATCTTACACAGTCTCTTTTATGCTGCTTTAATGTTGCCTGGTGGTAAGTGTGACTTTGACTGTCTGCAGCCTAGTAACCGGCCATGTTACTATGGCTGGTCTTTCATCTGCCGGTTAGAAGGGAATGCAGGCACTAACAGGAGGGTTGTGGCTCCCCTGCATTTCTGTAAAAGCCCCTTCTTGCTGGTCGCCCCTCCAGGGTGACTCTTTGGCTCTTTTAGGACCCCCCCAGTGATGTGAAACTGGATGTGGAAGACGAGAGCCATCCTCTAGACATCCATAATGGCAGCGTTGGCAAACCAGAAGTCTCCGACATATAGATACTTATTTACAGACACAAGACAGTTATCGTTATATGCACTTGAGTTTCTTTATGAATATTCTCCCTGTCCATTATCATGCCATTAGTATTTAATAAAAAATGGAACTTGAAAAGCTATATTTCAGTCTCTTTTTAATTTACAAGAATTTAAATATTCAATAGAAGCATTGTAGCATACAGAAATATACAGAAGCCAGTAGCACATTCTTCATTGTCATAGAAGTACAATTTTAGTAAATTTCAGCCAAATCCTCTCATCAAAGAAATTAAAAATTTTACACTTCAGATTTTTGCAGTTTGGCATCAAATGACAACAAAGATTAGCTCACCAGCAGAATTTTATTTTTCTTTTGAATGAATTAAAGAAAATGTATACCAAAAACTGCATATTGCATATACAGTAAGATGTTTTAAACAGATCTCATAAACTTTGACAGTACCTTGTAACAATCATCAGTCTTTTAATTGTATAGCGTGTACAAGCTCACAAATAGAAAGAAAACATATTATGTTATTCCCATAATTTCCCATGACTCCACTTCCCTTCCCAAAATTACATCATGTATCATGATAAAAGTAGAGGAAAACCATTTATCTATAGTTGTTTGCTTTGATGTTACTTTTATATGAGACAAACTTCATGGATAAACAAGGATTTTGTTATACTGTGTACCCGAAGGAAACAATACAAGGCCTAACAAAAGCACTTGGTATTATTACATTTTTTCTTTTTAGATCTTAAAAGAGTGATTGATTGCTTAGTGAATTATATTGTTAAAAATATGTTACAGTAGCAATTTCAAAATCACCTGTATGGGTCCTTTATTAAGAGCTTTGTCCCCCAGTAATCATTTAAATATGAAATATAATGAAACAAGTCACTTCTAATTGATTTGGAATTTAATAGGAATTTTATGCTAGAGTTCAGTTGAAGGTTCATCCATAGTGAACAATGTAATTTGATGGGCATAAAATAGAATTAGAAGAAATTGCATTTGGAGTTGAGAATTACAAATCCATGTCCTGTAATAGAAAACTAAATTAACTAGTATTCACTTTTTCTTGGTGACAGAAGCCTCTATTCCTGTGCTGTACTTGATTGTATCACCAATTTGAACTTTCTGATTTGTTTTAAATTGGATAGTTCTAATTGACACAAAGCCCCAGCTTTTTTGTCAGAAACAATTCAACTGCACAAGTAGAAGTTGCAAGAAGAAAGAAGAAAGAAAAGTAGAAACTTAGCAGTGGAAAATGTGATGCAATATGCTACAAGGGATACTTATTTTACAGCATGCTTCATACTTGGAATAAAACTTTATCTATAGATACTTGCATGGCTACATGACTTGGGGTAGGCTATCTGAAGGGCAGTGACCCCACTGGCCTCTTAAATCAAAGACCACTCTTTTGAAAACAGCAAATTTCACATTATGGACAGAAAGAAGAGATTTGAAAGAGGGATCATCTACAGTACATTAAAATTGAACAGCTCTCTCTCAACAGAGGTGAAGGGACCTATCTCCTGTTTACTAATGTGATGACTCCCCTGGATGCTTCCCCAGATACCTGTCCAGATATCAGATCAGAGTTAGATGAACTAGTTCCAGGAACATCTGGAGGGGAGTTGGTCAATGGCTCCAAG
>JAKJMR010000147.1:871093-881294 GCA_024449315.1 Daboia siamensis | reverse complement strand
AAAAAAATTGTCTATCTGTGGTATTCTCAAATGTCCTCTCCGACACTAAAGTCTGAAAGTGTCAAATACCCTTTTTTCCTGCTTTTCCAAAGTTCAACTTTTGTTTTCATAAAATATCACTGAGAAAAACATTGCCTGCACAATTCTGACCCTTCTTGGTATAGATACATCTGAGCATCTGACCACTTTTTAAAGACTTTCACTGGTGTCTAGTATTAGTATGCAGCATATTTCTGGACTGCTGGTCCTTTTGCTGTTGTGAGTTGATCCCAAAAGGCAGAAGCTATCTATTGTTCCAGTATCTTCATTGATTCATATATAAGAATTACACAAGAATCCAAACATTCATTCAATATCTTCATCCATCCATCCATGTTCTTCAATCATGATGAGGCTGGCTACCATACATATTGGTCTTCTTTATATTTAGTGATACACAATTAAGTATTGGCAACAGTATCACATTCTCCACATGAGAATTTCTCACTAAAAGTTTGTTCTTGATTGAAAAAAAATATTGAAAGCAAAGACTCTTTCATCAAATTGAATGAGAACTGAAAAAAGAAATTGCCCAGGGTTTTTTTGGCATGGTCTAATTCTCCCCCCCCCCCCAAAAAAAAAAAAAAATCACTGCAAGATCACTGCAAATGGGCACTGCAGCCAAGAAATTAAAAGACGCTTGCTCCTGGGGAGGAAAGCCATGGGAAATCTAGACAGCACACTAAAAAGCAGAGACATCTCCCTGTCAACAAAAGTGCGCATAGTCAAGGCTATGGTCTTCCCAGTTGCAATGTATGGCTGTGAAAGTTGGACCATAAAAAAGGCTGATCGCCAAAGAATTGAAGCCTTTGAACTATGGTGCTGGAGAAGATTCCTGCGAGTCCCTTGGACTGCAAGACAATAAAACCGGTCAGTCCTAGAGAAGATCAACCCTGACTGCTCTTTAGAAGGCCAGATCCTGAAGCTAAAACTCAAATACTTTGGCCACCTAATGAGGAGGAAGGACTCACTGGAGAAGAGCCTAATGCTGGGAAAGATTGAGGGCAAGAGAAGAAGGGGACGGCAGAGAATGAGGTGGCTGGATGGAGTCACTGAAGCAGTAGGTGTGAGCTTAAATGGACTCCAGAAGATGGAAAAGGACAGGAAGGCCTGGAGGAACGTTGTCCATGGAGTCATGATGGGTCGGACATGACTTCGTAACTAACAACAACAAATTTCCCAAGATTTCTCTCTCTCTCTCTCTCTCTCTCTCTCTCTCTCAACTACTATTTCTTTCAAAGCATAACATGCTTAAAATAATATCTTAATCCATTGCTCAGTAGGTAGGGATAATTTTAATTTTTAAAAACCTGATGCACTTAAAGGTAAAGGTAAAGGTTCCCCCGCACATGCGTGCTAGTCGTTTCCGACTCTAGGGGCCGGTGCTCATCTCCGTTTCATAGCCGAAGAGCCAGCGCTTGTCCGAGGACTTCTCCGTGGTCATGTGGCCGGCATGACTAGACGCCAAAGGCGCACGGAACGCTGTTACCTTCCCACCGTAGTGGTCCCTATTTTTCTACTTGCATTTTTACGTGCTTTCGAACTGCTAGGTGGGCAGAAGCTGGGACGAGTAACAGGCGCTCACTCTGCTACGCGGCACTCGGGATTCGACCCGCCAAACTGCCGACCTTCTGATCGACAAGCTCAGCGTCTTAACCCACTGAGCCACCGCGTCCCCTCTGATGCACTTAGCAATGCTAAATTTGAAGGACACAGGCTTTTTTTTCACACTTCCTTGAAATAGCCATAGAACAATGTTTTCATATGTATATATATTAATACAAACTGCTACTTTCATCAAATGAAAAGGTTGGATATAAAATATATCAACTGTCAAATAAGCGTGAAGTCTAGTATGATACAACTTTAAATAAATCACAATCTAGTTTACTTTCTATCCTGATTTCATTATGGTTCATATGCATCTCCTGTTGCAGGGAATGTAGTGTTGCCTTTCTGATATTATATGTAATAATAATTTCAGCAGTATTGTTTCTCTCAACACTTTTAATATTTCAGTACAAGGAGAGCTTTGCGTAATTACCAATCTTCTTTATAACCGGTTGCTTCTAACTAATGCATCACTGTCCAGAAAACGTGTCCTGAGTTTAAAAATCACATCAGTTTATTACCTGCAATGGCTAAATCAGACTAGAGCTTAATGTTATTCAGATATTATCTCTCTGCATTATCTGTTGACTGTCTGATATAAAAGAGAAATATAGGACATGTCCAAGTGGTTCTGCTACTATTCTTGCATGACTATCATTACTCAAAACTGGCCATTTAAAAGTACTATTGAGCAAGTGTGATGCTTTTGTAACTTCAAATATGTTATTCTAAGTATATAATTGGGAATTATGCCTAGAAAATTATTGGCCCAGAAAATTGGAGGGCACAGTTATAATTTCCATTGAATGATGATTGGTGGCAATAAGCAACATAAAGCATGAATATGCATGAACATCACACTCTATGTTTAATTAAAAAGAGACAGTATTTCATATAATTATCACTATACTTCCAATATCACCAAACATCAAGTTACTTCAGTTGAAACAACTGCCTAATTTTCATTTATTTTTGAAAACAGTGTATGTCTGTATAATGTTGCAAGTTGGATATTTCGTGTTGTTTTAAGTAGATAAGCACTTTAGAGACATTTAAAGTTTTATTATCATTATTTTGGAATAATAACCAGCTGTACTTGTGTGTGTGTTTGTGCATGCATGCATAATTTACATTGTTCAAAAGATAAAAGTCTTATGTATTCAGCTACTGTATAGTGCCTGTCAAATGCCCAGTGTTCACAGCAATATTTTAAAATGCTGCTATGCATTCATACACAGTTTTCAGCTTATATCCATTTATTTTCACATGAGTTAGTTTAAAGAAAGGTCAAACCTATTGAATTTTAAGCTCATGATACAGCCACTATTATTTAGCATTTTGTGTTATTTCAAGAGCAAAATACTCCTCAAGGAAACCCATCCATGGGGCTGGATTCTAGAATGTGATCTCATAATAGTAACTTTATTTCTGTTACTGTGCATGAAAGTTGAAAATGATAAACACATGCTCTTAATTTAATGTATGTACATATTGGTCTTTCAAAAAGCTAGCACAAACAGAAATTCTACTTGACACAAATAAAAAGAAATACAAAAAATTAACTGATTCAGCATTTTGTTCATAGATTCATGCTGAAGAGTTTCTGATGTGGAAAAAAGGAATCTCATTGGGTTTTTGGCTACGTTTATTCTCTTGTATCATCACTCAATTTCATAATAGCATGATTTGGCTCTGCTTCAATGACACATTAAATTTCATACATATTTAGTAATCTGTATCTTTGTAGTGTACCTTCAATCTTGGAGATCAGCATAAAATAAGGAAGGCAATACCATTTTATCTCTTGTGAATAGTGAAAACCAATCATATTAAGAACTATAAAAAAACATTTTTTAAAAAAAGAAAAATAACATTCAATGGTTTTGAACCTAAGTATTTCATACACAAGGAGTTCCTGCTTAATGACTGCCCTGTTTTGTAACCAAAGTTCTGATGGCACTAAAAAAGTAACTTTATTACTGGTCCTCACACTGTTTCCAAAAGTCACATGATTTGGGTGCTTCACAACTGGCAGGTATTTATGACCATTATAGTCACATAATGGCCATTTGTGTGAGATAGACAGACAGACAAAACTTACCAAATACTACACTATAGTCTACTATACAATGTGTAGTAGAGATTTCTAAGCATAAAGTATATAGAAAATTGGCTACTTTACATTTATCAAGATGATGTTAGAACTGTTTCACTGAAATAATTTGAATGTGATTTTTGCAAAGAATCACACAAAGTGATCAGATGAGTATCTGCTTAGAGGACAGTAGAATACATTACCAATATCAAAAATTATCAACGCAGCCTGATATCAGAAGTCGAGGTGAGATCCTTGTAAACTTTGGAAGTGATAAGCATCTACTAGAGGGAATTCAGTTTGCTTTTCAAAAAAAAAAAAATGATTTATCTTCTGCTTCATTGTTTTTGTCTCTTTTTTGTCTGCTTGTTATTTTCTTCATTAGAATCTTCTTTGCTATTATATTTCTTCAGCATTGATATTATAGTTTTCCAACAGTCATGGAGATTAGCTAATTACACAATAATACAATATATCAGTTAATTGTCTTTCCAATCACTTGGGTAAATTCTGATGAAACCAATAATTAGATCAGTTTTAGCCAATCTTTCTTAAGCTCTTTGATTTTAATACAGTATATCTTTCTGTCTGTATATCTTTTTAATACACTATATATTTTAATACAGTATATCTTTCTGTCTGGGATGCGGTGGCTCAGTGGGTTAGGATGCTGAGCTTGTCGATCAGAAGGTCGGCAGTTTGGCGGGTCAAATCCCGAGTGCCGCATAACAGACTGAGCGCCTGTTACTCATCCCAGCTTCTGCTAACCTAGCAGTTCGAAAGCACGTAAAAAAGCAAGTAGAAAAATAGGGACCACTCCGGTGGGAAGGTAACAGCGTTCCATGTGCCTTTGGCATCTAATCATGCCGGCCACATGACCACGGAGACGTCCTCGGACAAGCGCTGGTTGTTTGGCTTTGAAACGGAGATGAGCACCGGCCCCTAGAGTTGGAAACGACTAGCACACATGTGTGGGGGAACCTTTACCTTTACTTTTTTATCTTTCTGTCTAAAAATTCATTTTCTTCTTTGCTATTGCTGAGATAAACTTTTGAGTATTATTCAGCAATGTGTTTACAACATTTAATTCCAAATATTTTATTTTATCATTGAATGATGTCCAAAGAGTCAAAAACTTCTGATATTCTCCCAAGCAAGTAATGTCTATGTGCAATCCTGCTTAGCTTTTGAAGATGAGATAATTTTGAAGATGAACCAGTTATGGCTATGAATTGCCACTGAGCTGGCTATTCTATGATAACAAATACCTAAATGGTATTTTAAAATCAGTGTTGATAGAACATAATGGTGGTGGAATTTCATGGAGTATTTTTAATTAGGGACAGAGCAATTAAAGCTTTAAGTAAAAAAAAAAAACAATTATCCAAATTGTCCAAATCTGCCCTGGGTTTGGAATATGTTCTGTGCTAATATATAGATCGAATCACCGAACATTAATTTAAGAATTGGATCTTCTAGAGTTATTCTGATGTCCAGGCAAGAAGCTCCTCTTAAACTGCTCCTTCTACAAATTGCTCCTTCTAACCCATTAAATAGATACAGCAAATATTTGAACCCATTTTTCTTACATTGGGGTGCCAACTAGGTAAGTGCCTTACAATTTCCTGTATACACCTTATGTGTATAATGCTGTATACACATCCATTATATCCCTTGAAAACCCTCAAAATTGTCCCTTCCGAAAGTTGCAGAAATTTTAAAAAGGGTGTTTGTGCTCACATAACTCCAATGATTTTTTTTTCTTGCTCTTCTATTTGAAATAATTAAAAAAGGACTGCAGGATTCTCCTGTTATATTTCAGTATAGATTTTTCCTCAGAGAAAGCTACAATATTAATGAGTAAAAGTTTTCCCATTTCTCCTGCTGCAGGTTTTTTTTTTTGAGAGATAGAATTTTTGCCATTGCTTACACACTTTTAAAAACAAAAATCAAATATTTTAATAAAGTAAAATACTTTATCCAGGTAATCCTCAACTTATGACCACAGTTGAAACCAAAGCTGTCGATAGGTGAGATGTTTTTAAGTAAGCCCTATTTATAACCTTTCTTGCCACAGCTATTAAGTGAATCACTGTAGTTTTTAAGTTAGTAACATGGGTGTTAAGTGAATCTGGCTTCCCACATTGACTTTGCTTGTCAGAAGGTCACTAAATGTGATCACATGACACTGGGCCACTGCAACCATCCTAAATATGAATCAGTTACCAAGCGTATAAATTTTGATCACATGACCATGATTGTAAGTGTAAAAAATGGCCATCAGCCACTTTTTTCAGTGCCGTTGTAACTTCAATTGGTCACTAAACAAACTGTTGTAAGTCAAGAATTACCTGTATAAATAAGAACAGAGATGTTGTCATCCATTTTTGGGGTGCCATCCTTAGCTGCAGAAACCATGGGACAGACTCCTGAACCCCACAATTTGTGCATCCTTGCCCAAACTCTGAACTGATTATATCTACTCATGATAATCACTTCATTCATTTGACCAAGGAATGAAGGATTTCATTGGAGGATTTCTTCCCCACTTCAGCCTTATCTGAAGAGCATGCTTTCTTGAGGTTTGATTGTACCTTGCATCTTTTATTCCTATGGGCTTTTATTGTTCTTTGATCAAACTTCTGATTTGTCTGCCATCCTAATTTGCTTTTAGAATTTGTCCTTTAGCTTTAATGCTCTAGTGCAACTCTCAACTTGTGCTACACTTCATCTTTGAAAGATGCTGATTAATCAACCCTTTTGTCCCCCCCCCTCTGCTCTCAAATAATCATAAATTAAAGTCAAGGAAATGCTTGTTGTCTTCATCTATGGAAAGGACAAAACATCTTTGCCCAGTGGCATTTTGGACACAATTGTTCCCCATTCTTGAAAATTCATCAGTGTGCATTGCATTTCCCATTTTACAAAGCTATTCTCATTTTCAGCATATTTTTAACCTCACTAATTGTCACAGGGTTGAGAAAAAATATGCAAGTCCTGAAACAGATTGAGTTGTGGTAATTAGGACCATTATTCTGACCTATTTCTTATATTATTATCATTGAAACTGTTATGTAATTGTTCTGTGTGAAGCCTTTAAAATTCCTGATTTGCCAAAAAAATGCTTGACTTTTTTCATAAGAGAAAAGGAAAAAAAATCTTTTCCACTATAGCCCACACCTCCAAAATTGCTTGGTGTAGTCTCTTCAGATTCTGACATCTCATTAGAAGTTGCATTTCACTTCAGCTAAATATTCCCAGGTCTCAAATTGGCAATGTAATGAAGCTAAAACTCTGAGCATTTCAATCTTTTTTCCAGGGATGTTCAATAACAGCAATCAAGCCATGTTTGATGCTCCTAAAGCTTAACATCTCAGGTGTTCATGTGGCTATTGTCTGGCTTTGCCTCAGAATAGGATATTTAAAAATCACCTTTGGAGTGGCTAATGCTTGAAACTATGTCCACTAAGAGCTGAGTGAAAATTTTCTCATACAATTAAGTGAAAGGTAGACAAAATGACATCGTTCACGGGACCTTTTCCACCATAACAGTCATGTTCAGTCATGTCCTCGGCTTAAAACAATTCATTTAGTGACTGCTCAAAGTTACAACGGCACCGAAAAAGGTGACTAATGACCGTTTTTCCACACTTACGACCAGTGCAGCTTCCCCATGGTCACATGATCAAAATTCAGATGCTTGGCAACTGGTTCACATTTATGACCATTGCTGTGTTCCGGAGTCACGTGATCCTCTTTTGTGACTTTCTGACCAACAAAATCAATGGGGAAGCCAGATTCACTTAACAATCGGGTTATTAATTTAACAAATGCAGCGATTCACTTAACTACTGTGGCAAAAAAAGTCATAAAATGGGGCAAACTCACTTAACAAATGTTTCACTAAGCAAAATAAATTTTGGGCTCAATTGTATTTGTAACTCGAGGACTACTTGTACCATCACTTCCTGTGACAGTACAGATAGTCCTTTTTTAAACCTAGAAGCTTCAACATCAGATTTTAAAACAAGGTAACATCACTAAGCTATCAATTTATGGATAGCAGAACAGAAAAGTCTCTCCAAATTACATTCTATGTCTCAAATCCACATGTTTTGCAATTAATTTGTGTCATTGGTACTATAAAATATATTTGAAAAGATGTACTGAAATACTGAAAAAGAAGAACTGGACTTTTATGCTCCAATCCATCCTTTCTCAGGAAGCTGAAACACAAAACAATGACAGTTTCACACCTCAGGACCTGGATGACCTCATACATCCCTGAAGACTAAGCACCTGGATGTCCTCATAGGTCCCTGTAAACTAAGCAAGGTCAGACCAGGTTAGTTCATAAGTGAGAGACTGTATGCTTAGTCTGGAGACAAGATTGAAAAAGTAAATAAACAAAGAAAGCAGAAAGCAATGGTAAACAGTTCTACTTTCAGTTGCTAAGGAAACTCAAGCTTAATTCAGAAGAAACTTTACCACAACTCAGATAACATTCTAGAAAAATGTCACCTGTTGAGATGGCTCTGCTGTGCAGCTGAATCTTGAAACTGGAATCTTGTCCAAGAATTGGAACCTTGTCAAGAAAAAGAGGGAGAGCAAATTAATGCCTACTTGACATGATCTGTGAGGATAACTTCAGTCTACTGTAGATTTAAATGGGGAGAAAAAATCCGCAGCCTGCAAAAATGGCCATCTACTTTCCTATTGTTCTTAAGAAAACTATATGTATTATAAATGCATATGTATTCTATCTCAACTTACTATATCAATATAGTCCTTTTCGCTCCACCTTTTTTCCCCATTATGGTTAGCAGCCTAATAGATGCAAGTTTATGTGGAAAATTCTTGGCAATGAAATATGTTGGTTTTATATTTCAACTGATTAGTTCTCTGAATAAAAAAAAATCAATCCTTACACAGACTTAGCACCATTCCATGAGTAGAGTTCAAGGCAATTTTTCTATTTTTCTCCAAAATAGAACCCAAGTTTAATATATTCTGTAGCAGACCTTAAGACTTCTGTTTATTTTTATACATTTATTCTAATCTCAAACCTAATGCCAATATCTTATCAGGGGCTCTGAATGTCAACCTTCTTTTTTTTTTTTTTCTTTAATATTTGAACAAAAAAAGAGTTGCAGATTCATTTTCTCTGTAATGAAACTTACTTTTGATTTAAATATCATTTAACGCAGCACTGCTTGAAGGGAAAAAAATTCAAAGAGACACAGAAAGGGATTTGATATGCTATATGGACTTCAGCATAAGAGGATTATAGATATCTGATTTTAGTACAAAAATTACACACAGGAGGAGACCTCAATAGGATTTTTTTTTATTAAAAATGGAATAAAGACAAGCCTTTCTAAAGCAAAATATTTTTTCCTGTGTTCTCTGTTTCTGTTAACTAGTTCAGATGATTTGAGCAGTCACAGTGATCATGCCATTATCACAAACAGCAAAAAGAGATTAGAAATGCACTAAAATGTGTTGATGTTCCCAGGTAAACTTTTTCATTATTTCAAAGCATCAGAACCTTCCTTTGTGTGAGCACAGGGCCTATTATAGCTGCAATTCTACTGCCAAATATTGCCAAAGATTATCATGCTAATGCTCAGTTGTATTTCCCTTTGAAATATTTCTGCAACTGTTTCTAAATCTCTTTTTCAGCATAGAAGACTCTCCTTTCTTTTTCATAATCAGCCTGTAACTGTTTCCCACAGCATTTAGGCATCCAAAAAAATTAATGGCAGGAAAAGCTTACAGTATGCCAAATTGAGATAATAGGCAATGCAATGCTTCCACATTTTGGACCAGGTGTCATTATCCCACAGCCTGTTTGTTGTAGTTGTTGAGGCATCATGTTGTGTTCAGTCCGGCGACAGATAACACAAAGACAGTTTGGGGTTTAGACTGTTTATTCTATCTGCACGTGGTTGAACTGACCTCGCATGGCCCTGTGTTGCTTATAGGTCTGGCAAGTGCCGGATGCTAGCAAATCTCCTGGCTGGAATCTCCCGCCTTGCCTCAGGCACCCAACCCGGTGTTCTAGAATTCCCACCGGCTGGATTAGCCAATCACGAGGCTGTGCAGTTGTATACAGAACACCCCTTCCCCCCCAATTGTGGATTAACCAAACCATAATCCTTTGATTATTTCCTTACATAGTCCCTTAGATATGCCAGAGGTCTGTGTTCTCTGACAGGGTTTCTCCCTGGTGGGATAGTCTCTCTCTCCTGGATTGGCCTTGTTGGCTGTGGCAACTCCCCTCTCTGCAGGTGTCCCACTGGCTGTAATGTTCCTGTGAGATCCCTTGGCACTGTCTCTGTGGCTGGGTCTGTAGACTCTGACCCCCTTGTAGTGGACCTTGGTGATCCAGCCACTGTTGGTCTGGCCCTGCCCGTTGGGTTATGTGGGGGTGTTGTCGTTGGAGATGGGAGTGGT
>JAKJMR010000147.1:852773-871083 GCA_024449315.1 Daboia siamensis | reverse complement strand
CTCTATGATGTACGATAGCGGGCCCAGATTGTCTATGACCACTCCCTATGTCCACTTATCCCCTTGGCCATAGTTCCTGGCTCACACTAAATCCCCAATGTTCAATGATCTGGCCGAGCAGTCCTGTTCGGTTTCAGCTGTTATTCTATGTGGGTAGAGCCTGTCTAATTTGGTTGTCAGTCTCCTGCCCCACCTCATTTCTGCTGGACTTTTCCTAGTTGCTGTGCACGATGTTGTGTGTTGTTCCAGCAAAAACTGGGCCAGTCTTTGGTGCCAGTCCCCAACAATAATTCTGCACAGTGCGTCTTTGGTCATTCTCACGTTTCTTTCAGCCAATCCGTTGCTGGAGGGATGGAAGGGTGCCGATGCTGCATGCCTAATCCAGTTGGCCTTGAGGAAATCGTGAAATTCAGCAGATGTGAATTGAGGGCCATTGTCAGATACAACTACATCAGGTAACCCATGAGTGGCAAAGAGTCCCCTCAGGACCTGTATTGTCTTTTCTGCCGTCATGCTCTTAACAGGCACTACCTCTAACCACCGGGAATAACTGTCTACCACTATTAAGAATGTCTGACCCTGGAAGGGCCCCATGTAACACCGCCCTGAGTCCTTCGGGAGAAGGGCGGTATAAAAATTCAATAAATAAAATAATAATAATAATAATAATAATAATCTATATGTATTCAGGACCAGGGGTTGTGTGTCGCCTCCCACCTGTGTACTGGTGTGTGGGCTTGTTCTAGCCTTGACTTCTGGCATTGATAACACCCTGCTACCCTATCCTCGATGGCCTTGTCTAACCCTGGCCACCACAGGTAGCTCCTGGCCAGGGCTTTCATGTGCACGATACCCTGGTGCCCTTCGTGTAATTCGCAAATGACCTTGTCTCTAAGTTTCTCTGGCACTATTACTCTGTTCCCCCATAGTAGACACCCTAAGTGTGATGACATCTCGTCCCTTCTCCTGAAATAAGGCTGGAATTGTGGACCTGGGCTTTCCCTTGTCCACCCACCTTGGACCCATGATGCTACTCTGCTTAGTACTGGATCCTTGCTGATGGTGATGGCAATGTCTTTGGCTGTTAGTGGGCATTCTGGGAGTTCTTGTAATGTGAGGATTTGTCCCACTGGTGCTGCATCTGTGTCTGTGTCAGGTAGGGGTAGCCTGCTTAACGCATCTGCATGGCCCATTTCTTTCCCCGGTCTGTAATTGATGGAAAACTTGTATGCTGATAGGAATATTGACCATCTCAGCATCCTTGGTGACATTATCTGGGGGGTTTGTTTGTCGGTTGTGAAAAGACCTAAGAGCGGTTTGTGGTCCGTGAATATTGTGAAATTCCTGCCGTAAAGGTAATCGTGGAATTTCTTCACACCTGCCACGATTGCTAATGCTTCTTTGTCAATTTGTGCATAATTCCGCTCTGTCTTGGTCAGGGTTCTGGAATAATATGCTATTGGCCTTTGTTCCCATCACTATCCATATGACTGATCACTGCCCCCACCCCGTATGGTGATGCATCACATGCTAAGTATATTGGCTCACCCTCAATGAAGTGAGTGACTGTGGACCTACTGGATAGTATCACCTTCAGTGTTTGAAAGCTTCTTTTGTGTTGTTCCTGCCACTGCCAGGTGTTTTTTTTGTCCAGTAGCCTGTGCAGTGGTTCTGCTATGGCAGCTTTATGTGGTAAGAATGTATGATAAAATTTATGAGACCTAAAAATGCTTGTAACTCTGCCTTATTTTTTGGTGCTGGGGCTGATTTGATTGCTTTTATTTTTTCCTCAGTTGGATGTATGCCTTGAGCATCAATCCTGTACCCTAAAAATTCAGTGGATGTTACCCCAATAGAGCATTTTTCCTTTTTTAATTTAAGCCCTGCAGCTCTAAATCTTCCCAGTACCCAGTACCCAGTTCCAACCTCTCAGCTAGGACTCCCTCAGTTTTTTCCTGCTATCAATACATCATCAAAGTAAGGGCACACCCCAGGTATGCCCTTTAAAGTCCTCTCCATCACTTCTTGGAAGATGCCTAGGGCTGCTGCAATGCCAAATTGCAATCTGTGAACTTGGAATGCCCCCTTGTGGGTAACTATTGTTTGTGCGTCCACGGCTTCCCTGGAAACTGTTAGTTGCAAATAAGCCTGCACCAAATCAAGTTTAGCAAAGATGGCGCCGTTCTGGATCGTCGCGAGGACCTGCTTCACCGTCGGGACCGGGTAAGTATGCTGTTTCAGCACCTGGTTTAGTGTCGCTTTATAGTCGGCACATATTCTCACATCCCCGTTTGGTTTAAGGGGGGTGACGATGAGTGTCTCCCAGGGGCCCCCTTCTACTGGTTCCAATACCCCTTGGCCTACTAACTTGTCTAACTCAGCCTCAATTTTTTGTTTGAGTGCGAAGGGAATCCTCCTAGCCTTAAGCCTTATGGGGTTTACTGCACAACCACATGCAAATAGAATAAACAGTCTAAACCCCGAACTGTCTCTGTGTTATCTGTCGCCGGACCGAACACAACAGTGGTGACGAAGGTGGGATGGTTTCCCCTGCAGCTTCCACATTTGACTTCGGGGTCCCTTTGTCTGTTCGGAGCTTCTCTCAGTGATTTGTGCATTTGCGATAGTGGTGGTCTTCTGGGACGGTCAGTGCTTTCCGATCGGGTTGTCCTCACTGGGATTTTTCCGAAACGCCGGCTGATCTCATCGATGTCTGTCTCCCACGGGTAGTCCTCCACCCCACCATCCACAAGGCACTCCTGGTTGATGGCTCCAGCTGCACCATTGCTGTTGTGGGGGGGGGGGGTCATGTTGTCCCATGGCTTCGTAAGTGAGTAGGACTTCCTGTAAGTTCTCCGTGGGCTTTGCAATGATTCTGTGTTGCAATTGTTCATCGCGTAGCCCTAGGACCACTCTGTCCCTAATTCGCACCTCCAGATTGTCATATTTACAACAGAGTGCGGCTTCTCTCACTGCAGCCATGAATTCTGTTATGGATTCCCCCGGCTTCTGGTTCCTTTTTTCGAATATTCTCCTCCAGAAAAGTTCTGATTGTTTGGTGGTGAAGTGCTCTTTGAGCTTCGCTAAGAGCTCGGCGTATGACACACTGGCAACTGCGGCCGGCTGGCACAAACCAATGGCGACCCGGTAAACCGGTGTGCTGCTGATTGTCAGTAGAGCGGCATCCTTCTTCCGGTCTTCGGTTATGCCGTTCACTAACATGTACCCCTCGACTTCCTGCTCACACGTCCTTTTCTCCGCTGTTCTGCCGCGATCCCACCTTCATCGCCACTGTTGTGTTTGGTCCGGCAACAGATAACACGGAGACGGTTCGGGGTTTAGACTGTTTATTCTATGCGCATGTGGTTGAACTGACCTCGCATGGCCCTGTGTTGCTTATATGTCTGGCAAGTGCCAGATGCTAGCCAACCTCCTGGCTGGAATCTCCCGCCTTGCCTCAGGCACCCAACCTGGTGTCCTAGAATTCCCGCCGGCTGGATTAGCCAATCACAAGGCTGTGCAGTTGTATACAGAACACATCAGGCCAGTAATTGGAAGACCATGAATTTAGTCTCACTTAAGGCACCAGGCCAGTTGAATGAAGCCCTAGGAAGAAAAAGGCAATGGAAAAAAACCACTTCTGAAAAACCTTGTCAAGAAAACTGCAGGGACATTTTCAGCCAGTCACCAGGAATTGACAACACATACATACACATCATCCCAAACAATATGGCCAGTGCTAAGGAATTCTGGGAGCTATAAGGCGAAGAAATACGTAAGGCACTAAATTGTTCCTTTCTGGTTCATTTGCGATTAGGGCATGAAAATAATTGTAGAAATATACCTTTCTACAAATAACATATTTCTTAAATAAATCGCTTGTTTAAGGCACTGCCTGAACAAAATATTATTCTTTAAATGCAGAGAGATCATTTCTGGAATGTCATTTGCTTGTGGTTAATAATCCTTCCCAATACATACCTGATGGTAACTCTAATGGACTATAAACCATGACAACAGGAGACTGTATAATAGCTCAACTTTGGGGTTTCAGATTGAATTCACACTGCTGATTTTGACTTTAAAGACCACAAATGGTTGCAGGAATTGGATACAGCTAGTCTAGAGAAAACAAGGACTAGGGGTGTCATGATAGCAATATTCCAGTATTTGAAGGGCCACCACAAAGAAGAGGTGGTCAAATTATTTTCCAAAGCACCAGCAAGAAAGAGAAGAAACAATGGATGGAAACTAGTTAAGGAGAGAAGCAACCTGAAATTAAGGAGAAATTTCCTGACAGTGAGGATAATTAACCAGTAGAACAACTTGCCTTCAGAAGTTGTGGCTGCTCCATCACTTGACATTTTTAAGAAAAGACTGGACAGCCATGTTTCAAATTGTATAGGGTCTCAGGAGATTGAACTAGAAGACCTCCAAGGTCTCTTCCAGTTCTACTCTGATTGATTGAACTCCAAGCTACTCAATCCCTCCATATGAAATTCACCCAGTTTTTCCATACTGTATATTCAGGGAGACGATGTTGAGGATCTCACAACTACCAAGAAGTATAGTAGTCCTCCCCATGCTCCTTGATTTTGTATTTTTTTCAGCGTTGTATATTTATGTTGTTTCTATAGTCACATTTTCATGTAAACTGCCAAGAGTCAGTCTTAGCTGAACAGGATAAATGTATTGTCAAATATGCATACAAGAATAAAGTAAACGATTGCAAAGCACATGCATGGCACACAAAATATTCTAGTTTCATTTCTTGGTGCTACCAATCAAGTTTTTAAGACTTTCCTATCTTAGACTCTGGAGTGCCATTTCAAAATATTGTGGACAATTGAGAAATCTGACTGGAGACATCAGCTTCTATGATCTTCTATGGACAGGCAAAGAACTTATTAATATTGACTAGCAATACATTAATCTTCTTCCTTTGATATATACAAAATCAACTTTTATGTCAAAATAAAGCTAATTACAATTCTTACCCATATAGTTTCTTCTTACAAGTTTATAATACAAGGAATCAAGAATACATCAGAAAGAGTTGCACAGGTAAATTTATTTTTAGCTATTAGAAATCTATATGTTTCTACATATATCTTATATTATTTGGTGATGAGGGAGATATCTTTCCTTACAATAGTTCCAGAGTTTGCATTTGCAAACTATTTTAGTATCAAAGAGAGACAACATCTATAAATTTAAGTCAAAATAAAAGAGATGCTGATACTCTTGTTTTGGATTCAATTGCTTTTCTCCCATTGCTATTCATTTCTCTTTTATGTCCTTATGTTCACAATTTTATACAAACTCCAGGTTTATTTTGGTGCTTGTTCTATGATCAGCTTGACATTTTATATGCACCTACACTCACTATGCAAATTGTGGAGTTAATATGTTGGGCACCTGCATTTTCCACTTGAATATTATTGCTAGGCTTGTTTTATAGATGTATCTTTTTATAGACTAGCTAGAAGCTCTTCTGGGCCAATTGTATTCCTACTCCAACCATTTCTTATGTTACCAACAGGGTGTTGGGAGGTAGAAAGTCAGGAACCAAAATATTTGTTTTAACATTTTTTCTTCTAAAGTTCTTCCTAATCCTGCTACCCATTCAGCTGCCCATACTCAACACATTTAGTAAAATCTTGTAACATAGAAAAAAAATAACAGAACAAATGGGATACTTTTAGGCAAAACTAAATTGTTCTTCAAGAAAGTCTTGATTCCTCACGATTCCATTCAGGTTTTCTGAAAAAAAAAAAGACACTGGTTTGCCATTCTAGGATGTCTGTTTGACTTCCAGTTTAGTTTCCAGCCCTGAGAAACTCTAATATTCTCCCATCAAAGCACAAACTCAGCCTGACTCTGCTTAGCTTCAAAGCCCAGGCAAGACCAGAATCAGTTGCAATTAAATAATCAATCTAGTAATACGGAATTTCACTTTATAATGAAAACAATTCCATCACATAAAAACTAAATAAATACAATTCCAGGATACATATCTTTTAAGTAATTTTAAACCATTGAAATGTAAAGGGAAAAAAAATGCCTTTTACAAGAAGTGATCCATACATCCATAGCAGGGGTCCTTTCAGGAGTATGAGATGATATTCCAGGGGGTGCAAAAACTTGGGTTTTCAAAATTATAGTATGTATGCATAATCCGTTGCCATTATTTTGAACTTTTGTAAGGGGTGCGAAAATATATTAGAAGCATTCTAGGGGTGTGGGGTATAGAAAAGGTTGGGAACCGCTGATCTATAGAAAGAGAAAACTGAAGACCTCCAAGGTTTTTTTCAATCCTATTATTCTGTGTCTGATGTTCTAATTTGCTTAAAAACTTATCAGGAGTTCCTCACTGAATCTCTGCTCTATAAGCAAATAGTATCCACGAAGTACCAGGTATTTTAATTTTTATGCCACCTCAACCAGAATGGTTAATGGTAAACATGCAGAAATTGCATGTGAGTTGCATAGAGAGAAGGAAGTGTAAGGTCCTTAACTTATTGGTATCCACTGAACTGCCTCAGGACTGGTTTTAAGTTTTACTGAAACCTCCTTCATATAGCCCTTAGAGCAGAGATCAGCAGTGTAGTACTTTTATTAAGGGTGTCAGAATTTACCCTTCTCCCAAAGAGGTATACCTAGACTTCCCCAGTAGTTTTAAAAAACACCAAAATTAAAAGTTTATGAACTCTCAGAAAATTGTGCACAGATAGAATCATCTGATTTATTATGCAAGTGTGTTGAAATCATTTGAGTTCTTGTTGAAATCTTGCAATATGTTCATTGTGTTGTTGACAGATCTTGCAACAAGTTTAATAATAGTGGTAGAGGAACCGGACATCACAATGATACTAAAGATCTAGTTAAATGTGCTAAAAGCTGACATTGAACCATTTATACTGAAAATACTGAAGTGAATTTGCTGGTTCCTGCTTGACTAAAATATTTAATGATTTCTGAGGAACATCAAAAGAAAAGAAACCAAGGCGAAGGAGAAAAAATGTTCTGGGCTGTTCCATCAGAGATCAAAATGGTATGTTTGCTTTGGTGGATTTTTGCAACCAATAGAGGATTTATATCAGAGAGACAAATACGTAATTTGCTAGATGGAGGGTTGTTTATTTCAGTTGTTGATTGGATTTGGCTTCCTTTCTCTATAGATATTAATCATCAGAAGGAAGCATGCAAATCAAGTATTCAAGCTGTGAAGCAACATGCTTTGACTGAAATGAAAAGATGCCTAAGAAAAGCTGGAACCTTAAAGAAAGGAAATCTGGCTTCAGATATGGGATCTTGCTAAATATTTTAATATTTTTTTTTCATATTTCTGAGGCTTCTTGAGAAGACTGGGCATCAAATGGAACTAAACTTTCAAGCATGGCACTGCCAGTGCCCTCTGATGTCTATCATTTGCCTTCTCCTACTCTCTCAGCTCCAGCCTTTTTTTTCTTATTCCTCTCTTTTCTCCGCCATCAGGAAAGGATCGGTATAGTAACACTGCTTTCGTATGAACTAAAACTAATGTTTAGCCCAATTCTAATCCTGCCAGCAATGGCCTCCAATGAAATGTATTGCCGAAACTGGCCACAACAATCTGTAGAAATTAAAATGTTGGATGGTTGGGACAAAGTGCCATCTTCTATCCTCAGAGGTCCCTTCAAAATAAAGAGTAGTGGGTTGCAGATGGCTGACCAGATAGTGAGCAAGCAATGAATGAATGAATGAATGAACCTTTATTGTCAAAGTACAACCATGTATACATTGAGACTAGCTGAGCCTCCCTTTGTGCCCCCCCAACTCACAGTGACAACAAACCCTCCATCTTATTAAACCATATGAGCTAATTGCACAACACACCAGCCTCACAAGTCAGTCACACATAAAATTATAAAATTATGTCCCATTCAAGAGCCTGACAGCTCATGGATAGAAGCTATTCTTCAGCCTCTTGGTACGGCTGGCTATACTCCTATAGCTCCTACCCAATGTAGTGAAGACGTAGTGATGCCATGACACACTCCAAGGGCCTTTGGAAGCTGCCCAGCCCTTTTGACTGCTGCTAAAAATCATGAGCAACATAATATAAGTATATTATGAGTAACATCAAGCCAGTTTTGGAATAGCCTTAGTTCTGTCTCAAGTAGGAGCATTCTGTAACTTTGTCCTTATCTTATTTAGCCTTCAGCCCTTTTTGTTTCTCATTGAAATCCTGAAACTGAATTAAACAGGTGCAAACAAGGAAGTAAGGCAATTCCCACAGAAAGAACAACATATGACATTCAGGTCCACTTATCATATCTCAAAAAGCTGTTGATAAAATACCGCTTTGTTAGGAAAAACAATAATCATTTAGCAATGGTAGAAACCATTTCTGAGCTAACAGAAGAGAAGTCATTTGCAAGTTCAAGAAGAACGACCAGATTTTATATAAGATTACATTGTGGGCAATTCTTATTATTGTCATGTTTTCAGGGAGTTTTTAGGAATTAGGCCAAGTGTTTAATCATTTCTTAAAGATAATTCATTACATGTAAATTCAAGCAGAATGTGCAAAAGGAAAAAGAATGTTTGTTCGTGCCTCCTTAGCTTTATCAATATTTCAGATAATTTTATGTTGTTGGTGTTCCCTTCAGTGTTGAACTCTTTCTTCCTGTTAAATTAAGATCATTAGAGAAGCAAACTGAGCACCAAATGATTTTATTACCAATAAAATCAGAACTTTCTCTGTTCCTGGGCAGATGCTGACAGCTGTTTTCTGAAGTCTTTCCTGGGCGATGTAATGTTGTTCTTGTCACTTTGCATTTGGTCATCAGAAGCCTCTATTCAGCAATTGTATGATTCTATTAAAGACTTGTGATGCCCTTAGGTTAGTCATCTGAATGGAACAGCCATGTTGGGGAATGAAGCAAGGTCAGGAGGAAGGGTGCAATCCCTTATTTGTTTTCTAGGAGCAACAAAGGATGTTGAAGATGTGTGTGTTTCAATTATGCTGGCTGTATCTAAGAATTTTACCTTTTTTGGCTGGTCCCCATACCTTATAGACAAGCTCTTGTCCTCTTTTTACAATCCTTGTAGCCTGCCCTTTCTCCAAGAAAGAAAGAAGGAACAGGATGTAAAAGCAATAAAAAATAAAGCTGCAAAACTGTGGGGGAAAATTGCAATTCAATCCCAATTTGGAACTTCATAGTTCCAAAATAAATCCAGATTTATTAGACTGAGGTCTGTAATTCCGCAGGAGTACACTACAGTGCTTCTCTTTGTATTCCTCAGGCTCCCAGACTCCTTTGACATTAATTAGAGAAATCTATTTAAAAAGTAAAGCAAAATCTATACAGCAAAATATTGGCCTCAAGCAAAATTTTAATGCCTCAGATGCCTTCTGTAAACCTAAAGTGATAAATGACTGAAGCCAATGCTTTGCCTCTATTTATGCCAGGTGGGCAACACTTAATTGAACTGTAGAGCTGGAAGGACCTCAAGGATCAACTTGTCCCACCCTCTGAAAAGTGCAGGAAAAGAACCACCACTTAAATATGAGCCAGCAGTGTGCTACAGCTCCCAAAAAAGTAATGCAGTCCTAGGCTGCATCAACAGAAGAACAGCATCAAGGTCACAAGAAGTGATAATACTGCTTTATACTGCCCTGGTGAGATCACACTTGAAATATTGCAGCCATTTCTGGTCACCACATTACAAAAAAAATGTTGAAACCGTAGAAAGAGTGCAGAGAAAAGCAACTAAGATGATGAGGGGGCTGCTGCATAAATCATGCAAGGAACAATTAAGAGAACTAGGTATGTCTAGCTTAATGAAGTGAAGGATAGGGGGAGGGACATGATAACTGTCTTACAGTACTTGAGGAGCTGTTACAGAGAAGAGGGGGTTGATCTATTCCCCAAAGCACCAGAGGACACACAAGAAGCAGTGGGTGGAAGTTCACTAAACAGAGATCCAACCTAGAACTAAGGAGATATTTCCTGACAATGAGAGCAATTAACCAATGGGCAGGGAGTTGGACTAGAAGACCTTCAAGGTCTCTTCCGGTCCTATGATTCTAACCTCAAGAGGTGACTGTCCAGGTTACTGTTTAAGTGTTTCAGGACACATCACATCTACAACTAGGAAAGGCCACATGATGATACTGATGATACATCATAAGTAGGGTTCTAGCTAAATCCTCTCCATTTTTAGGTTAAGGTTGGGGATGAAGAACCTTTGAGAAACAAATATCTTCTATTCCATTCATCTGAAACCCTAAAAAATGGGCATGCATTTTGGCAGCAGTATTTTTGGATGCTAGGGCCTCTACAGTAGGGCTGTATGATGCTTGCAATCTGAGCATTCTTGAGGTAGAAGCTTAATTTGCTTCTAGTAAATGAGCTTTTGGCAGCTCAACATTGAGCTAACAACATTTTGAAAACATGTTGACATAACATGTTTTCAAAATTCTACATGTTCATACCATTCCACACACATAAAAAAGCAATAATAAATGGTAATACTTTTACTTTAAAAAAAATTAAGATTATTCCTTGGAACTAACTTTGCTTTACTGTTCTAAATAGATATGGGAATTATAGCTTTGTTTTCAAGCTCATTGTGTAGAGCTATCTCTTAATCCAATCTGCAGGTGAGAATAGAAAAATGATGACTAAGGCCCACAAAGACCTTACAATTATTCTTCCAAGAATCTTGTGGGCTGCATGTGTCATGGCAAAACCACACTCACACCATTGCCAGAAATGGAAAAAAAAGTCACGATACATTGCGACACATCACATGACATTGCAAGTTTGTCACCCCTGGTCTAAAGAGTGATCTCTTCACTTTGCAATAGCTAAGTAGCAATTTGAGCCTATATTTCCTTATAGAAATCCAAATATCTAGCTGTTTTCCAGTGTTAGTCATATGCAAGGGAAACTGATGATTTTTTTTTTTTTTACTTATTGAGTAGAACAATTGCACGTAACTGACTTTTGTGCTGACTTGGGGAAAAAAGATCAAGAAAATGCCTATAGGATATCAGAAAAGGCAGTACAAGAAGTATAAGGAGGTTAAAAACAAGAACTTAGGATGCATTAAAAAGAAAAGTCACATCACTTTTTGGTAATTTCATGGCAGTTTGTCACAATTTATTCCAGATTATTCTGAAAATGGAATACTGCAGACTCAAGTCATTGGATAATTGCTTTACTGTTTCTATATACCATTGAAACATAGAATCAACTATACAGCTTTATGATGTTGGAATTGACTTAAACTATGAATAATTGAATGAGAGAAAAGGAAAGGACAATTAATACTAAAGTAAATAAGCTAATTCACTAAAATCTATAGAGGCTTTTCAACAGTATGTTATCAGTTTTGGGGTACATACATTGAGTGTATCCCAATAAAATCATAAATAAATGTCCTGTATACACACATAATTCATGTATTGAATAGCAATCATCTAATGGATCCAAATTAATCCAGTCTCTTCCATTGAAACTAATTAGCGTACATATTAGGCATTTTTTTTCCAAAAAAATATTCATTAGTATACTTTATAATGTTTGGTTAGGCTTCCAAGTAAGGAAAAATGGTGACTAGACATCTCTGAAAGATGATCATGTGGTAATTTGATGAAGTGACAGCAAGCTCAATCGAATGGAACCTCTCCAGATAAGAAGAGGATGAGAGATTGCCCACTTGTGCTCTGGATGGTTGTTCTTTATGTGGAAACTTCAGGATAGGAGTCATCCTGTAGATCCAAGCACTGACAGACAAAGGAAATCATTGTGTTCTAAAGTATGATGAAGACTTTAAGGACACTTCAGTCACTTTTCTATTGGATTTACAGTTTTATAGGGTATTTTTAAAGGTTTTAAGAGATCTTCTAAACATCCTAAAGTAAAAGAAAAGCTAACCAGCAGGGTTTGTTTTTTTTTTTTTAAAAATAAAGAATATAAAACATTTTCTGTTAAAGAATTAACAGAGAATAGCAACAAAGATGATCAGGGGACTGGAGGCTAAAACATATAAGGAATGGTTGCTGGAATTGGGTATGTCTAGTTTAATAAAAAGAAGGATTAGGGGTGACATGATAGCATGTTCCAATATCTCAGGGGTTGCCACAAAGAAGAGGGAGTCAAGCTATTCTCCAAAGCACCAAAGGCAGGACAAGAAGCAACAGATGAAAACTAATCAAAGAGAGAAGCAACCTAGAACTAAGAAGACATTTCCTGACAGATAGAACAATTAATCAGTGGAACAACCTGCCTCCAGAAATTGTGAATGCTCAAACTCTGGAAGTTTTAAGAAGAGACTGGACAACCATTTGTTCAAAATAGTGTAGGGTTTCCTGCCTGAGCAGGGGGTTGGACTAGAAGACCTTCAAGGTCCCTCACAACTCTGTTATTCTAAATCATTATTCAGTTTTTTGAAGATGCTTATGGAAAAATAATCTAAACAGTATCATTGTTCAAATATCTGATTGCATAGAAAACAAATCTATGTTAAAGCAATTAAAATGTTACATGTGGAATCATCAAATTCTTTGAAGGAAAATAAAGTTCAGTATTTGAATGATCAAATTGGACTAGATGATCTCCAAGGTCCCTTCCAACAACAACAACAACAATGATAATCATCATCATCATCATCATCATCATCTAGAATGTAAAGCTTTGTCAGAACTAATAAGTTCAGCACAGATGTCAGCTGGAAGTATCCCACCCACACCCCAAGTCCTGTCATCTTTATAGGGAATATCAGAAAAGCCACCCCAATCTCATTACGTTTTTTTTTTTTTGCCAAATACTCTTTTTTCCCTTGTATGGATGAAGCAAAAAGTGATTAAGAAGCTATGTTACTGATCACGTAATACAAAACATTTGCACTCAAAACATTCAAAATTTGTTTTGTATTTTATTTATTATGATTGTGCAATAACTCAAGCTGAATTACAATATGATGCATCAAAATATACAATAGGAGAGGAACATAACCTGGTCTGCAATTCTTTAAAGCAGCTGTATCCTTATTTCAAATTATGTGACAGAAGCAAAGGGCAGACATGTGCTCCCAGGAGAAACACATGGCTGCTTTGAAGAGTTGCAGAAAGGAATGTTATTTCCCCTGGTTTTCTCCCCTACAAGCTTTTGTCACCATTCTAAAGTGCTGAACAGCTATAATATTAATATAACATAATATGCATTGCAATCTAATAATAAATATATCTCTTAAACAAATTAATATTTTTGCTACTGAAAAACCATGGGAAGGTAGATTAGATTCCCACAACAGGCTATGTAATAATGTGATTTGTTTAGCTTTGCCTTACTAAATTACATAAATCAAGGTGGTATCTTTTAAAAATCTTAACTTATGGTTTAGTTTGTTATCTCAGCTAAATAAGTAATTTGTAATTCGCTTAGTAATTTGTAGAATCTGTGTAGCATGCATCTGTCCCAAATCTGCCTCTGTTAGGAAAAATTCCTCTATGGACTATTACATCCAAGCAGCTTCTGTTTAGTAGCCAACAAATAGTCTTTTACTGGTAAGTCCCCAGAATGCGACTGCAAATAGCAAAGCAGCTGGCACTTCAGAGAGAATACTTGGAGATTCATAACTCCTCAAATTATTGCTCATTGTTGTTTGATGGCATCTATTTTCCACCATATAGAAATCTGAGTTTTCTGCAAATATCAAAACCTTATTTGGTCTTGGAAAATACAACATTCTCTCTGCATTACAATAAGATGGCTTTGTTTGATTGTTGTTCTTTTTTTTATCTTGTACTATATCTTGTGTGTGTCTATCTTGTTTTCATCTCAATTTTCAGTATCTTGACCTCTCTGGCTGTAATGTATATCAAAATGTCACAATAAAGTAAAAGCTGTGATCTACTGCAGTTTAAAAAGGAAGTAGATCAATGGGAGTTCCTGAAGGCAAACTGAGAAATATAAAATGACAGCAGTAATAATCTATAATTCACTATCCTGCGGCACCCACCTTTTCATCCATCTTGACTGTGACTCAGATTTTCAAAAATTTTCAGAAGTGCACAAAATATAAGTCCAATTAAAAGGAACTCGAAGAATTGAAATAATTGTCCCAAAGAATTCTGAATTAGGATATTCACTTCCAAATTAGAAGCTGAGAGTACCTGCAAAGGTATGTATGTATGTACATACGTACATACATACGTATTTATTTATTTATTTATTTATTTGTTTGTTTGTTTGTTTATTTACCTTTGAGTGAGTAGTGACTTCTTTTTTTGTACAAGTTTTATTAGTTTTTTAATTTTACATTCAGGTATTTATGAAGCAATACGGTGGTTGGGTAGTCAAAAGTAAACAATAGCAAATAACAATTTATTTGTAAATAGCTTAAGTTATGTCAACAAAGATTCCCTCTCCAATTCCCTTAGTTATAACATAATCAAATTAATCAAATTAATACATTTTTAATTGTGACATAATCAAATAGAAGAATTTTCAATATATTTTCAGTTATATATATCCATGTCCTGTTTTTAAGTTTTATCTAATTGCAATAGAATATTCCAGAATAGCCTATAATATATAAAAGAAAACTTAATTTTCAGGTAACCCATATTTCCCTATTTCATTAAAAATAATTATCCTGTCTACAGTACTTACATTGTTCATTTCAATACATTCTTATTTTTTACAAGAAAATTCTATTTACCATCTTAATAGTTCATCAATTATTAAAAAACAAAATATTTTGTTATATCCTTCCAAATTCTATAATATAAATCAATTCTAATAGCCAACTTTCCTTTCCCTTAGACACCTAAAAGTTAAATATAAAATCAATTTATACTGTATCATTACAACAAATATATTTTATATATCATCTCAATAGTTCATCAATTATTAAAATAATGTCTTTTATTATATCATTCCAGATTCTATGACATAGTTCAGAGTTATGTTCTAATAGCTTAATTTTGTTTTCCCTTAAAAATCTAAAACCTAAGTATAAAATCAGTTTATACTTTTTTAAAGATTCCCCTTAGCCCATTAAAAGACATTTTAAGCTCTATCATTACAAATCCCAAAAAAAAAGACAAATCCATTTTTTTTTAAACCTAAGTCTCGCCTTTTTTTTGTGCCAATCAGGCTTCCATATTGGTGCCTTTATATTCTCAGATGTGTCTCCCTTTCTTCCCACATATATTGTTTGAATGCAGGGAGACCATCCAAATGTCAGTTTTGCAAAGAAAATGTCCCCTTTGTAATCATTGAAGTGTTGCTTTAATAGCTCAGTTCTCGATGTTTGGTGTGGTATAGTTGTCATTAGTTCAGTCTGGTCTTTTTCTTCTTCTGATTCCATATGGCTTAGATAAGAGGTAGTAACTGGTGTTATGGTTATTATTTGATTGGCTGGGTTCTCAATGTACTGTATTTGAAGGCCTTTAATATCTTCTACCTTAGTGTTGCTTTCTTCAGCTACAATTATTTTTTTAGTTGTAGGTTTTATAGTTAAAGTTGAGGTTTGGGCTTCAAGGTTCTCAATAAATTGTGTTTGTTGTTCTTTAGAGTCTCCTATTTTAATATTAGTTTCCACTTCTTCTGTTTGTTTTTGGATTGTCAATTCATCATTTAAGGACAAAGTTTAATTTGGTAACTTTAAGCTGTCAGATTTATCTTGCAGTCTGGCTTTGATTTGCTCAGTCATTGCCAAGATTGTTTCAAGTATTAGTTTGTAGTTTAGTGGTGGAATATACTCCTCCATTTCATTGATGTTTACAAATAGGTCTTTCGTGGAGGGTGTTTTAATAAGAGTCAATGATTGTCCACCTCCAGTATTCCTAAAGATGTTTTCAGTGACAGGTGTTTCCAATTCTTATCTCTGAAGACAATGTCAAGGACAGTTTTGTTATTCAGTCAGCTCTCACAGTACTACAAAAAGGTCTACTTACTATACCAAGTTTCGCCACAAGATGTCATCAATAGCATATAGAATAAGATGTAAAATCTTTTTCCAGACTAATATGAGGCTTTTATCCAATTAGTCCAATTTCCCCCCTTATTTCACAGCTTAAACAGAAAATAGGGTAGTAAATCCCCACACAAAAATAAAAGCTTTTTAATAGGTACAAATAAGGTTGCTTAATTTTTTAGCTTAGCCATTTGATTTCTTTTAAGGCTTTAAGGCTTTAAAGTTTATTCCCCAAGTATGCAGTCACCAGTCTTTCAAAAGAGGGGGAGGAAATTTTCAAAAAGGAATAAGAAAGGTAAGGTCTCACCCAGGTCCTCCAGATTGCTTCGTTGTGCTTGAAAGTGCTTTGGGCTTTTGGCAGGGAAAGGCTTAGTGATCGACCATCTTAATGGCCAATCTCTTCTTTGGGCCAAAGGAGCTGCTCCGGATCGAGCGGAAGGCTTCCTCCCTTCTCTGATCACAGGGAGGGCCTCCTCACAGTGGTTGCCCATCCAGGGTGACTTTCGACCCTTTCCAGGGTCCTCCAAGGAAGAAAGATCAGAAGGCAGGGAGAGCAGTCTTCCTGCACAACCACAAGTGCTGAGTGCACAAACCAGAAACTGAGTGAGTAGTGACTTCTGATGACTGTCTGGAAACATCCCCACGGTTTTCTTGGCATGAATTCAGATGTGATTTGCCATTGCCTGTGTAGAAAAACAGAAATTAGGGTTGAAAGGGACTTTGGAGGTCTTCTAGGCCAACCCCCTGCTCAAGAACAAGATCCTATACTATTTCAGACAAATGTTTGTCCGGGCTGTTCTTGAAAATCTTTACTGATGGAGTACCCACAACTTCTGGAGATAATCCATTCCACTGATTAATTGTTCTGAGTGTCAGCAAAATTCTCCTTACTTCTAGGTTGGTCTTCCACCTGTAACTTCTTGTCCTGCTCTCAGGTACTTCTGAGAATAAATTGACTCCCTCTTCTCTTTGACAGTTCTCTCTGTGAAATTGTGGAAGATCTTTCATGGTGCTTGGAGACTCTGGAGGTTTGGATGGGTAACAATGATCTTCAACTCACCCTGGTAAGATGGAGTACATGTGGCTCTTTGTTCCTGGATGGGGTTGCACTTCCCCAGATGGACCCAATGTCAAAATGTTGATTATCACCTTTAAAGACTTTCATGGCATGAGGCCAGGTTACCTGAGGAATTGCCTCATCCTAATTATATCATCCTATCCTACCTTGTCAGGCTGGGAGAGTATGTTGTGGATCCCATTGATTAAAGAATGTACGTTGTTGAGATCCAGAAGGTGAGCCTTCTCTCTCATTTCCCCTGCCACCTGTAACACTTTACCTCTAGAGGTGAGGTGATACCTCACTTTATGGCCTTCAGAAAGAGTGTTGAGACCTGGCTGCCAATTACATAGAAGTTGAAGAGTGATATGCAGCTCTGGGGAGGGCTGGTGTCATGAGGAATATTCTCCACCCTATTAATTTTTTAACTTTTAAAACGTAAGCCTACCTTTTAATTCTTGTTTTTAACTTTGTTCTTATTTATGCTTTTACACTGTGATTTTTCTTATTGCAAGCCATCCAGAGTCACTTAGTTAAGATGATCATACATATGTATATATACACACTCATACATGTATACATACATACTTATAATTCTTTCATACTTTATTTGTTTGGCCATCTTCAGGGGAAAAAATGAAAGGGAATGGAAAATATGTCATCTTTCTCATGCAAATCAATAAAGTTTAGAAGCCTGGAAACGTGATGAGACGGGCGCTTTGCAGCTGAAGAAATGGCCTGTCTCCAAGCACCGACTATGCTGCTGCTTTGATTTTTAAAGAACAGTTCTACTGCAGTTTGAACTGCACCCAGGATGAACCAGAAATAAATCAGTTTGACTTCCAAACATGGCTGATAAGGATCCTAAAGGTTTGGAGTTGCTTTAGAACTGGCTCTATGTGTTTGTGTGGAAGTTCTTAAAAAATAGACATTTGCACACTTAGCCACATAACCTTGTTGTTTTCAATAGGGCTGTTTATGCTTATTCTTCACAGATGACCTCAGCAAATCCCACACTGATTCTGCCATTGCCGATTTCATCTCCTAGGCAGCAGTTTAACTTATCACTCCTCTTTCTTTCTTCAATTTAGCTGCTGAAAGTAACTTCAGCAATCTCAAGATCAGCAAAAGTTACCATGAAATAATCAACAGAGAAACTATTAAACCTGCTGATCTGCTCCTTTGGCAGAAGTCTGTTTTGTTTTAAATTGTATCTATAATAGAGAAAGGAAGGAAGGAAGGAAGGAAGGAAGGAAGGAAGGAAGGAAGGAAGGA
>JAKJMR010000147.1:838171-852763 GCA_024449315.1 Daboia siamensis | reverse complement strand
GGAAGGAAGGAAGGAAGGAAGGAAGGAAGGAAGGAAGGAAGGAAGGATTTCAGTTTTAAAATAAGCATTAAAAACAAATGTAGATATTAAATATGATTTGAAAGTCACTTCTTTATAATCCTTTTTTATTTTTATTTTTTATTTTAAAATAGATATAAGTATGTTTTATAGGTATAAGATATGTTTTAAGGGAATTTGCATTTATGACAATCTTTGCTTTCTAAGAGAGCTCCTTATTATTAACTTCCTATTTCTAAATTACTCCTAGGTTTCCCAGATAGTATTAAAATCCATATGTCTAATTGCTAAAGTATTATAATCTGATCAAGTACAAATTCTGTTCTCTCAGTTAACAGCTTCAAAAGCCTGAGTGATAGATCTTAGCTTCAAAATCAATTGACTTCCAAATTCAGCATTTGTCTGACAAGTTCTCTATAATGTTTTAGGGGAGGAATTATAGTGTTGGAACACTCACTTCATGCAGAAATTTAACATTAAATTCCTTGCAACTCCATGTAAAGTTAAAAAAAAACCCCTCTGAATTATTATACAAATTAATATAGATAACATTCAGCTAGATCCAGCTAATGGACTGACTCATGTCTACTGGGGTGGATCAGTGGACAGTTGTGAAATTTCTCACCAAAATAGCTGTCGTAATGAATCACAAAATATCCATTTAACAGAATACATCTAAGTATTATATATTAAAATAGTACATTTATGAAAGTGCTCCTGATCATCCAATTTATCTTCCTAAGCAGTTACTGATCTAGTTTCTTTTTGCTTGGCAGGTGGAGGTTTTAAAAGGAAAGTCACCCATTGGTGCCATCAGAATATGGGGCTCAGAGCCATTCTTGTAATTGAAGGAACAAGACAAAGGCATTTTACAAAAATGATAATGATGATGGCAATGATGATAATAACGATGATGATACAATTAGGCCACGTTTGGCAGTGCCTAATAGGCACTAAAATATCTATGTACATTAGTACCTCTAGATCAGGGGTCCTCAACCTTGGCAACTTTAAGACATGTGGACTTTAACCCCCAGAATTTTGGGAGTTGAAGACCACAAGTCTTAAAGTTGCCAAGGTTGCGGACCCCTGCTCTAGATGGTATATCAAGGCTAAGATAACATGAATGATTATGACTAAAATGTATGATAAATCCAAAAGAGAATATGAGATATAGTTTTGTGTCAGCCCTTGCTGAGTATAACATCCAGTTCCATCAAAACTCAGTCTAATTTAGCCTATTTAGTTAGCAATAGCAATAGCACAGACTTATATACAACTTCATAGTGCTCTCTAAGCGGTTTACAGAGTCAGCATATTGTCTCCAACAATCTGGGTCCTCATTTTACCTACCTCGGAAGGGTGGAAGGCTGAGTCATCCTTAAGCCAATGAGTTACCAATCTCCCTAAAGCATAAGAAGACAAGGAAGCCATTTTTATCAGAACTATCAAGGCTGACAAACAATAGAGTCTTTTAAAAAAATACAACCATCCTTTTGTCTCCTGAGCACAATATATTCAAAGAAATACAACTGTTGGCTATTGCTAGCATTATGCATTCAATAAAGCTTTTGTGTAGCACTGCTTTTCGCAGCTCATAAATGCAAGAAATAATAATGGTGTTAAATCAAGCAGCTTGCATCCAGAATCAAAGAACATCATGGTAAGCTAGGCACATTTGAACAAATCATAGTAGATAGTCAGGTCACATAAGACACATTACCAAGATACAGGGACTCTCACTTCACAGTAGGAAAAGCACATGCAAGCTCAGAAGCAGTGGTCCTTTCTCAGTGTAGTTTGAATTGTTTCCAAGCTGATCCTGAGTAACATAGAATGACACCCTTCTTTTTTCTAGGCACTAAAGTTGATTGCCTTTTATTTAATTTATGGCTTTGCTGAAACCTACTGAGAACATTTGGAACAATTTCTGAAATAAGGTAAAATATAGAATTATAGGTCTGGGAAGGACCTCAGAAGTTTTCTAGTCCAACCTCCTGCTCAAGGCAAGAGTCATGGAGCAAAATTACTCAGAGAGAAACTTTTCCCTTTCTCTTTTTCTAAATAAAATAAAAATGCAATAAAATTATTTTTCTCCTCAGGAAATGTCTGTACCTTGTAGTATTGTTTCAAGCTGGCAGAGTTGGTTGTTTTAAATCAAGGCAATAGAATCAAATTCCTGCAGCAGGATAGAAAAAGCCAGTGTCGATGCTTTATGTAGAAAAGGGATGGTGATTTGGGATATCCTTTTAATTCCCTCCCCAGGAAATCAAAGAAGATATACATGTTTTTCTCCCTGCACAGCAGCGAACTATTCAACAAACACTGTTTGATTGTGTTATGACCCAGGTGGTCAAGGCAAAGCAGGCTTCTAAAGAGTTCTTTATTTCTCTTAAAACAAAGTTCCAGCCAATGACCCTCCAGCTACTGGTCCGTTTCCACCCTCACGCTACCTTGAAGGCAGCCTCCTTCAGTCCCCCAAACAATAGCCCCTACAGCACCAAGAAAGCCCCCAGAGTAGGAGCATACTCACAGGGCAAGGTCCAGAGTTCCAAGTCTACTCCAGGCACAAGACTAGGGCAGTCCTTAGGACAAGAAACAGTTCCAAAGCACCAGTGAAGCAAAGGCCAAACATAGACCACCGGAGAAGGGCGAGGTCCAAAACAAAATGCAAAAAACAATCTTCAAAGTGAGGCAAGGCAAACAGCAACAGGCATGAGTAAAAGCCGGGGGAGTGTAAGCCAAAGTAAACAATTGTTCCTGGCAAAGACTAACTGCCCATGGCTTCCCCTTAATTACTCCTGTTGTGTAGTGGGTTCTGGAGAGCAGGAATGATGCCAAGACGATGAGTACAGCATGGCAGATCTTTATTAGGTGGAAGTGACTGTACTAGGAAATAGGGGTTACCTGCCCTCCTTTTATACCTGGCTAGGTGAGCAGCTGGCCAATCAGTTTGAACCTCTGTTTCCCACTGAAACTGGGTTCCCGCCAAAACAGTTACAGTTCAACGCCCCCTGATAGTGAGTGCTATATAAGTGTGTATGTGTTCTCTTCGCCTGGATACATAACAACTCCCTTCCAGATGTTCCTTGTAAGGAGTGATGGGGCGACCTCCCGAGTAGCCTTGCAGCCTTTCACTGGGCTTGCCGATGCTCCATTCTCCTTGCTTTTCTCATCATAGGAGATTGGCTGCCTATCGGCACCACTACTGGTCATTAGCTGATCCTGTCCTGTGTCTGTGCAGGCAGGCAGCTCTTCGTCTGGTCAACCATCTCCCACAATGCCTGAGGGGCCTGTGACAGCATTGTTCTCAGCCCCTGGTGTGCCTTCTCTGTTACATGGTTCCAGCTCCAATTCTTCCTCCTCCTCCTCAGAACCAGCCTCTGACATATTGCGGTTTAAAGGATTAGCTTGTCAAAGGTACTTTACTATATTTGGTTTCTAGTAATTTAGGCATAATGAGCTTGGTGAAGAAGCAAGGCTCAAAGGAAGCATACACACAGAGCTACAGCAAAGATGTGGTTATATGGCATAGTAAAACAAAAAATCCAAAAATCAAGAATGTTTCATCCCTTGTTTGCATCTCAACATACATTTCAAGTGTTACTCAGAGGCCTTAGCAGGGACATTTCACAATAACTATTGCCTATGTCAACACCATTCTCAACATTTAGTGGTTTATAAACTATATTCATTTCCATAATAATTCATGATGATGCCCTGCTGTCTAAGGACTTGTGAGAGAATCTGAAATCATGTCTCTATAAGTCTAAAAAGTTGTTGTGCCCATAAGCCACCCTAGGAAATGATATTTTACACCTCTATGTTGGTTTCCTCAGTTTGAATTTGTGTAATCCAGGCTGAACAGTTTCTAAGATTATGCAGTTTTATTTATTTTTAGGCCTAAATCTTTAGTTGCCACCACTAAACTGCTTCCTGATAGCTTCTGTTGTTAAAACAAACAGTATCTCTTGGTCATAGAAAGTACTACACAAGGTTATTTTTTTCTTTGACCATCTAATGGGTGCCTGTCTCAGCAAAAGCCAATAGCTGCTAAAAGATTCTCTGCGGGTTTACTCCAACACCAATTGTTCATCTAGTTAAATTGCTTCTTGAATTCAGTGGCAGACAGATTTGGTGCATGGTTGCCTTCCAATAATGCACAAATCTTTTTATTGCATTCCAATCATTCTGAGTCGCTGCAAGGAATATTCTGCAGAAATTCTAGTGGTGGCCACAATGTCTTTCCAAAAACACATCTGCATTATTGGTTATTGTTGTTCTTTTATCTCATTGAGGTAGTCATAGAACATAGGGATGTTCACCCCTTCAGCTCCCTTTGTGCAGAAACTAATAATGCTTCTATTTGTGTTTTTGGTTTGGAAGATAACTTCCATTAACTTCTCTCAATCTACCATGTTTTCCCAAAAATAAGACAAAGTCTTATTTTTATTTATTTATTTTTTTGCCTCCAAAAGAGGTGCCAGGTCTTATTTTCGGGGTGTGTGTGTCTTTTCCATTTACCTCCAGCACCAACAGCCCCACCCAGCTGGCCCACTTCTTTTGCAGCCAAAGGAGCAGCTTCATTCTGCAGCTGAGAATGGAGTTCCAGCCTGCATTTCTCAGGCAAAGACCTTTCCATGCGGCCACTGCAGCTGAGAACAGAGCTATAGATTGAATCCATAGCTTGGTTCTCAGCTGCAGAGCCTTGAAGAACTGAGCTGTATATTGAATCCACAGCTCGGTTCTTGGCTGCAGAGGCTTTCTGGAAAGGTCTGTGACTGAGAAATGCAGGCCTGGGGATGCCGGACAAGAAGTGGGCTGGCAAGGAGAGGCCTGGCTTCAGGGTAAGCTTGATTTTTAGGTGTGTGCCTTGCCCCAAAACTAGGGCTTATTTTGGAGTAGGGCTTATATTAAGCCCACCTCAAAAAATCAAGCTTGGGCTTATTTTCGTGGTAGGCCTTACTTTTGGGGAAACACAGTATATAGTAGACTGTACAAATACCTATCTTTATTACAGCCGTAGGCCAACACATAAATTAAACATTCAAATAAAATGAAACTAAACAGAACTGAACACAAGAAGACATGGCAATATATTACATTTAATGATGTGATCAATGGGTGACCAAGGTCTGCCTAGTTTTACAGGCAGTATAACAAAACCTAGCTACCTTCAGAAAAAACTGAATCATACTGACCTGACAATGTGAATACACTGAGTATATAATGCTGGATAATAACACATAATAAAATTAATTATAAAAGATTATTAAAAAGATCTAAAATATTTATTTATGTTTCTAGTGATTCCCCAATGCTGCTGCACAGAATCTAGCCATCTACGCTGGATACTGCCTGCTCATCCTTAAGCAGCCATTGGAGATAAATACTTTCTGAACAACCAGGGTACCTATCAATTATGGGGAGGATATGGTTTTTTCAAATAGCTCTATAGAAAGAACATCAAAGGAGTATGTGTCCAATGGTCTCCACCTCTCCTGAGCCACAGGAATAGAGTCTTTCAGCCAATGGTGTCTTTTTATACTTGCCGTACAGGTCAGCCAATGGAAACGCATGGCACCGTGCGAACAAAAATGCTTTCCGATGGTTTACTGACTCCAACTGACTAAGATAACTGGCAGGTATAACAACATATTTAATAGAATCTGGAGCCAGACTTTTGGTGAAACACAGTATGTAGTAGACTATGTCGCCTAGATCCTAGATCCTCTGACTCCGTATCTTGGTTTATGTCAGTGATATTTCCTCCTGCTCAAGCAATATTAACAGGTCATCAATATAAATTGATATAAAAAGCCATCTGTTACCTAGTTCTTTGTATATAGGCAAAGGACAAAATGAAACACTTTGCTTAATTTGTGTTCCATGCTCAGCATCATGTTAGAAAACCCTTATGCTCTTTTGTATTTTGCACATATTTTATTTTTCTGTATATTTTAATCTTAATGATTGTTTCCTATAGATGTCTTACAGTATTTAAATTCTTCATATGGGGGTGCTATATTCACATCCACCTGCATTCCTTTTTAAGTTGCAATATTCAATCTGTTTATTAGGTGCTTCATTATAAGGGCAAAATTTTTATTATAGTTTTCACTCGTATTTTTGCTAATAACATTTTGTAACTGGCCAGATTTTAGATCTGATTAGCAGCAAGTAAATTCTGAATGTTCACTTACATCCTTTAACCTTCATGTTATATGGTAGAAGAATCAACAACCAGGTTTTTGTTATGTGTGGACTTCATATCTGCTGCTGCCACTTTTCTTCTTTGTAGGTTTGGCCTTCTGATTGATGAATTATATATTTCAATTTACTGGTATTTGTTTGTATGATAGACGATGATATGCCTTTGTTGAGGTCAATGGATCATTTGACTTCAACACCTGCACTTAAGTTGTGTTTAATTTTGTTTTGTCTGACTACAACTAGTTGTTCAAAAAGTTCTTAATTGATAGTGGAGGTGGTGGGTAGATTCACAACCATCTTATTGTTTTTTTCATAATCTAAAGATCATTGCAGCATTTCTTGAATCGTCTTTGAAGGTCACACTGTTTATTAGTGATTACATTGTATATTGACTTAGAGAAGCTTTTCTCAAAACTCAGCAACTTTATGATGCATGAACTTCAATGCCTAGGAATTCCCCAGCCAGCCTGCTGGCTGGGGAATTCTGTTAGTTGAAGTCCATGCATCTTAAAGTTGCTGAGATTGAGAAAAAACTGATTTAGTATGTAGAAACTATAAAGTTTCTATAAAGATAACTGTCAAGAATGCCTTCCATGTCTCTGTTTTGTAGTTCACTTTGTTCTTCTTTGGGAATACATGCACCAAATACTTTGCTATGCTCAGTGCTTTTTTTGTAAAAGAAAAAGGTGCCGGAACTCACACATATCATACAACCCACCTTGCCTACCCTACAAGGTTCCATCCAAAAAAGGTGCCGGAACTCCATTCTGAGCGTTCTATGACAAAAAAAGCCCTGGCTATGTTCCATATCAGGCTTTCTTGCATGGGATTTTCTTTTTTTCCATCTTTACTGTTATGGAGGAAGGCCAATTTTTGTAACCCAATATTTCTCTGGTGCTTTAGAATCTGTCACTATACAGGTACTCCTTGATTTATAACCACTCATTTAGTGATCCTTTCAAATTACAACATTACTGAAAAAAGTGACTTCTGACTGGTTTTAAGATTTATGACTGTTGCAGCATCCTCACAGTTTCATGACTGAAATTTGGATGCTTGGCAACTGGCGTGTATTTGTTGTGTTGTGGGTTCTGAAGAGCAGGAAAGACGCCAGGCAGATGAGTACAGTAGAATCATAGCTTTATTGTAACTGAGACTGTGCTGTACTGGGGCTTTGGGGTAACGTTGCACAACATACATAGTCCACATGCTCTGAACAACCAATCAGATTGAACCCATTATTCCCGCCAGTTTAACTGCTACCAGGACTGGAGACGTCCTGTCTGGACTGCTGGAGAACAGTTAGTTCTCCAGTAGCACACGTGATTATATTCCCAAAAGCTCAGTACATAACACCCCTTCCCCTTTTAAGAACAAATAATATAATCCTTACAAATTTAAAGAATTCAATTCACTCCAACTTCTAATATATAAGTGAATGTTTGACCCCCATTCAAGGTAGTAGATTCATAATGTGACCTTCTCGGACGTGTTATGCACAACTGCATGCAATGAGACTAATGACAGTTTTGCTGTTCTGCCAGTAGTGTTACAGTACCTAAGAGTACATTATGATAGCTACAAAGAAATTAAAGAACGGTTAAATGAACAGGCATGCCTAAGAACTGGTAATCATTTTACACAATACGTTGTCCTTTATTTAACAACATAGTCTGTAAGGTATGCAGGAGGCTTGTGTGGACGTGAGGAATGTCTTGGGGTTCCAACCACTTTGTGGTCTACCAACTATCCAGCATGCCATGTGAATTCATGTTCTCCTGTGCTGTAGAGTCTGAGGATGGAGAACTGCTCTGGCTGGCCTCTCCAGGTTGGCCCACCCCAGAGTCAAGACTTGGAGCAGAGTGAGTACAGCGGTCACTTTTACTTGGCTGATCCGACTGATCAGGAGTTCCATGTTGCACCTTTGGTCCTCCTCAGACTCGAATTCTGCTGTGTGCTGAAAATACTGGTGGTACAGGTGAGACCTAGCTTGTGTGCCAGCTGGAGAACTATGGGACGGACTTGTGCCAAAGTTCTCACTTAGTGACCATTCTGGAAATCTCTTCCTTAACTGGTTAACATGTCATCTGACCAGTCACCCTCCCTCCACCCCTACTGTGTAAGATAGGGGTCCAGTTTTGTCAACCACCTGTGCCGGGACCCACAAGTGTCCAGGCCCATAATTTCTGGCCCAGACCAAATCATCAGTCTGTAGCCCCCTTGGGGGTTTGGGTTGAGAAGCATCTGATGCCACTCTGTCTGGATGAAGTCTGTCCAGTTTAGTAATGAGACGTCTACCCCATTGAAGCTCCGCCAGGCTTTTACCTGTGGCTGTGCAGGGTGTAGAGTGTTGGCAGTAAAAAGTCTGTCAGTCTATGATGCCAGTCACCTGTGATGATGCGCTTGAGGGCATCCTTGGTTGTCCTCACCATTCGTTCAGCTTGGCCGTTCGACGATGGGTGGAAGGGAGCAGATGTGGCATGTCTTATTAGATTCACTCTGAGGAATGCCCGAAACTCAGCAGCAGTAAATTAAGCCCCATTATCAGAAACCACAACATCAGGTAGGCCATATCTAGCAAAGAGTTTTCTCAACACCTGGATGGTCCTAGCAGTAGTCATATTGGGAACCAGAATTACTTCCAACCATTTTGAGTAGCCACTATTACTACAGCATAGTCAATATGAATCCTGGACCAGGGAATATGAGTCTCCTCCCATCTATGGACAGGTGCTTGGGGCATTTCAGGCCTTGACCTTTGGCAGAAATAGCACCCGTGTACTTGCTCTTCAACAGCCTTATCTAAACCTGGGCACAAAAGGTAGCTTCTAGCTAATGCTTTTATGCGCACTATGCCTGGGTGTCCTTCATGCAAGGACTGCAATACTCTATCTCTTAATACTGAGGGAATAATGACTGTTTTCCCAAAGCAAACATCCTTTATGTGCAGACAATTCATGCCTTCTAACAAAGTAACTTTGAAATTAAGGGCCTGGGCTTTTCTCTAACCAAACTGTGAATACCCATGACAATACTCTGCTTAGAATTCTATCTGTGGCCGTTTCAGCAGCAATGTCCCTAGCATCGAGGGGGAATTCAGGCAAATCTTGTATGGATAATATTCGTGCAGCAGGAGCTGGGTCAGGATCTATAAGTGCCAGTAGTAGTCTACTGAGGCCATCTGCATGGCCCATTTCCTTTCCAAGTTTGTGAATTAATTTGAATTTATAAGCAGAGAGAAATATAGACCACCTGAGCATCCTTGGGTGTGGGGGGTTTGTTTGTCTGTTGTAAATAATCCCAAAAGGGGTTTGTGATCAGTGTACACAGTGAAATTTTTTCCATATAAATAATCATGAAATTTTTTGACCCCAGACACTATGGCTAAGGCTTCCTTATCAATTTGTGCATAATTGCATTCAGCAGCAGATAAAGTTCTGGAATGGGAACTTGTTCCCCATTCTTTTCTATGTGACTTAAAACTGCCCCCACCCCATAAGGAGATGTATCACATGCAAGACATACAGGTTTAGACTCTATGTAATGAGTGACTGGATTTTTCTGATAAGAGGGCCTTAAGGTCCTGAAAACTCTTTTCATGTACACCAGTCCATTGCCATACAGTTTTCTTATCGAGTAGCCTGTGGAGGGGCTCTGCTATAGCTGTCTTATGAGGTAGAAATGTGTGATAAAAGTTCAGTAACCCCCAAAATGCTTGTAATTCTGCTTTGTTTTTGGGACTAGGAGCCATTTTGATGGCCTTTACCTTTGATTCTGTGGGGTGGATTCCACTGGCATCGATACAGAACCCAATAAATTCTGTTGATAAGACCCCAATACTACATTTATTCTTTTTCAGTTTAAGGCCCGCATCGCCAAGTCTTCGTAAGACAGCCCTGAGCCTATTTGCTAATACTTTTGCAGATTCTCCAGCAATGAGAACATCATCAAAATATGGGCAAACACCTTGAATGCCCTTGAGGGTGCGTTCCATGATCCCTTGGAATATCCCTGGTGCTATGCTTAAGCCAAACTTTAACCGTTTGAGTTTGAAAGCTCCTCTATGTGTCACTATTGTTTGGGCTGCTGCTGTGGCCTTGTCTACTGGCAGTTGTTGATACGCTTGCGCTAAATCGAGCTTAGCGAAAATGGTGCCCCCTTGCAAGGAGGCTAGAATATGGCTGACTATTGGAACCGGGTAGGCATGCTGGTTTAAGACTTTGTTTAGGGTTAGGGTTACCTGTAGCCTGAAAATTATAAAGATTAAAGGTTAAATTGGAATATTGGTGAGAAACTAAAAATTGAGTAAAAATTAATAACAGGATATGGATTGTTTATGACATTTGAATATAATTAAGATACGTATAAGCTAAAAATTTATTGATAAATGTAATAATGATGATTCCTCACTTTATATTACATTTCATTATCAGTAGCAGTATTACTGGTTTTTCATATGTGACTCTCTAGTCAGTTAAATAACAACAACAACAACACAGGAATAGTCTGGCAACCTTCTAAATAAAGATTTTATCTATGGAATCCCATTTTATTAACCCTACTCTAGCAAATATGCTATTCTCTATCTTTTTCTTATACTGCAAAATATTGGCTTAAAGTTCTTATCTACTGCTGATTCTAGCACTTGCTGGTCATTTTAGTGCCATGTTGGAAGGGACTAGATTAAAGAAAGGAAAAATATGTTTCAATTAATTCTCAAGCAATATGTCAGCTAGTAGAAATGTCAGGAATACCCAAATTAGATCAACTGCTTATTGAACAAACAGAAGGTTAAAAAGGGCAAAGACAAGCCAACTGCCTAGTCTACATCAAATCATACTTTTCTACTTACCTCATTTTTTTTCTTTACTGATTCAACAGATAGTATTTAATCAGCTGGATTTCCAGTCTGAGGAAATGGTTTTCAGATTCTTTATTATTTTGTAGAAAGTAACTCCTTTCATGATTACATAAGTGGTCTGCTATAAGCAATGTAGTAAGAACTGAAGAACATATATTATTCCAGTGAAACCAAACATAGAAGCCACAAGGAAAAAAATGCAAAAATAAATAAATAAATTTATTTGCCTGAAAGTTATAAACTTTGGAAATGAGTTCTCTTCAAGGGAGAAGCAATAAATATAAAAGGTCTATGTCTTTCTGTTGAACTTGCCAATACATTATTCATTAATACCAATGAAATTATGGCCCAAGACAAAATTAGTACTGAGCCTATAAAGAAATAGGTATAATATACAATAATAATAAAAAAGATGGGAGAAAGTTCTTAATTAAAGGATACATGGTTCGCTTTTTGTATACCAATTTCAGAGAAAGATTTTATCTCTCTCTGTGTGTGTGTGTGTGTGACAAAATACTCTTATGCAACTTTCCCTAACACTGTATTTCATTTACTTTCCTCTAGCTTTTCAAATGGGCATTGATCTTTATATTACATTTTAGCTTGCTAAATGGTTATCTGCATTCATCCTCTCTATCATAATAATTAAAATACAGATACCATCTAAGAAATAATGTTATATGAGTGTATTCTGAAGTCTTGTAAGACTTCTGGATTTCATACTTGTCTACCCATGAAATATATGATTAGAAGCTGCTGCTGAATGCAATGAAATCTACTTAAAATTCAAAACATGGTCATTGTTTCACAATCTTGTCTTGCCAATTTCCTTTGCCAGGAAAGCAGTAGCTTATTCATATAGTATCGCTCTGCACTGCAATTAGATTCTTATCTAAAAGCTATCTTGTATTTTCTGGATCATGTATTGAAGAACTGTTCACAGGCTGATGCCATTCTGGGAAGCCTATCTGTGTATTTTGTTAGTGTTTCATCCAAGTCTTCTATTGAGTTTTTGAGGGGGTGTTGTTTGTCTTGTTTGCTTGCTTTTAAGAAGCAGTTTTCTCTGAGATGAAAAGTTAAGGCATATAAATGAGATCATGCATGCAGAAAATCTATTAAAAACACCAGTAATTCATGGCTAACAGCCCAAGGAGGAAGTCAGCCTGTCAAAGGAAAGCAAGTAGCATGACTCCAAATAAAATTGCTAAAATGAATATAAAAGTCCCAAGAACATTCATTGTTCACACTGATTAAGAAAACCAGGCAGAACAAACGGATTATGGCCTTAACTTTGAACTAGAAACAAACATTATTGTAGAATTGAATGTTTCCTATTGCATATTACTGTCTCCACTCACACCAAGATTCAAACCAAGTAGGAATCAATTCAGAAGCCTCTATGTGATACCTCCATTTTTGGGGGGAGAGGAAGTTACTCCAATAATATTTGATGATAGTGGCAGAAGAATATCTCTATGTATCTTATCTGCTTGTTGAAGATAGCTATATCTGAAAAGTTGAGCTATAGACCATTCAATGTACTATTAATGCATAATTTGGGAGTACAGTCTGTCCTCACCTTGTGACCACAGTTGGGGGCCAGAATTTCCATTGCTAAGCAAGGTGGTTGTTAAGCGAATTGCAGCTGTCACAATTGTTAAGTGAATAACTGCACTTGTTAAGTGAGACATTTGGTTGTTAAATGAATCCAGCTTTGCTGGTCAGCAAATGGTGATCACATGACCCCAGGATACACAACCATCATAAATACATGCCAGCTGCCAAGTGCCTGAATTTTGATCATGTGATCAAGGGGATGCTGTGATGTTTGTAAGTGTGAGGACTGGTTATAAGTCACTTTTTTCAGTGCCGTTGCAACTTCAAGCAGTCACTAAATGAATGATTGTAAGCCATAAAGAGACAGCGGAGAAGGTTATAGGAAGCCAGCTTCCTGTTATTCAGGACACTGCTTATAAGCACTATGTGCTTAGAGAACAAAGCATTGTTAGAGACCCAAGCATTGTTAGAGACCCCACACATCCACTTCATGGTCTGTTTCTCTTGCTCCCCTTTGGGAGGTTTCAAAGTATTTATAGCAGAAGCACTATATTCTGTTAAGGGCTTTGTTCCTTATGCCATCCATTTTGTAAATTTGCAGGATTTGATTTTCTCACCATGTATATGTATACATCCGAACTAGACTGTGTTGTTTCTCTGGGCCACATATGCATGTGCATGTGGGTATATGCATAATTTAATTTTATTGTTGTTCCATTTATGCAATGAATATTAGAGGTGGTTACCCTTTGAGAACTGTATGCAATGAAATCTCATTTTAAAGTATGCTGATTAGTGTACATTTAAAGTGACAATAAAGTTATTATTCTATTCTATTCTATTCTATTCTATTCTATTCTATTCTATTCTATTCTATTCTATTCTGTTCTGTTCTGTTCTGTTCTGTTCTGTTCTGTTCTATTTATATTTATTTGTATTTGTAGTGCCTGAAGGTCCTTTGCTCTTTTTTGCTGTAATGCCAAAGTTTTACCAGGTTCTCCTGGGTTTAGTTGGAAAGAGAGCTTAATGACTAGCTTAAGCAGGAAGCTAATATACAGCTTACCTGAACTATTCCTGAGAATGAGGAAGTAGGTTTCAGAGCAGATATATAATAGATTATTGTTTGATTTTGTAACATTTGAAAGTATCAGAAGCAGCAGAAGGGTTTAGTTTAGTTTTTATTCATTTATGTGTTGCTTTTGTGCATTTGAACTTGGCTTTGATTCCTTTATGAAAGTCCTCTGATGGGAGGGCAATTACAGTATTACAATTGATGAGGGGTGTTGTTGCTGTTGCACGCCAGGCTTAAAATATGAAGCAGCCACAGTGAGTGTCTCTCCAATTCAGTTTCAATGGCCAAATGACTTAAGCAAGGTTGCATATTGACTTCTTCCTGATAATATCTGTACAACATTTTTTGCAAGACCTAGAGGGATTGGTAATGTTGCCTCCAGGCTGGCAGACAGAATACTTCTCATTTGGCTTTGTGTGAATGATGCTGAAATCTTGTCATTAACCCAGGGTGGCCTAAGGACATCCCACAAGGCCCTTGTTCAATACTGTTAAGAGGGGAGAGTAATTATCAACCAGCAGAAGACAAAAGCCATGATCTTCTCTAATAAGGTGAACCTATGACATAGAGCAAGTGAAATGTTACAAATATCTTGGTGCTTCATTTCCAAGCTTCTTAAAGGAGTTTTGCTCATGTCAATTATGCTAACTTCATGTTTCACAAAAGGGCCAGGGCCAGTATTCAAAGTCCATCAAACCCAAAGATCAAGCTTCATTCCTCCAGCTATAAAGCTATTTATTGCAGAACACAGATGCTAATTGTTATATGGAACACAGTTTGGGTCTCTATTCCACCTGCAGGGGGAAAATGTTTATTTTAAAGAATTCTTTTCCTTCCTTCCTTCCTTCCTTCCTTCCTTCCTTCCTTCCTT
>JAKJMR010000147.1:798530-810505 GCA_024449315.1 Daboia siamensis | reverse complement strand
GGAAAGGGCGGTATATAAATGTAATAAAATAAAATAAATAAAATAAATAAATAAATCTGAGTGATATTGATACCAGAGGTACTGGACATTTAAGCTACATAAAGTATTAAGATATTGGTAATTATTTTGGTTTTATTTCTTCTCTTTCTGAGAGATCCTGTACATCATGGGTGTCAAACTTGATCGTGTCATATGATGTATCTTGACGTATCATGATGTTTTTTTGCCTTAGCGGAGCTGGGGTGGGTGTGGCCTGCACATGACGCATCTGACCCGTGGGCCACCAGCTTGACGCTCCTGCTATAGATTGTAAACAGCTTCATGAATTAAATCTGCAAAAGGTAATTGTAATAGTAATATGAAAGCTGATAAGAATGTACCTGAATTCCAGTAGAGAAAGATCAATCAAGACTTTTAACTGAGAACATTTATATCAGATTGCTAGAATCATAGTTAAGTTTTTGTTAGGATCAAGAGTTCCTGTTTTATTTCTCATGCCCTTGTCCAGTTTGGAAGAAATGAAACTCTGCTGCTTCCCCCCCCCCCCCACCCTTATTCGTGGCCAACCCTTTGTAAAGTGTGAAATGTGAGATACCATAACACTACAGCATGTGTACACATTCCCTTGTACCTAAATTAACTGAGCATGGTAGATAAGCATTATCGGAAGTAAAGTGCATCTGGAGCTTACCCACATTTATTCTTCTATCATATTACCTACATTATAATCATGATAAGGAAGTTAGGATGCAAGATGAGAACTGATCCAGAAACACTTTATGGTTTTCATATTTCAGTGATTCAAACCTGAGGATGACTAATTCAGTCATAAGTGTTGCATTGTACTTATGATCCAATGCAAGCAAAGAGATAAAAGTTTGTTTTGTGTTTTCCACAACTAACATGTGCTTGTTATAGAGCTTAGCAGAATGAGCTACTGCTTAATTTGCAGAATTTACAGCCTAATAGACATACTGTATATATTCCATACATTCCTAGTTCACTATCCCTTTCAGGATGAAAAAATTGTGAAACACAGAAATAAAAAAGAAGGACAAAAGAATAAGCAAAAGAAATTAGAGAAAAGAGATAAGAGAGAGAGAAAAAAGGGAAATATAGTGAGATCTAGATCACACCACAGTCTTTACCATTCTGTCATTACACTTATTTCCTTGCTTCCACTATATCTGGACTCCATTTCATACATTGTTTAGTTCTACTTCTTTCTCTTTCAATATCTTATGAATTCCACCCAGCTGTGGTATTTCTTGGTCTTTCTCTTCCTCTTGGCCTGTTCTTTTGTTCCTTTGTTTTGTAGTTTGATCCTTTTTTCTATCCATGGGAACAAGTCTCCTCAACAAAAAGCTAAACCTGAAACAGCAATAGCACTTAGGCTTATTATACTGCTTCATAATGCTTTTTAACACTCTGAGCAGTTTACAGAGTCAGCATATGGCCCCCAACAATCTCAGTTCTCATTTCACTGACCTCAGAAGGATGGAAGATTGAGTTAACCTTGAGCCAGTCAGGATTGAACTCCTGGCTGTGGGCAAAGTTAGCTTGCAGTACTGCATTGTAACCACTGCACCAACCGCAGCTCTTATGGAGTTAAAGGCTGCCATGAAGTTCAAAGGCTCCATGGACAATTGGGCATCTATTTATCCACTAGATGCTGTAAATTCAAACAGTAATCTATCAAAGATTTTCCTTTTCTGAACTCCATCTGCTCATCCTCAATAATATTCTCATCAATAATATTCTCTCATAATTTTCTCTCAGCCACAAGATTTACAGCACAGATGTCGGGCACATACTTTGTTGCTGATGTTCAGTAAACCAATTGGTGTCTAATTTATAAGATCATTCCTATTACCTTTAAAAACTGGGTACCACGACGAATACATTCTAAGTATGTGGTATGTTTGCATAGCTCATGCTTTTTTCCCTTAAAATATTCACATCCTCTTTCCTTACATTCATGTTCCATTTCTTCTGTTGGAAAAATAATCTATCATCTTTTTTTTCCCCATACAGTACTTATAATTTCTCACCCCCAATGGGACTTTGTTTTGGTTTACTTCATTTTTTCTTCTTCTTACCAATTGCTTTTGGCATTTCACTCAGGATTTTCTCTCAGACTCAGAACCTTGTGTTTCTCTTGTGGCCTTTATTTATTTTCTCATAAACAACTCATGCTTTTGCATTTATTCTTCCCTACTGTGTGCTGATACCACATATCAGAAATAAACAAACCCATTCCTAAGTATATACTCACCAAATGGTCATGATTTTAATCCAGGCTTAGATCTTGAGGTGGCCCAATCATCGTTTCTCTACTCTCTTCTCTCATTCAGAATGTTGCAAAATTCTCCTCAAAACATTGCTAGGTCATAGCTTTATGGAACGTTACATTCAATGATCTATGCTTTAGTACCCAACATCAATATGCAAGGCTATAATAATTGGAAATGTTGTCTCTCTATCCTCCCACACCACCATCGCAGGCACAAAGGTCATCTGATTCAGGTGTATGACAGCATAGTTGCATTTAAAAGCTAGAATTGAGCTTCTCCCATTTTTCCTCTCTCCATTTGCTGACTCATGCCAGGATAAGTGTAGCCATACAAGGCTACTAAAAAATCAACAAAAAAACAACAACAACCCATATGCCAAAAGGGCTATTGTTAGAAATGATTGCTTTTGCCTGGTGTTCCTTTCTTTATGTTCTCTCTCTTGGCCAAGTTGAAGGTCTATTCACCAAGAAAAAAACTTGATAGCATAAAATTGGTTGCCCCACTAGTGAACATACTGCAGATGCAATAGTGGTCTCCTTATTTTGTGGAGTACAAGACACTTCAAAATTAGTGATGGGTTCATTTTCCTGGTTTTGCTTGATTTGCTTTCCATCAAAATCTGTGTTTTGTACCTTATCTTGATCTTCTTGAACTGCTGATACTGAATGTGGTGAACATTTTAAAACATAAATCTGAGTGCCATCAGCAAATTGATGAAATTACACACTAAACAACTTAATCCTCTCTGCCAGTAATGATGTGGGGATGATAAGAAATAACCAGAAGTTATCCAGCATGGCAAGACAAATTGTAGCAGAAATAACTCAGCATAGGAAGCTATTTAACTGTTTCACAGAGGTATCATAAAAAATAAAATTGTCATTCTAATAACAATGAAGCTTAATTGATCATATTGATTTTTTTAAAAAAAACATTCCCCCTTCCAAATAGGTTTTTGAAACATGGTTTAATAAAATATTTCTGTTTTTTTCTTTGTTCTGAAATGCTGCCAATACTGTACAACCAGTTTTTATAATAATATTCAGTATATTTCTTTAATTTATTTAACTGGAAGTTTGGAAAAAAAACACTTTTCGATATGAGTCAAACCTGCACATCTTTTGAGGTTCCTTGAAATATATGCTTTTTCTCCATCCCGCACAGTTTGTTTCACAATTCTCTTAGCTAATTTTCACTCTCTACATTACTTTTGGTAAGGAAGATACCTTTGCTGGACACTTTGCTGGTTTTCATTATCTTTATTTTCCCTTTCCAAATCATTCCTACTGAAAGAGAAAGAAAGGCAGTGACTTCAGATGATATATTTGTCCCTTGGTTTTATTGTCAAGAGGCTAGGATGTATCATCATGAAATGTGATTTATTTATTTTATTGAGCGTGTCACATTGATAGAGATCATGCAATACTGGTATACAAATGTAACTTTAAATAAAGCAAATCAGCAAGTATGAAGTATAGACTATCTCCACGACTATATACCCAGCACAGCCTTCTATCTTTACAGATTGCCTATACCCAATACATTTAATAACAATGGCTGTGGAATTTATTCAACATGTTTAGAGGGCACTAAGTTGGAGGTTCCTAAAAGGTCTTAAAAGAAACTTTTAAGAAAAGTTCTTAAAAGTAACATGGTGGGGAAAATTGCTAAGCATTGTAAGCCGCCCTGAGTCTTCGGAGAAGGGCGGGATATAAATGGGATTAAAATAAAAAAATAAAATAAATAAAATAAAATGGGAAAAACCAATAACTTTGGGGGTGGGTATCCAAATGTTATTCAGGGAATTTGAGAGGGAGGGAGAAACAGATTCGAAGATGATGAGACATAAGAATACTTTATTGCTGTTAGCAACAGAAAAACAATTCTGTGCCCTGTTAATGGCAAATTAGTTGGGCAATAAGTAATTTGGTCTTCCAGTCTTAAACTATATTATGGGAAATTAAAGTTTTAAAAAGATACTACAAGATTTTATTTCCTTCTAAGTAAATCAGTCTGTAAACTTTGCCCTTTGGGATGTACAGAGAAAAGAATTCATGATGGTCAGTTTCTAGATTAAGGATAAACCATATTTTGGTGTCTGATGAAGCAGTGGGGGTGGCATGCCACATTAAAGCAAGGACAAGACCTCCTCCTCCTCCTCCTCCTCCTCCTCCTCCTCCTCCTCCTCCTCCTCCTCCTCCTCCTCCTCCTCCTCCTCCTCCTCCTTCCAAAATTGTATTAAGTTTCTTTTAGGAACAACAACTATTCCACCAGTTTTGGCAACAGTAATAAAAAAAGAGCTCAAGGACCAAAAATGGGGCTTAGACAATTGCATACTGTTTTTCAATCTGATCCAGGCAATATCAATTGACCTAATGTTATATGTAGGGAAAATGTTGACAAAGTTAGAATATTATTGTGGTTAATTGCCACTTCACTTTGTATGCAGCACACTCCCAATCAATCCTATATTCTCCTCAAACCAAGCATACATACCAATCAGTACAGTTAGCAAAAACGTAGCATGAAGTTTACTTGTTAAACATCAACAGATATCAAAAAACAAATAAAAATGAGATGAAAGACAAGCAAAAAACAGGGAAAGAAACATGAACCAACCTATATCTATAAATTAAAAGGGACACAACTTTTCAGAGACACTGGGTACAGTACAATACAATTAGTTTGGATTGTCCAAAGGGAATGGCTTTTGACTATCCCAGTTTTAGCTTTATCTTTTGTATTTAATGGTAGCAGAAACCTGATATCATAGATGATAGATGACATCACATGTTTGCGAGCTGTATTTATATAGATGAACACTGTGTATGACATAGGTGATCCCACCCCTAGACTGCACTTAAACGAAACAGTTTGGTGGATGGGGATATAAATCTGGTTGCAATTCCACAGTTAATTCACTGGGATGCATATTTTGTAGAGCATATGGATATGAGTAGTGCCAACTTCATAAGAGTATCAAGAGACAGATGATTAAAGTTCAAGAGTGGTAGTAACATTTATTTAATGAAGTTATAAGCTTTAGAAGAAAGCTTGCATCTCTTAGCTTTGTCTTCTCAAAGTGGGGGAAAGGAGAATAAGACATAATTAGTCTTTCTGCAGGAAAAAGGCCAAATGGAACGTTTTCTGAAGGTTGAGAGGTCAGGGTCAGTCATATAATGTAAGGACATAATTCCAGAGAGCAAATGCCATAGTGGAAAAGGGTATTTGCTTTGCATGCTCACTGACTTTATAATTAAAGTTGTTCAAATAAACAAACTACCTGGTTTTGCAATAGTGAGTCGCATTTCCATTCAAATCTTTAAATATTCTCCAGTAATGGAAAAAGAATGAAATGAATTTTTAATCTTTTGCTAAAGCATACAGTAATTCTGGTTGCTAAGGTATCAAGAAGAAATATATACTCTGCATGCATGGGTCCTTATTAGGAAAAAAAATAAAAATAAAATATGCAATTATGATAAGGATGGCATGGAAAAAAGTTCCCCACCACTCTTTATTCCTTCCTCCATTTGAAAAATAGAATTGCAAAAACTGAGCCTGGACATATGAATGTCATCTTACGTGATGCTTCTGGTTGATTTTTTTTTTGGAAAGAAATGCCAAATCTGTTGCATTTCCACCTGATGATGTTAGCAGTTAACTGAAGTCTATGTTTGTTTAGAGCATGGAAAAAATGTCTTTATCCACACAATAATTGGCTAGATCAGTTAAAAATGTCACAATTACATCTGCAGGAATGGTAAGGTTGGTTAATTTGAATATTTCTGACTCCCAGTCAAGGAAAAAGAGAGCAGAGACAAAATTGCAAATGCTATCAATGGTCAAGAGAATGAAAAGAAGCAAAGTACCAGTTTTTGAAGATTGTGTCCAATTCAGACATATAATTAGATAATATTAGGAATTTATGTTCTTCTGGCATCCCAATACTGCATAAAATTAGGTGTATACTCATATAGATACCAACGAATTCAGCTAGGAAAGGAAACCAAGGAGAAAGGGAAAGCATAAACATTCATATAATTTTAAATTGTTGACTTTGATTTATAATCACAAATTAGCCAACAAATTTTGATTAAGTAAAAATATATTTATGTAATTTGCACAATCCAACCCATGTATTGTACATCCTATAGGCCACGGGTGTCAAACTTGCCACGACATGTGATGTGTTGTGACGTATTACATTGCTGGCAGTGGGGTGGATGTGGTTCAGGACAATGAAACCAGCCCGTGGGCTGGCAGTTTGACACCCCTGCTATAGGCTATTCTGAGACTTCTTCATTTTTTCCCCTGAAACCAGCATCTCATCTTTATAATTCATACAGGTGGGAGAAATGGGAAGTGAAGTAAAAACACCACCAAATCAATTTTTAAGATGGATAGAGTTTGTGGAAGATTTAGAACTTCAATGACTTTGAATAATTCAATTGTCCTATAACTTCACCTAGGAAAGAAAGGTAGACATATCCTTTCTTTTCTTGTGCTTTCTTTTGAGCTGAATTCTATATTAACCTAGCCCATTCTGCTCTAAATAAATGGAGGTATGTTATCAGTTCTTCAGGGAAACATGATTAATTGCTCTTGTAAAGTGGAAGTCCTAATATTGATTCTTTTTTTAAAGACACGCCAATACCCAAGGAGCTAAAATTTCTTTCTGCAATGCTAATGCAATGTTATGTCTAAAACTCAGCAAATAGCAAATCCACCTGACAAATATCTCTGATTTAATTTTTAGATTTATCAGATTCTTGTGTTCAAAGATAATTGTTTTAAAAGGTCATTCAAAGCAGCTGAAAATCTTGTAATTACTACAAAAAAAAACCCAGAGATTAATTCAAGGGCTGTTCAATGGAAGTTTCATGCAGTAGAGAAATGGGAATGGAGGATTTGTTAGATTAAAAAGCTTTCAATTGAGAGAGAATATTTTATAAAAATAATTTTGCAAAAGAATAATCACTTTCCATAAAAAGAATGCGTAGTCGTCTTCTTACTAAGGACAGCTTCAAGTGAAGACCACAATTCCAAAGCTGGGCAGGACATGGAATCAGTTTGTCTCATTTTAATCCAATTTAATTTGAATTAAAATAACACTGTCATAACTAAAAAGAACATAACTAAAAAATTCCTTCCCCCAAATAATATTTCTCTTTATTACATGCATTACAAATTGGAATTTAGTAGCAATTTGTGTGGGATTCTAGGGTTTACTTTCAAGTCTTTTGTAGATGCTTACATCTGCAAGTTCCTTAAGAGTATTTAAAAAGAAAAAGGAAGTGATTGTCCCACAACAATAACTTCACAGTCTAACTTTTGACAAAAGTAAATAATAAGAGAAGACAGAAAGGGAAGAGAAATATCAGTAAACAAGTATGAAGAATAACAAAATAGATTTGAATCCTATGGCCCCCAGAACAGCACTTGTAGTGATGAGGTCTATGAATAGGATGTAATACCTATCTAGCTTGATGTTCTGTAAGTTGCAACTGCACAACTTGTGTTCTAGTTGTGGCAATTGTAAAAAGAAGTATGATGGGAATAAGTTGGATAGATTGTGAGAGGTTTTAATGTTCATGGATCTGAAACCTTCCCTTTCCACTACCATCTTACAGGATAATGAGAAACCCCTGGAAAACACATCCTTATTTTCCCACCATATGGGAAAAATATAAAGGGGAGGAAAACCACTTTTTTTTTCTCTTCCAACACAAGTCCAGCATTCAGCAGAACTTTATATTGGAAAGTTCTGTCACTAGATATTTTCTGTCTCTTAGGAGGATACATTTGACCTAAGCTTGAATTTCATTAGAGTTGTAAGTCCTACTTGACAGATACATGTAAAATTATACTAACTTATTATTTTACCCAGCCTGATCCATTGAAATTGGGTCTCACAGCAAATTCCACTAGTTATTTTACAAATGTTTTTTTAGAATGCTCCATTATCCCTTTCCTTAAAGTTCTCAGCAGAAGGTTGTACAATCCATGCCCCACAGATGCATTCTGTATCTAGCATTCCATCAGAAGATCATAAAGCCAATAGAGATCATGCGGAAATAGCTGAATTTTGGCATTCTTGAGTTAAACATGGGAAAATAGTAGAGAAATAGGTGCAGGAGGGTATCTGCAAGATGAAATGTTGTAGCACTGAAAGTTATGGAAATTCTCAGTCACCAAGGTGATAATTGTCTCAAAGGTACTTTTTTCTTCAAAAGGCAGCTGGTCTGTTCTTTCCTTGAGGAAGAAGAAAAATCTTCTCGCCCAAAAGCTTCATCAGTGCTGATGGAAAGATAGGTTCTGATAGGATGGGATGGGGGACGGAAAGATGGAAGTTATGGCACTGAGTGACCTTTAGTTATTATATAGAACAGGTTATCACCATCAATGTTCCACCAATTTTTAATTTGTACATTGTATATGATCATCACCTATTTATTAATCACCTGTTTTTCTCACCTACTCATTTTCATGCTTATGTCTTTTCAGTTCCTACTAAATTATTTCCTGACCGGCTGATTTTTTAAAATTCATTTTCCCTGGATTCTTCTAGCTGCCTTGCCTCTTTCTGAGAGATTAGAAAAGACCCATAATATTCACATGATAACTCCAGATACTTAATATCAGTGCAGCCCAAAAAAATGGCACCATCACACTATAGTAATTTGGCCTATTGGTGGCATTCAACAGGCAATCACTCCCACATTTGTATTTTTAATAAATTCCCAATATATTAAAAATCTACTCCTATTTTCACCATTTTTTTTTTCTGTCAGTAAACTTAGCCAGAAGCTTGTTTTAATGGCTCAGGTTTCTTAGTGCAACTAAGATGATCAAGGGCCTGGAGCAGCTTCCCTGTGAGGAAACTCAGGGCTTTTAAGTTTCAACAAGGGGTGAACAAGAGAGGACACAACTCTTATATACAGAATTATGTATGGTGTGAATAAAAAGGACAACAGGAAGCTATTTTATCTGTCTCCAGTTTCTAAAATCAAAGATCATCTAATGAAATTGAAATCTGGAAGAATTAGAGCAGACAAAAATAAATGTACTTTAATGCATTGTGTTTGGAATTATCTATCACAAGAGGTGGTAATGACTACCAGTTTGGCTGGCTTGAAAAAAAGGGTAAGACCAGTTCATGGAAATCATGAGCCTCAGCAGCTTTGATGGGAGTATGACTGCCTCTGAAAATCATATGCTAGCAAACTCCCTTGTGCAATTGATTGATCACAGTTAATAGGGCCAATTCTTATGTTTTTATGTTCCAAGAATGTTTTCCAGTTTCTCATTAGAAGCCGGTATGCTAATGATGGTATGTAGTGATGTTTCAGTACCCCTTCCTACTGAAGAGTCATTTTTATAAAGTTGCTCTTACATTAACACCACAGGAACAAATGTCTAAATGAGGGACAACATAAAGTAACTTAAAACTTTAAGAAGATGTTATATCTTTGGTTTTTTAGGCATTAAACAAGATGAAGTGTTGAAACAGCAAAAAAGTTTATTAACTCAGAACAGAAGCAGCCCTAATGGCTGCTGTGCAGCTATTTATATGGTTAGCCTCTAGGCGGTGACCAATAGGTTCAAAGTAACAGTTTCCTGCCCAGAACCTAATTATCAGCCTGGAGACAGCAAGTATGGCTTTCAGTAACAGCAACCGTTACATAACACAGAAATCTAGGTCAACATTAAGCAAGTGATCAGACATTAAGCAAGTAATTTAAAACTGTTATGGTCAATACATTACAGAAGATGTATATCAAACAAAGGGCTGCTTTATCAGGAGTTTGGTTAAAATGTTTCATAACTATAAACTAAGAATAAAACTAAAAAGACTCTCCACATATATGGATGGTGCCCGACCTTTGCTCCTTCCGGCGCGATCTGAAGACTCATTTGTTTGAACAAGACGGCCTGGCCTTATGGGGGATGGGTTGGGATTTTATTGTTGCTGTAAATTTTATCCATTGTTTTAGTCTGGGCCATTGTTTAATTCGTTTTTAACTTTTGTATTTTTGTATTTTTATATGTTGCCCTGTTCAGCGCCCTGAGTCCTTCGGGAGAAGGGCGGTATACAAATAAAATTATTATTATTATTATTATTATTATTATTATTATTATTATTATTATTATTATTATTATTGTTGTTGTTGTTGTTGTTGTTGTTGTTGTTGTTGTTATTGTTATTGTTATTGTTATTATTATTTATAAGGCAACTTGGTTGACCAATTGAATGCTAATAGCATTTGATTAGTAATATAAATGAGCTTTACAGTTTGGACATATTTAAATAAGGAGCCAAATAATAATTATGAATGTGACTATTATTACCAAATCAGCCTGTGTAATATGGTTTAAGTTAATTCAGAATAGTATGTGTGTATATGTGTCCATTCATTAATTCTTTGAGAAAATCAACAATATTTCCAGGGATTCATGTCACTGATGTCTATTTTTCATGGAATGGTGAACATCTTCAAAATTCTTCTTTACTTACTGAGTAGTGAATAAGTGCTTAGACTTCCCTTATTTTCATTTCTTTATTCATTTCCTTATTTTTGTTAGTGGTAAACAAATGGAATAATTCATGATTTTCTGGTCTGGTGTGTGAGCTCTTTTGAATCTAGAATATTCAGTGTTTGTTTTCAGGGAATGGACAAGAACCTCAGTTTACCAGTGTATACAAAGAGTTTAGCGTTCATCTGTCTGTTGTAATAATAGGATAGTCATAAATTTAGAATTCTGAATAGATTTACATGAAATGTAAAATATGTTCTAAAATACATGGTGTTACAGTGGTTAGAATGCAGTACTGCCAGCTGCCAGCAGTTTGGCAGTTCGAGTCTCACTGGCTCAAGGTTGACTTGGCCTTCTATTCTTCCAAGGTCAGTAAAATGAGGACCCAGATTGTTGAGGACAATTTGCTGAGTCTGTAAACTGCTTAGAGCGGGCTGTAAAATACTGTGAAGTGGTATATAAGTCTAAGTGCTTTCGCTAAAAGAGTGGTTAGTGTATTTGTTAAAAGTAAAAACCTTAAAGTAAGCGTACTCTTGCTCAAAAGGTATCTACAACAGAACTGTACAGTCAATTTTTATACACTAAATCACTATAAAATAACAGGGACTTTTGGAAGTTGAAGCAGGTGTTTCAAGGCAGTTGTATGTTCAAAAACCTTCCATTTTATGGGGCACCCAATAGAGAAGCATATAAATTTGTTGATGTATTGCATTTGGCATATTAATAAAGCAAAGTAAAATGATGACAAAATTTTCTTTGCTCAAACACTCTGCTCAGTATTTTATTTTATTGAATAGGATACATGTGTTACTTTTCCTCATAGACTGTGATGGGTCTGCATCAGAAATTTTCAAATTGAATCATGGCAATATATCATGACTTACGCTTCTTATTAATTTTGTGGAATATCTAAATTTCTAGGAGTCTTAGATACCATAACCATAAATAACAAAGCAATAGTCCATTTCTCTGTAACTCTCACTACAAATAAATAAATAAATACAGCAGCACAGTATTTAAGTTTTTTAATTGTTTAATATGTTAAGAAGAAAGCATTTCAACATGACACTCGTGGATACTATTAGACTTAAATAAGACCTGACATATAGTATACTGTATGCAAATATAAGGTTTTTTCTCTCC
>JAKJMR010000147.1:774927-787869 GCA_024449315.1 Daboia siamensis | reverse complement strand
AGAAAGAAAGAAAGAAAGAAAGAAAGAAAGAAAGAAAGAAAGAAAGATATCCACACTGAAGCTTAGATATTGGTTTTTATCACTTCTTCATGGAGAATAATTCTTTGGTGTCATGCTCCAAATCAGAATGGATTGGAACAGTTCATATTTTTTTTTATTCACATGCATCTTATATATTCTTTCTCTAATCCAAAATTCTTTACGAATACTTGAAACTTGGATATATGTGCACACTCCCAACATGAAGGAGATTTTACTTGTTTAACTATTTACTGGCCTCATTGTTCCCAATCTCCATTCATGGAATGTTGGGGAAAACTTATGTATATGCTGGACTTCCTTCTGCTTTTGCAAATGAATATTCTGGAAACAGGAATAATACTTTGGAATTCTGTGAATCATATTCTAGAAACATTTGGAGAACACCAAATTGTTTCAATTTCATTTCCCAGGACAAGATGTTGCTTTGCTTACTCAGCATTAACATTTAGCTTTATTCCAATATAAATTTTAACAAATTAACAAGAAAAAGTTACAGTGGTTCTTTTTAAGGTAAGAAAACATATCTCCTTCACACATTAGCCTAATGCTATATTTATTTCATGCTCAAATATATGAAGGCAAACCTTCCTTCCTTCCTTCCTTCCTTCCTTCCTTCCTTCCTTCCTTCCTTCCCAAGGCCTGACTTATTCTCAAATAAATTGTTGAAAAGGATGTTTTGAATACTAATACATACACAATAAATCCGAATGAAGAAGCTAGCATAGTTCCCATATAATGTTGGTAACATTTATCTCTTTTTCATAGGAAAATGGTAACAGTTAAATCAGTTCTGACATGCAGATAGCTGTAGTTGACAAAGAGGCACACTGCATATGGCTTTCTTTAACTGTTCTGGAAAGGGTCCAAGTAGATATCTGAAGCCAACATGAAAATAATTTTATGTTAATAGGTATGCATTTTTCTAAAAAAAAATAATAATGTTATGCAACGTTGCCTTGACAAGATGTTATTCAACATTAGAGTCTGTTAAACATTTCTTATAACAGCAAAGAAAGAAACTGCAAGGAGCTTCTCTCCCTCCTCCTTCTCTCTCTCTCAATACTATATTATCTTATTTTTGACATGTAGCTTTCTGTTCAGAAAATAATGCAGAGGAATATTGTGAAAGGTTTCTATTGTCCATGATATATGATCTTATTCTAAGTATATACAATGTTTATGAAATTTAAATTGTTGCACAGTTGAGTATGTGCAACTTAATATATCTGGACCCTATATTCATGGCACTGTCCTAAAATCTGCATATAAATTGGTTCAGCAGGACAAAGTAATTTGGCTAATTAATGATTTGTGGGGTCACAGAATGGTTTCCTCCAATGTTCATTATAATGTCAAGAGGATTTGACCATTTCCTTGAAATGTTGGTTCATGTTTCATAAATGTTATTTCTCTGCCTTTATTGCTCAGTGTTCCTGGTTGAGGGACCAGGTCGCTGCTGAGGAGGGAGAAATCACAGAACTATCTGCAGAACTGCTGTGTGGTATATTCATGCTATATGGCAGATAAAAATCACAAAAGTTTACTCATTTGGACAGGTCCGGATAAGTGTCCAAACTATGTCCTTGTAAAATTATGTGAGTAAATTTGACTCAGTGATTACTGTGGAAGTAGATATTTTATAAACTTGTCCTCAGTCTCTTAGATCCAAGTCCTTCCTGGATAGTTAAGGTCACACAGAATGTGACCTGTGGTTATGTCCATATAGGTGAGCCCATGTGATGTTATCTGCTTTTCTGCAAAAGAAATGATTTCTTCAAACTTGGTGGTGCATCTCATCCTCCAGAGACCATTGTTGAATCTACATGGTTAAGGTCATCTGTTGATATGTATTTAAATATAACAGATGATAGCCAATTGTACCATCTTGACCCATTCACTCTAGAGGATAAATTAGCTGGTGAAGGTAAGTAAATTTATTTTAGCAGACCATAGACCATCTTGGGCACATTGTTCTCAGAACAAATATTTGGCCACCAATGATTTTAGGAGGTTATTTTATCTGGGCTAAGAAGCTAAGCAGAATCTGGTATTTGAATGGGAGCTTTTTCTGGAATAGCATGATTATAGCTAAGCAAGGAATTTTTTTAAAAAACATCCTGTCAGAAGGCATTGACCAACTACTTCTACTTTTCTGCCAGAAAAATTCACACTGAGATTTCCATAAAGACATTCTGACTTGAAAAAGACTTTACATTTTTATTTATAGAGCTAGTGGTGCTGGAACTTTTTCTGTATGATAACCAATGCAAGTTTGGTTTGGGAGTGATAGAGAAGTCAAAATGGGATGAAAAACAGGGAAGCACTGGAGCAAGCAATGTTGTGGCATTGTTATATGCAATGCCACAACGCCAACAAGATTGATTTAAACATGATGGAAGGCATGTTCAGACTGCTACAAAGCACTTGAAAATGTAAGTGTCTCATGTGGATGGTACAACATTAAAAGATCCTTTTGCCCATATGCCAGACCATATGCATATTTGCATTCTAGTGATATACAGTTTCAGCAAAGGGCTAAAGAGTTTCTTAAATATGTTGCCAGATGTATTGAATATTGCATCTGCTTGATGCCATTCTTCTTTGCATGAAAAATATGCCAAAAGGGCTTAGAAAGTTGGCACTGGCACAGGATTGTGTCAAGACTAGCTCTAAATGTAATGTAACTCAGAAACATGAGACTCTGAGAAAACAGATATGTCCCAAAGGAATAAATTATATTTTAGAAACAATTTAGGAAACTGGAAGAGGTTTAACATGGTGAATCTGGTCTGATGTGGCATATGTGTATATTGATAATGAGTTAAATGTATAAGGAAAGGATAGTTTTGTGTGAATTAAACAAATATCTGCTTTTTTTTATTTTTAGTGCCGTACTCCCTCTGCCTCTCACCGGTTTTTAGCTTGGCATCTCTTTGACATAAAGGTACAATCTGTTTTCCCTTGTGCTTTTAAAAAGTCAGGAAGCAAATATAGGAACAAATAAGAGTAATCTTTCATTCTTTTCTGGGTCATACTTGTGTGTGACATTTTCAGCAACTTCAGATTCTGCAGATTGCTTTGGCATATGTTAATAATACTGTTGCACCTCTCTTGAATAAAATTATTACCAATGTCCTTGATGGCATAGTGTATATTTTATACTTCGTTAGCTTAGTATGAAAAGATGATGGACCGCTACATTTTATTTCTTGTTTAAGAAACCTGTTAGTGAATTATGATCCAGCTTGTTAAAGAGAATTCTACATGTCAAAATAAAGGTTTCCATGGGGTCTTAATGTCCTTTGACACCAGGGAGAACAGGAGGAGAAAGATGGAGAAAATCAGGAGCTCCATTTGTTTAGTCATTCATGCTGCAATAGAATACTCCTCAATTCTAATATGACTTTGGAATGCAGCAACTCTTTTCTCATCCATCTTATAAATAATAGGATAACAAGAGAGAATTAAAACTGCTTCTTAGTTGTCATGACCTACTAAAACATGGCATTTTCAATGCCCTATTAGGACAAGTAGGTCCCATTTCATATTATTCCAGTTAAGAATACTTGTTGTAAACTATGAGAAAATATTTCATTAAATCTCTTGTGCTTCATTTCTTGATGATGAGGGAACAGAGAGAAAATGCTGCATCTAATTATCCAAAAGAAGGAGCCACAAAATTGTAAAATACGTGATTACTATATTTTCATTTTATTGAGTGAGTGGGTTTAATTTCTGAAATGTTCTCCACATCATTAAATAAAAGAATAAAATCAACTTGGACTTCTGGGAAAGCAGTTGTGGACTAAGTGCTTTGCTTTTAGCAAGACCTACAATTGCAGTCTAAATCTGAGCTGCTGAAGAAACTGGCTACCTAGATTCCTCTCCTGGTGAAAAAAAGACTTGGGATAACCCATACTGCTCCTTACATATACTTCCCATGAAGCAATGGTGTTCAGTGGGTTTTAGAGCTCTGAGAGTGGAGAAAGGCAGGTTTACCAAAGCCATGGTTTAGAATCTTTCATAAGGATGGTCAGCTTGCCTACTTTCACCCTTAATTATTTTTATTTGAAAAGGCTTGTGAAGTGCTTTTTGGACATTAAGAACATCCAGAAGGACAAGTATTGCACTGGTTAGTTTTCTTCCAACCTACAGTGAAATAAGATACTATATGTCAGTTTAAAATTTTAAGAAAAACATTTTACTTAAATGACCAGAAAAGAGTGATTAGCGTGTTGATTTAGAAAGATTTTTAAACAGATTAAGGTAAAGATTCCCCCGCACATGTGTGCTAGTCATTTCCAATTCTAGGGGCTGGTGCTTATCTTCATTTCAAAGCCGAAGAGCCACTGTTTGTCCGAGGACGTCTCCATGGTCATGTGGCCGGCATGACTAGACGCCAAAGGCACACGGAACGCTGTTACCTTCTCACCGTAGTGGTCCCTATTTTTCTACTTACATTTTTACGTGCTTCTGAACTGCTAGGTTGGCAGAAGCTGGGACGAGTAACAGGCGCTCACTCTGCTACGCGGCACTCAGGATTTGACTCGCCAAACTGCCGATCTTCTGATTGACAAGCTCAGCGTCCTAACCCACTGAGCCACTGCGTCCCTTAAACAGATTAAAGGGGCATATTTACTAGAAACAAAACTTTTAAAAAGTTACAAGAATACCTTCACTAGTTTGTTTAAAATGTTATTAAAATATATAAAAATTTGAGTTTAAGTGTAAGAAATCTCTTATTGGGAAAGTATTCTGGATGAGAGAAAAACATGATTAGAGGAAATCTTCTAGGATGATTACTAGAGGCTGCTAGAAAGAGTTAAAAATTATAATTAAAGCAAAATCCCCACTAATACAGAATGAAGAAAAATATTTTAAATCTGGAAAAATATTTTTCTTGATATTTTGGATATTTAGCAAATTATGGCATGGTTAAGTCTTTGTCTTTATTTCCTCTTTTACTGTTTTGGGTGTTGAGGGAATGCTTAAGTTATAATATTAAAATTAAGAAGAGAAGAGAAGATGATAAATTATTTGGGGGAATCATTTGAAGGGATTAAATATTAATATTTTGTTAATTTTTGCTTCTAGTAGCTTTTAATGGATTTTTTTTTCCTTAATTAAGTTTGAATCATGAGATTTTAAAGATTTGTTTATACATATGAGATAGGAAGAAGATTTTTTTTGTATTTTCAAAGAAAATGATAAGGTATTGTATAAAGAAACTAAATATTATATAAATTTCATATTTTGTTTCTTATATATTATTATTTTGGGTAGCACTTAATGAACTAATTAAGATTGAAAGATGAGGCTTTATTATTTGTGAATAGATAAAAGATGAGATATGGGATGAAGGGATTTTTGGCTGAAAAAATAGAGAAATTGTTGGGTTATTGAAAATGTTGGTATTAGTCTTCGTGAGGGAGGAATTCATTTTTTTCTGTATTTTGTTTGTTTTTCATTTCCCTTCTGCCTTTTATTCTTTTTGCACTTTTTCTTTTTTTAAAAATATTTTCATTAGTTTCCATTAGTTTTTTTTTATAATCTTAGTATTTTTAATAATAATAATAATAATAAAATTTTATTTGTATTCTGCCCTTCTCCCGAAGGACTCAGGGTGGTGAACAGGGCAAACATATATAATTTCAGAATACAAAAGTTAAAAAGAATTAAACCAAATGCCCGGGATATCACAATACATAAAAATACATTTAAAATGACAATAAAAACCCAACCCATCCCCCATCAGGCCAGGCTGGCTTGTTCAAATAAATAAGTCTCCAAATCGCGTCGGAAGGAGCGAAGGTCGGGCGCCATCCGGAGCTCAACCGGCAAATGATTCCATAAATCCGGGGCGCCCACAGAGAAGGATCTCCCCCTGGGGGCCACCAGACAACACTCTCTGACCGGTGGCACCCTGAGGAGATCCACTCTGTGGGAGTGCACAGGGCGGAGGGAATATTATAAAAAATCTTGGGAATAATATGAGTTCTATTCACTGAAATTTGACCCAGCTAATTAAAGTTTAATATTACTGGATAATTTGGGGAAGAATATATTTTGACTAATCCATAATGGCATTATCATAAGATAATGTGAATTGCAGAATCTATTTGAACTTGAGATGTTCTTAGTTTTCATTTCTAGCAGTAGTTCTTAAAAAAAATAACCTTGAATGCTATTGCCTAAGGAAAAGACAGGATGTTATATCCCTTGGGTATTGTTAATAGTATAATGGTACTCATATGAACTTTGAAGATATACTTTCTGTCCTCACAGTCAAGAAAAGAAGAAATAATGACAGGTCTCTAAATAAGGAGAAACAGCAGTCTAAGGAAAACAAAGTAAGTTACAGCACATTAATTCTAAATGAATAACAAAACGCTCTGTATGTCTTTCTGAAGCAGGACCTCAAAGGGCAGAGGTCTCTTGAATTAATATTACTTCAAGGTAAAAGTCTATGAATCTTAGGACTGCACTTGATTGCTGATACTGAAATATAATATTATTACAGTGGCATGGAAGCAAGAGGCTTCAAATTTCCTCTGTCTTTTACATTGTGTTTATTCAACACATTGTGTACTTTGCTATTAAAGTGGGGGTCCCCAACCTTTCTGGGTTGGTGGCCTGGGACACCCCCACTTGGAGGTGCCTTTACATGTGCAAGTACACACACATGTGAATGGGGCCACACGTGCACGAATGGGGCCATGATTGCATGCACAATGCAAACGCGGCCACTAGCATCCACACAATGCTCAGGCGATGATAGCGCCTGTGCAATGCTGCAATGCTAGTGCGACTGGAGATGTTGTGCTTGCAGTGATGATAGTGCAGGCATGACGCTGCATTGCTAATGCAAGTGGGTTGGTGTGCTCGTGGCAACACTAGCATCCCCCTGACAGTACAATACTAGCACAAGTGGGGGGGTGCACTCATGGCAACGCTTGTACCCATGCACGAGGGGGTCTAAACATGCACTTCCATGTGCACTGCTAACCATTTACATGGCCCAGTGGCCAATAGCCCATGGCCTGGTAGTGGCCATGGACCACAGGTTGGTGACCCCTGTATTAAAGGATTGCATGAAGATTCATGCAGAGATGCACTCATTTTTTCATTCATTTTTCTTAATAAAAACTTGTGAATTTCTTCCAATTTAAGTGTAGAACTAGTTTTTTCTTCTTCAAAATGATAGGAAACTTCAACACTGTTTGTTTGCAAGTAGTGTGGCCTTGATTGGATGGGTCTGTGACATATAAAAATGAGGTTTAGGAAGATGGTACAGTTTAGCATCTTTAGCATTTAGTTTTCTACAAAGGATGTTTGTATGGTGGATGCACAGACTGCAAAGTTATTTTCTGTATCAGGAATAGTTAAAGTGATGTTTTCCAGATGACTTGCTTGCTATTGACATATATGTTGGTCCAAAACATCTACAATAACTTGTTTGGGCCTGCATTGGAAAGGATTTTGTGCTCCATTGAGAAATTTCTGACATTGTTGGCCAATAACTTTTTCTGGTGTTTTATACAAACATAGGAGACTGAATGACAGATAAAAGTTGTCCAAAACAGTGAAATAGAGAAATCAGGAGATGCACAAAGCAGAAGTACAATCCTCTCCCATTAAGGTGCATTAATCATCTCTCATATATGTTCATACATGTCCTTCCTAGCCATTCAAGGGTTCATGTAGGTTCTAGATCAGGGGTTCCCCACACAATCTGTGGACCAGCACTGGTCTGTGGCAGGACAGAAAAGGGGCCATACAAACACACAAGGTCCCATCCACAGGATGCAGACAGCACATGAAATCACACCCCATCTGGTTTGGGGAAAAATCTCTGTCTACAGAACCAATCCCTGGTGCCTAAAAGGTTTAGATTTAGTCTATAGATTTAGCCTATAGAATTACAGAGGATTACTTTAATTATAATATTACTGACAACCTTATTTTTCATAAGCTTTAACAAGTCCTAGAGAATATCACAAAATGACCCAAGCACTTCCCTTAAATCTGGCAAGTGCAGTCCAAATCAGAGTAAATGTGAGCACTTTTGTCAGATTAATCTATCCTGCCCCTTAATTTTGAGTCACCTAAAGCAGTGCCATAGGAGATATTTTACACTAATTGGAGCTGAGAAGATTGATGTTTACCATCCTTAGCCATGCGATAAGGGTGATTATTTAGGATAACCTTTCCAACACTCATTGTCTATATGTTCAATAACATAATGAGATGCTCATTTTGGAAAAGCTTGTCATGTTGCTGAAAAGAAAACCAAATGTCTTTTAAAAACCAGAAAATCTATAAGGCAAAGGAAATGGACAATTTCCATTGATTCTCTCTCCTTGTAGAGGTGGGAACAAGGTGTACATCCTGTTTCAGCTTTCAAATTCATACACATGTAATTGCTTGATGAGAATAGCAATTTAATCATGTTTGATTAGACAATGACAGACAAGGCAGAATGAGAATCAAAACAGAATCTCTTAGAAAAGAAGCTTTCCTGGGTAGTTTTGCTTTCAATGAGAGCATACAGAAGAGAAGTCATCATATCATAGATAATCCTGTTTTCATAAGCTAAAAGAAGTCCCTGATGACATCACTCATCTTTCAATCCACTCTGAAGTTGAGAAAGCCAAGTCAGGCTTGTCAGCTAGTCTAAAGGTCAGAGTTTCAGGGTTTCTCACAGGAGCAGAATTCACAGGACCAGACCAGGAGATCAGAGAGTTATTTCCAATGGAATAATATGGGTCAGGAATTAATCTTAAATGAGGTTGCAGCCAACTATTTTCAATTAAGAATCTTCAATTCTCTTACTTGGCAAGGAACCTCACTGAGCATCTTTGCTCTGTTTTCAACTCTACTTGCCAAGTCTGACGGTATGGAGATTATATTTCATCATCTGAATGCACCAGTTGTTTTAATGGTGCCTGATGATGATTCTTGGGTGGTTCTCCTAAGTTTGACATTTCACTTGTTCTTTTGGAGAAGTGTCTTCAGAGAAATTTAGAGTCTAAGACCTGGGCATAAATTGATCAAAAAACTGACTGACTGTGACAAAGGAATAAAAGCCTTGTCTATCATTTTCAAAACATAAGTCACCTGGTGACCTGGAATTAAATCAGACCATATGTGCATTGGGCTAATTATCATTTGGACAAATCTATTGTTGCCATGGGCACCATAACAGCTAAGTCATTCTAGACACATTGTCCAGGACAGGGAAATTGAAACTTTGTAACACAAAATGCAAATGGAATCTAATAGCAACCCTGGACTAAATCTAGGAATTTAACTGTAATAGTGTTATACAAAGGAGAGTGGTATCCCCTGGCTTATCACTGCAAGTTCAAGTATAGATATTTGCCTTCAGCTTCAGATATATCAGATCTTCTGGGAACACCTAAGGTCTTCTGGAGCATTGTTTATTTATTTAATTCAATTTCCACATCATCCAGATCCAATTGGCTCTCGGTGGTTTTCAAATAATAACCTAACCTCTATTGCCCTCAATCTTTCCCAGCATTAGGCTCTTCTCCAGTAAGTCCTTCCTTCTCATTAGGTGGCCAAAGTATTTGAATTTTAGCTTCAGGATCTGGCCTTCTAAAGAGCAGTCAGGATTGATCTCCCCTAGGACTGACCGGTTTGATCACCTTGCAGTCCAAGGGACTTGCAGGAGTCTTCTCCAGCATCAGTGTTCAAAAGCCTCAATTCTTTGGCGCTCAGCCTTTTTTATGGTCCAACTTTCACTGCCATACATTGCAACTGGGAAGATCATAGCCTTGACTATACGCACCTTTGTTGGCAGGGTGATATCTCTGCTTTTTAGTGTGCTGTCTAGATTTGCCATGGCTTTCCTCCCAAGGAGCAAGCGTCTTTTAATTTCTTGGCTACAGTCCCCATCTGCAGTGATCTTGGAGCCCAGGAAAATAAAATCTGTCACTACCTCCATTTCTTCCTCATCTATTTGCCAGGAATTGAGAGGGCCGGATGCCATGATCTTGGTTTTCTTAATGTTTAGTTTCAACCCAACTTTTGCACTCTCCTTCTTCACTCGCAACAAGAGACTCTTCAATTCCTCTTCACTTTCTGCCATTAGAGTGGTATCATCTGCATATCTTAGGTTGTTGATATTTCTTCCGGCAATCTTAATTCCAGCTTTTGATTCATCTAGCCCTGCCTTTCTCATGATGTACTCTGCATATAAGTTAAATAGGCAGGGTGACAGTATACAGCCTTGCCGGACTCCTTTCCCAATTTTGAACCAATCAGTGGTTCCGTGTCCAGTTCTCACTGTTGCTTCTTGGCCCGCATATAGGTTTCTCAAGAGACAAATAAGATGGTCTAGTACACCCATCTCTTTAAGGACTTGCCACAGTTTGTTATGATCCACACAATCAAAGGCTTTAGCATAGTCAATGAAGCAGAAGTAGATGTTTTTCTGGAACTCTCTAGCTTTCTCCATGATCCAGCGTATGTTGGCAATTTGATCTCTAGTTCCTCTGCCTCTTTGAAATCCTGCCTGTACTTCTGGTAGTTCTCGATCCACAATAGGAAGCCATAGCATGTCAATTATGCCATTATATATTGGCTAGGGAGAAACCTAAAGATATAGGTGTTCATTCAAATAACCTGGCCTTGTATCACATAAGGTTTATAAATGATCACTGGCACCTTGAATTTCACCCAGAAGCAGATTAGCAACAAGTGTAGCTTGAGTTCACTTCCCAATCCTCACCAATCAGATCTGTGTGCTCCTCAATAAGATCACAGAAGAGTAAATTCTATACCACAACCTGAAGCTAAGATTCCCAAGAATATGCCTTTCATGTTGAGCAGCTGACAAAGAAATAAGAACCAGCATCAGTGGTTTGTAGTAGGCATTGAGTTTACCCGGTAACACTTTATTTATGGCCGGGCCATTACAATAACTGAAGATATATGAAGAGTCACATTAGATAGCAAAATCGGTTTACACTTACTGACCCCCTTCTAACTGTACTGTCCTTGACATGCCAGAATTATGTTTCTCTTTATTTGAAATACTTATATGAACTCTCACTTGACATCATCAGCTTTTTTTACTCTTCCTATATTCTTTGACATGTGTGAATTTCTTTTAGATCTTTAGAAATACTGATGTGTCCTAAATTGTACTGACACCAACTGAAGTATAGGATACAGCAGACTCCAGATACTTAATTTTAGTATCAGAAAGGCCCTATATTTCTGAGAAGTATGATCAGAATAAAAGATATGTTTAACCCTTGGATAATTACCTCTTTGATTCTTGTCCTTTTCAGAATGCAACAGAATGCTTGATGGAACAAACCTGAATATATTTTTTTTTAAATAAGCAAAAAGATAATGTGATTTTAAGTAGAGTTTGGCTGGAAATTTGCTTTTTGTATTGGTTTTTCTCGTTATCAAAAAACTGGATTGGAATACCTTTTTTTCAACTTGCTGTTTTTCAGATGGATTAGATTTCAGTTATTATAGTTTTCTGCAAATACAGTGAACTTCACTCACATGCAGATATATGCAAACTAGCTATAGGATGTAATATTGTATATTATTTGATCTATAAGATAGTTCCAGGTAGATGCCTTCTCTGTTAATATTTGAAAAGCACTGTACATCTTTTTTAACTTTTCACCATGTTCCTGGGATAAATATGATGGACTTGCCCTGTAAAATGATGTTAATGATGCAGGAATAAACAAAAGAGGCCCAACTGGGAGCATCTAAATTGTGAAATGTATTGAGGAAACCACAGACCAATCAGCCTGACTTTTTTTTTTACTTTAATCTATAAATTTGAATAGCTTTATGTCACATAAGGAACTAACCTGGGAAAAATACTGGAAAAGATAATCAAGCAGTATATTTGTAAGCATCTAGAAACAAGCAAGACAATTACTAGAAGCCAGCGTGGGTTTGTCAAAAACAGATCATGCCTGACAAACCTTATTGTCTTGTTGACAAAGTAAATAAGAGAAATGCTTTGGACTTAGATTACTTAGACCTTAGTAAGGCATTTGACAAAGTAGACCACAGCCTACTTCTTCGTGAGACAGAACAATGGGAAATAAACAGTAGCATTGGTGGATGGATTTGCAATTGGATGACCATTCACACTCAGTGGGTAGTTCTTAGTGGAACTACAACTGCATAGAGCAGACATGTCAAACTCGCGACATCATGTGACGTCGCGCGACGTATCGGAACTTTTTCCCATTGCCGGCAATGGGATGGGCGCGGTTTCTCCGTGACGCTCCGGCCCGCGGGGTGGCAGTTTGACACCCCTGGCATAGAGGAAACCATACAGTGTGGTATCCCAAGTGTCTTAGGGATCTGTCTTAGGCCCGGCACTCTTCATCTTCATAAATAACAGGATAACAGTGAACAATTGAGGGAACTAAATATGTCTTGTTCAACAGAAAGAAGGACTCTTCCAGTACTAGAGAGGTTGTCATAGAGAAGAGGGGGTTGGCCTGTTTTCCAAAGCATCTGAAGGCAGGACAAGAAGTCATGGGTTGAAGATAATTAAAGAGAGATTTCCTGACAGTGAGAACAATTAATCAGTGGAATAGAAGTTTGGATGCTCTATCACTGGAGATTTTAAAGGAGACATTGGACAGCCATAGGGTTTTCTGCTTGAGAAGGGAGTTGGACTAGAAGACCTCCAAGGTCCTTCCAATCCTATTACTCTATGCACTATATTCTATGTTCATACTAGAAACTAGAGACATTTTTGATACTCAAACATTTTTAATAACCATTATTGTTTCATGACATTGAAAGTACTTTGACAGGAAGGAAGGAAGGAAGGAAGGAAGGAAGGAAGGAAGGAAGGAAGGAAGGAAGGAAGGAAGGAAGGAAGGA
>JAKJMR010000147.1:744167-757842 GCA_024449315.1 Daboia siamensis | reverse complement strand
AAAGAAAGAAAGAAAGAAAGAAAGAAAGAAAGAAAGAAAGAAAGAAAAAGAGAGAGAGAGAGAGAGAGAGAGAGAATAGTGATTGGAATATAATTGATTAAGCTTCTTCTGAACTTGATTGGAAATAAGTAATCAAACATAAGCTAATTCCCTGAGTATGTTTCTGAAAAATGAGAACAAGTTTCGGAGAAACTTTAGAATTGATCTGGGTCACCTACAGTATACAGTAAGTTTCCAAAGTGGCCCATTTCACTGAGAACTGAAGGCTTAATCCAGTATGGATGCACACTTAGCTCTCTGTGAATGTCTCTGAACTCATTTCATCAATCATTTGTGATTTGTGTGAAGTTTGTATTCTGTCTATTATACTGAGTTATGTTTCAGAACTAACCTGCAAACTCTAAACTCCAATAATATATGGTTGTGATTTCAATTTTGCTAATAATATTGAAAGGAATTTTAAACTCAGCCATCATATATCAGGTGCACACATTCTTCATTAAGATAATGACCTTGTCAAATACCACTGCTGTTTTACTGAATGTCATTTAAAAAAAAAAAAAAACCCTCTCATCTGGCTATTTTTAATACTATGCTTAATACTTAATACTACAAAATGCAATATCTTAATGCAATGATATTTGCTGGAATTGGGTATGTCTAGGGGATGACATGATAGCAGTGTTCCAATATCTAAGGGGCTTCCACAAAGAAGAGGGAGTCAAGCTATTCTCTAAAGCACCAGAAGGCAAGACAAGAAGCAATGGATGGAAACTAACCAAAAAGAGAAGCGAACTAAAACTAAGGAGAAATTTCCTGACAGTTAGACCAATTAATCAGTGGAACAATTTGCCTCCAGAAATTGTGAAATTTTTAAGAAGAGATTGGACAACCATTTGTCTGAAATGGTACAGGGTTTCCTGCCTGAGCAGGGGGTTGGACTAGAAGACCTCCAAAGTCCCTTCCAACTCTGTTATTCTAAATCAATATTCAGTTTTTGGAAGATGCTAATGGAAAAATAATCTAAACAGTATCATTGTCCAAATATCTGATTGCATAGAAAACAAATTATGTAACATGTAATATGTGAAATCATCAGATACTTTGAAGGAAAATAAAGTTCAGTATTTGAAATGATCAAATGGATCAATGTATTTTATTCAAGGTAGTAAAATGAATAATTTAGTCTACAATTTGAACATTGAATGATTCTGTGAAAATAAAATGAATAAGATAAAATAAAATGAATATTTGCAATTGGACCACTTGGTACAAATGGTTCTTGGTATCACATATATTAGACTCATTTATTTCTCAAGAATATATTTCTCAGTACTCCATCTAGCGTGTTACCATTATATACAATTAAATAGCATGTATTTCAAATTGTCATGTTCACCAAGGGCACATATTCTTATTACTTTAAGACTTTCAAAAGTTGTGGGTGCTCCATCACTGGAGGTTTTTAGGAAGGGATTGGACAACCATTTCTCTGAAATCATATAGGGTCTCCTGATTAAGCAGGGGGTTGGACTATAAGGCCCCTAAAAGTCCCTTCCAACTCCGTTATTCTGTTTTGATGTTTCTATATGACTTTTAAATGGAAAATAATAATGAAAATGATATGCCACTGAGTATAACTATGAAGTGCTATTGCCTAAGTAAAACAATGCAGGTAACTCTTCTCAACACTCAACTCTCAACTGAATTCTCCTCCTTTCAAACTAAAAAATTCAAGCTGTTCAAAACTTGGGTTTCATCTAACTTCTCAAAGAGATATGTTAGAATCTAGCTGATATGTTCTAGATTAGATCCCCCCCCCTCTCTTTATGTTGACTCTTAACTTTTGTCATTCTATGATAAACTAAACACAATACATAATTGTTGTAGTGATTTTGAACATTCACTTAAAAATGCAGATATCAGCCCAAGAAGACCTGTAACTATATCAGGAACATATCAATTAGGTTGTTGTCCAACACAGATAATAATGCCGTCATCACTTCTCTTCTCCAACCTCCATGTTCTAATACCAACTTTCTGCCTGTTTCAGTCCTAGGACAGGCAGAAAGTTGGTATTAGAACCTGGAAGATGGAGAAGCAATGTAATGACAGAATTGTTGGACGCTTCAATTCTAGGACACCTCTGTCTAAATTTCCATAGGTGGGTCAATGTCCAGATCAAACATACCTATTATAGATCATTGCCCAAACCAAACACTACCTGTAATTGTTCGTTTGATACAGAATGTTCATTTAAGCAAGTGTTTACATAATCCTGCTATTCATATTCATTTCATATGATAAGAATTTTGATCCTAACTCTAAAAAAGAGGTGGAAGATCAAGGTATTGATTTATCATGGTGGCCTAAATTGCAAATACAAATGAGATATGAGAAAGATGCTAAAATACATGGCTTTTATCAAGACCAGACAATGTTTGATCAGGTATTGTTGACATCAGATGAAAAGTTGATTAAGAAATTGTTTAATTTTCTATTAAACTTAAAAATGGAAGCTGAAAAAGTGAAAGAAACAATGATAACATGGGCAAAAATTTTGGGGAACAATATAGCATTAGAAAAATGGCAAAATCTGTGGGAAAGAAACTATAAATTGTAAATGGCAAATGCCTATAAAGAAAATTTATATAAAATGTTTTATATATGGCATTTATCACCTGTGAGATTAGCAAAAATGTTTAAAAAACATGCCTAGTAACTGTTGGAAGTGTAAGCAAATACCAGGCACATACCATCATATTTGGTGGACATGCCCTATATACTGCTCAAAAAAATAAAGGGAACACAAGATAAGACATCCTACTATTAAATACAGTACATTGTGTTGTTTAAGTGTTCCCTTTATTTTTTTGAGCAGTGTATATATATATACAAATATGAGCTGTCACCAGTGACTACTGCCTGTCAATGGCCTTCGGTTAGGCTGAAACAGGAAATAAAGATTTGTCCCAGATTTGGGGCCTAGCAAGGTAATCTAAAAATAGTTAACAAGCATTTGACACATATCCCCCTTGCTTCTCAGCTAACAAAGCGAGAGAGAGCCTGTGGCCTAGAGGTGAAAACAACTGCCTAATGTACAATCTGTCCAGGTTCGAATCTCAGAAGGGTATGGCTGACTGACGAAAACAAATAAGTTTCAAATGCATATCAGTCTCCCTTTAATTCTTTGTTAGCAAAACCAATTTACACAAATATGAGCTGTCACCAGTGTGACTACTGCCTGTCGATGGCCTTCGGTTAGGCTGAAACAGGAAATAAAGATTTGTCCCATGTTTGGGGCCTAGCAAGGTAATCTAAAAATAGTTAACAAGCATTTGACATACATATATACATACATACGTATGTATGTTTATGTAATATCTATATCTATATCTATCTATCTATATATATATATAAAGATGTTAAGAGGATAAAAAAGGCAGGAGAGGAGACACCACAATGAAGGGTAGGACTGACAGAGGTAGGAGGGGCAAAGAAAGGAACAACAGGAAGAAATAAAGCAACAGGACTGGAACACGCACAAGGAGATGCGGGATAGCTAAGACAATTACGGTTAGTTAGGATGGGCAGCCCTATTACACAATCAATGGGCAGGGCACTGAGTCAACAAGGTTTATAAACAAACTCCCCATCCTCTAGCATTTACCCTGATGATGCTGGCAGTGGACCAGCAAAAGCTAGGTTGTTTTAGGTTTGTAAATAGTTGTTTTTATTGTTTTTACTATTTTAACAATAAACAGCTGTTTTATAGTCTTTCTGGAGTTCTGTGTGTGTATACACACACACACACACACACACACACATACTTACATACTTTTCATTCATTCAGGTTTGGGCTAGATAGTCTGAGCGCATTGCAACAATGGAAGAAACATCCCTCATGCCTCTTACACAGAGTCTCAGAAGTAGTAGTTTCAAACATAGAAAATGCCACTTTGATGACCCATTAGGCTAGGTCAGGGGTGGGGAACCTTGGCTCTTTTATATGACTTGTGGACTTCAACTCCCAGAATTCCTGAGCCATCCCCAGCCCTAGGCTAGGTGGTCAAATTGTAGCCCAAAGGTTTTACTTTGCTCTCCAACCTCCCATTTGCAGTCTTCTATCACCCAAAGATCAAACAATAAAATTTCAGTGTTGCAACAGTTAGGTAGAGTTATTTTATTGTTATCCTTCATCACCATTTCCAGGCTGATTTTGGATCATTTGGGGTGTATTTTTAAGAGGTTTCAGAATGGGTTGAATATGAATGGGAAGTTTATGAGATGCTCCCTAATCTTAAGTGTCATTCTTATTCCCCCAGCAACATGGAATTGCCATCCCCAGATGGCAATTTTAATCTTTTTGCTACTATTTTCATAAAATATACCAAAAAATTGTCCTGCTTCCTTCTCTCCCTCCCTCCCTCTCTCTCTTACTCACAAACAAACCCACACACAAACCCACACATGTAAAATAGATGTTTTACTCTGAGGAAAGGTTTGAAGCTGTACTTAAGTCCTGTGGCACTCACAGAAAGTTTGTCTTATGAATGAAGGCAAAGGTTTGTCTCACTTTGTGAGATCTCACAAACTTATAGTGCAAAAATATGTTAATAGGCACAAGTACTATAATACATGTTACAAACTTATTTGTGCAGGATTATGTCATGGAGATATCTGATTTAATTCTGCATATATTTATTTTCTGTTTTAGGAAGGAATATTATAATCTCTCCTGGGTCTTGGCATTCCACTGAAAAAGAAGTTTGATTGCAATCCTTTTATAGACCAGAATACTTAGCTTCCTTTTCCATGAAGAGGAAACCCCTAATTTAGAACCCATCAGTAAGTGTTGGCAATCTAAATTATTCTTCCCAATGTACATTATGTTATGCTCCAGAAGCACTTGGGAAGTCAAGCTGTAGTGGCTTTTGAACACTTTGCTATTTGCATTCTACACACTGTCAGTGCAAGTGGGAAATAAGAGGAGCTGAAAATTGTACCAGTTTGCAATCAGCTTCATGTTCTATTCAAATGTGCAGAGGTTTTCTGTCATTTCTTCCAAGACTCAGTCATGCAGAAGGAATGTAGAAAAAATGCTATGCAATTACTTTTCATATCTAGCTTTTGAAGCTGTTACTGATGGGGTGATTGCTGTGGATTTTCTTTAAAATCCTTGCTGGAGTAGACAACATACTGTTCCTCCTGTTGCCCAAACACTTGTTGAAAAGGCCACATAACTTGCATGCAAACAAGGCCTTAAAATGTGTTTACTCTTAGTTCAGATTGCCAGCTTGTTATTTTTAGGAAATGCTGCTCGACAAGAGATGTCTATATAGCTGCCATACATGGCAGTATTAGAAAAAAATAGTTTCTCATTATTTGTTTCTCATCTTTTCTTTTCTTTTTTAATTAATCTTTTGTGGCAAGACACACTATTTGTTTGTTTGTTTTTATTTAACCTTTTCAGAAATCAAGCCTTGAAGCGGAAGGGAGAATGATGTACTTAATATCTAACCTTTTTTCCTGTGAATCTTTTTATGTTTGAAAGTGGATTTTAAAAAGATAAAATGTTTAGAAATTACAGAATGCTGTATGTTAAGTGGCACCTGATGGTGGGAGTGTGCTACCACTGTGCAAGGGAGCTTGCACTGGCTATCAGTTGGTTTCCAGGTTTAAAGGGGTGGTTTTGACCTATTAACCTTTTATGACTTGGATACCTGCAGAGCCAATTTGTGTGTGTGTTTGTGTTCAAGTCAGTGTTGACTCCTGGCAACTGCCTGGACTAGTCCCTGCAGTTTTGTCGGCAACAGTTTTGGAAGTAATTTGTCATTGCCTCCTTCCTAGGACTGAGACAGAGTGATTGAGCCAAGGTCATCCAGCTGTCTTTGTGTCTAAAGTAGAAGCAGGACTCATCATTTCTTGGTTTCTAGCCAGATGTCTTAACCATTATACTAGACTGATTGTTGCAGGGCCATTTATTTAAATCTGAATTTGCCCAACAGGGAGAAACTGCTCTTTGTTTTGAGCAGTTTGGGGTAAATGAGATTTGCTGAAGATAGGAAGTGTTGCTTTTCAGTCTCCTAGGCGTGATCAGACTGGTCCCTCTCCCCCACCTTTGCAATTAGGAGGAGGATGAAAATTGAACTGTTTTGGACCATATTTTAACTTTGTTTTTACCATATGGGAATTATTTTATGTTGTATATTTATTACTTAGGGACGTGGTAGCTCAGTGGGTTAGGACGCTGAGCTTGTTGATCAGAAGGTCGGCAGTTTGGCGGGTTGAATCCCGAGTGCCACGTAACAGAGTGAGCGCCTGTTACTCGTCCCAGCTTCTGCCAACCTAGCAGTTTGAAAGCATGTAGAAAAATAGGGACCACTACGGTGAGAAGGTAACAGCATTCCATGCGCCTTTGGCATCTAGTCATGCCGGCCACATGACCACAGAGACATTCTCAGACAAGCGCTGGCTCTTTGGCTTTGAAACGGAGATGAGCACTGGCCCCTAGAGTTTGAAACGACTAGCACGCATTGCTGGGGAACCTTTACCTTTACCTTTAGCTTATATTTATTACTTACTATTACATCTACCTTTATTTGCTTGGTTGTTTTGTTTTTAAACTGTTTTAATTCTAAATCTGATATTATCTATTTACTGTCTGTCTGTCTGTCTATCTATCATCTATCTATTATTTATCTATCTATTATCTATCTATCATCTATCTATTATCTATCTATTATCTACCTATCATCTATCTATCATATATCTATTTATCTATCTATCTATCTATCTATCTATCTATCTATCTATCTATCTATCTATCTATCTATCTATCACCTAGTATCTATTAATGGGGGACTCAGAATAGTAATGAGGGACTTTAATTACCCTGATATCAACTGGGAGACAAAGTCTGCACCAAGTGGAAGATCAAACAGATTCCTGACAAACCTAGCAGACAACTTTGTCCCCCAAAAAGTAGAGAAGGGAACTAGGGGATTAGCCATATTGGATCTAATCCTCACTAACAGAGATGAAATGATAGAAGGTGTTGAAGCCACAGGGACCTTGGGAGGAAGTGATCATGCAATATTGGAATTCATCATTCTGGAAGCACAAGCAATAGAACACAATCAATTTGGAGTCTTGGACTTTAAAAGAGCTAATTTCAAAAAACTTAGAGAGAGCTTGGGAAGAATTCCATGGATGAGAATCCTCAAGGGGAAAACAACTCAAGAAACTAGGGAAATTTTGAAAAGTGAGATAATAAAGGCCCAGTCTAGCACAATACCAACAAAGAAGAAAAAAATAACAACTCTCAAAAGAAACCAGCATGGCTGCATAAAGAACTCTCTGATAAAATGAAAGATAAAAAGGATAAGTATAAAAAGTGGAAAGAGGAGTACATAACTAAGTCAGAATATCAGCAAATAGCCCGTGCCTGCAAAGATGAAGTGAGGAAAGCTAAGGCTCCAAATGAACTAAGGCTTGCAACCAAAGTCAAAAATATCAAAAAAAGCTTCTTTCAACATATAAAAAACAAGAAAAAAGTGAAGGAAATGATTGGTCCATTAGTGGGTGAAAGTGGCAAGAAGGTGACAAGTGACAGGGAGAAAGCAGAACTATTTAACTCATTTTTTGCATCTGTCTTTACACAAAGGAAAAAAAAAAACAACAGTCCAACCTATCAAAAAAAGTATCATGAAAAACAGAATAGAAACACAAGTTAAGACAGGCAAGAAAATGGTAAGTGAAAACCTGTAGAGCCTAGATGAGTTCAAATCACCAGGACCAGATGGATTACACCCCAAAGTTCTCAAGGAACTGGCAGATGTGATCTCAGAACCAATGAACTATATCTTTCAAAGATCCTGGAGCACTGGGTAACTACCAGAGAACTGAAAAGAGCTGATGTAGTTCCCATCTTCAAAAAAGGGGAAAAAATAGATCCAGGAAATTACAGAGTTATCAGCCTGGCCTCAATACTTGGGAAGATTCTGGAAAAGATAATCAAATGACGAATCAGCAAAAAAGTCATTACTAAAACCCAACGTGGGTTTGTCAAAAACAGATCATGTCAGACAAATCTTATTGCATTCTTTGACCAAGTGACAAAATTAGTGGACCAGAGGAATGCTGTGGATATAATTTACTTGGACTTCAGTAAGACATTTGACAAAGTAGATCACAACCTACTACTTGAAAAGATAGAAAAATGTGTGCTAGACAGCATCACTACCAGATGGATTCATAGCTGACAGTCCGGCCATACTAAGCAATGTAGTCCTCAATGGAACTGCATCTACATGGAGGAAAGTGAGTAGTGGGGTGTCCCAGGGCTCTGTTCTGGGCTCAGTGCTCTTCAACATCTTCATCAACAATTTGGACGAGGGCATAGATGGGGAACTCATCAAATTTGCAGATGACATCAAGCTGGCAGGAATAGCCAATACTTCAGAACATAGGCTTAAGACACAGGAGGATCTGGATAAACCTGAACACTGGGCGCTATCTAACAAAATGAAATTCAGTGGTGAAAAAAGTAAGGTTCTACATTTAAGCAATAAAAACAAAATGTACAGGTATAGTACAGGTGGTACCTTGCTCAACTGTGAGAGGGATCTTGGAGTCCTAGTGGACAATCACTTAAATATGAGCCAGCAGTGTGTTTCAGCTGTAAAAAAAGCCAACACAGTGGTAGGCTGTATTTACAGAGGGATAGAATCAAGATCATGTGACGTATTTACAATTCCTTTGTAAGGCCACACTTGCAATACTGCATCCAGTTTTGGTCACCATGATGTAAAAAAAGATGTTGATACTCTAGAAAGAATACAGAGAAGAGCAACAAAGATGATCAGGGGCCTGGAGGCTAAAACATATAAGGAACAACTGTTGGAATTGGGTAAGTCTATTTAATGAAGAGAAGGACAAGGGATAACATGATAGCAGTGTTCCAATATCTCAGGATAGATATTGGAACAAAGAAGAGGGAGTCAAGCTATTCTCCAAAGTGCCTGAAGGCAGGACAAGAAGCAACAGATGGAAACTAATCAAGGAGAGAAGCAACCTAGAACTAAGAAGAAATTTCCTGACAGAACAATTAATCAGTGGAAAAACCTGCCTCCAGAAGCAATGAATGCTCCAACACTGGAAGTTTTTAAGAAGAGACTGGACAGCCATTTGTCTGAAATGGTATAGGGTTTCCTGCCTGAGCAGGGGGTTGGACTAGATGACCTCCAAGGTCCCTTCCAACTTTATTATTATTATCATCTGTCTATCACCTTGTTTACTTTATTTTCAGACTTACTATTCTCATGTTTTTTATCATGCAAGACATTGTGGTCACTTGTAAGATGGTAAGAGAAAAATGGATTAAATAAATATATTTCTTTTCTTAGTCTCTCAGCAATTTCAGGATGAATGTTACACTGGCAAAAAAAAAGTTTTATAGTACTTTGTTACCAAATTCTCATGGAAGAGTCCTGGACAAACATGTGAACCATGCAGACCATCTTAGAGACAATTACAGGCTGCAGTTTGCTTACCAATGAGGTAAAGTCATAGACAAACACGGAATAGAACATGCACATTATTTAGTGCATGTTCTAGTCAGTGATTTGATTTTATGCTACCTTTCATATTTCCTGTGGCTATTTGTGATAGCCCCCTAAGACACTCATGATAGCAGTATCTATCTATCAGAATACACACAGAGCTGAAAGGAAAGAATGCATGCAAAATTTTTCTAACTCTCTTGAACTTACATTAAAGAGAGCGGTTATAAGGAGACCACACTCATGTTTATTTGAGCATGAATACAGATGTCAGTGTTCAGTGTTCCTGCTTTGGGGGATGAATCACATGGAAACTCATGCATGCATTCAGGCAAATTGTTGTCTTACTTCTCCTTTAACCATGAGCTTGTCAGACTTAGCAGCAGTTTCCATGCCTTGGTTATATCTTTTCTTGACTCCTGCAGTGTGCTTTAATGATGACTGCTACTGGGAATGGTCCAGATATTTCAGTTAGTAGGAAAAAAAATCATCAAAGCTAATAACTTGTTCCCATGGTGCCAATACAGATTGCATATTACTTAGTAGGCACAGTTCAAATTTCTGGTATTAACTTTTAAAGCGTTAAATGGATAGGGCCTGATTACCTTGTTATTACTGCTCCAGCTATGAATCAGTTACTTAGATTAGCAAGACAAGATTTTTGTAAATCTTCCTGATCTTCAAATCAGAAGATAATTATATTTTAAAAATTAGTCTGAATTGTGGATGATATAATAAATCTCATGCTTACACAAACCAAATGCACAGATTTAGTATAGGTCAGGGGTGTCAAACTACTGGTGCACAAGTCGAAAGCGTCACCAGGAAACCGTGCCCACCCCATTGCCGGCAATGGAGAAAAAGCTCCAATACGTCACACAATGTCATGTGATATTGCTAGTTTGACATGTCTGGTATAGGTGGTACCTTGCTCAATAGTAGCAACTGTGAGAGAGATCCTGGAGTCCTAGTGGACAATCACTTAAATATGAGCCAGCAGTGTGCTACAGCTGCCAAAAAACAACAACATAGTGCTAGGCTGCATTAATAGAGGGATAGAATCAAGATCACATGAAGTGTTAATACCACTTTACAGTGCCTTGGTAAGGCCACACTTGGAATACTGCATCCAGTTTTGGTCACCATGATGTAAAGAAGATGTTGAGACTTTAGAAAGGGTGCAGAGAAGAGCAACAAAAATGATCATGGGACTGGAGGCTAAAACATATAAGGAACGGTTGCTGGAATTGGGTATGTCTAGTCTAATGAAGAGAAAGACAACGGGTGACATGATAGCAGTATTTCAATATTTCAGGGGTGCTACAAAAAAGAGGGAGTCAAGCTATTCTCCAAAGTGCCTGAAGACAGGACAAGAAGCAATGGATGGAAACTAATCAAAGAGAGAAGCAATCTAGAACTAACGAGAAACTTCCAGTGAAACAACCTGCCTCCAGAAGTGGTGAATGTTCCAACACTGGAAGTCTTTAAGAAATGATTGGACAGCCATTTGTCTGAAATGGTATAGGGTTTTCTGCCTGAGCAGGGGGTTGGACTAGATGACCTCCAAGGTTCCTTCCAACATTATTGTTGTTGTTGTTGTTGTTGTTGTTGTTAGGCTTTGGAAGAATAGCAAATGTTTAAGAAAAAATACAAAATTTTTAGAAACTAGAATTTCAGACATTCAGACTACAGCAGATATTCTGGCTCTGGAGAGTTCTGATGCTCTGAACCTTTATAATTATTTTGAGCTGTCAGCTAAGGAGAAATGAAATGTTGGTTGTATAGTTAGAGAAGTGTGCCAGCTTGAAATTTGTAAGTGGCTGGACCTCCATAGATAAGTTGAATAAGTAATGTGAGGGCTGAAGCTGACAAGTTATATAGTCCAGAACAGACAGATTTTTTTTGTATCAACAGAGAGGAAGCACCTTCTATTCTCAGGATTAATAAAAGAGACTGCACTGACTCCAAAAGGTAGGAGAAAAAGATTTAGAATGTAAATCTTGGATCTCACTGTCTATAGGGCCAGTTGACAAATATATAACAACCAGCTCTGACAGCTCCATTGCCAATGCTCCATTACTAACTGTCAAGCAGCTTATTGGCCCTCTAAGGACTGTGGTTCATTTCTACTCCTAATGAATTTGCAAAATTCCAGATAATTTAACAATTGCCTCTCCCAAAGTGGCAGAAGCAAATCCAGTTTGAATAGGGCTCAATTTCTGGATTCTTCTGCAAATATATAACTTTTTTTCTTGCTTGCAGTAAAAGAGTATAACTAAGGCTATTAAGTGTTTTAGTTTATATAATTGTGCAGTTTGTGGAAGAATAAAGATTTGTAGCTGAAGAAGGCATGGGAAGAGTTTTCAAATTTTAGAAAAAAAGAAAATAAGATATAACTCGCTGTAAAATTATGTTTATTGAAGGTAAAGAGTGGTAAAGAAAATTCTAGATCTTGAATTCTTGTATGCAGATGAAAACTTTGTTGAGATAATTGACCAGATTCTATTGCAAAGGTAAATAAAAATCAATCTGAAAGAGTGTGGGACAGAAAGAAAAGATATATAACAGGTAGCTCTCTGATGTGGAAAAACCTGGAAGAAACTGTGCCAGGGGTTGGAATGTTATGAAAACAATTGGAGACTTATAAAAACACCAAACTCTGCTTATATGGGCCATATAAAACTGCAATAATATATGTATTTGGCAGTGGGACTACTTTCTACTTACATTTGCAGTATACTCTTCTAAGTGCACAAATATATTATATATATTATATTATATATAATTTTATATATATGGTAGCATGACAAATATGACTTCAGAAAGCTGACTTTCACTTTTGCATTTCAAAACATGCATAGAGTTGAAACTGCAGGCAGAAATCTCAGCCAGTGTACTCATGCAATGTATTCAGATATTTTTGTCATGATTTCTTTTTTAATCTTGATCATTTCTTCTCAAAGCATGGATGATTCTGCTAAAGAAATGGACGAAACTCATGCTAATAACCTAAAGAAATGACTGTTAGATTCTGATCAATAGTGACAAAATAAAATAGAATCACTGAAGAGCTACTCAAGAACAGCAAAAAGTTCATGTGATAGATTCATGTCTAATTTATCTGTTGTAAATACAGCAGTTTCTAGAAGCATACATCACTTATTCCTTATTTTTTGAAATAGGAGATGTTGGATCATATTTAGATATGCAAATATTGTCGTTCTACACCTCCAGTGAAGAAGAGTGCAGAAACTTAGCAGGAAGTTAGGGTAGTGGTTGTTGTGGGAAACATGGCTGATATTTCATTATAGGTAAAGGTAAAGGTTCCCCCGCACATGCGTGCTAGTCGTTTCCAACTCTAGGGGCCGGTGCTCATCTCCGTTTGAAAGCCGAAGAGCCAGTGCTTGACCGAGGATGTCTCCGTGGTCATGTGGCTGGCATGACTAGATGCCAAAGGCGCACGGAACGCTGTTACCTTCCCACCTTAGTGGTCCCTATTTTTCTACTTGCATTTTTACGTGCTTTCGAACTGCTAGATTGGCAGAAGCTGGGACGAGTAACAGGCACTCATTCTGCTACATGGCACTCAGGATTCGACCCGCCAAACTGCCGATCTTCTGATCAACAAGCTCAGCATCCTAGCCCACTGAGCCACCGCATCCCTATATTTCATTATAGTGGGCATGAAATACTTATTTTTAAATTCTCCTTGATTTGTTTGTAAGATATTTCACAGGGCTGCTAATAAATACTCACGAGATTATAAATCCACCTACACAAGATTTACAGATGAGTCTCCAGCTTCTTCTTACCTAAGAAGATGGAATACAAAGATGAAGAGAGGTTAGGTTATGCTCAGTTCTTTCTTAACACATTGTCCATTATTTGCCTAAAATTGTCCCATGAAATAGCTAATGAATTGAACATATTTTATTTTACTCCTTGATGTCAGGTTGGAATAGAAAATGAGTGGAAGAGGAGAGGAGAGGAGAAGAAAGAGGAGAGGAGAGGAGTGGCGAGGAGGGGAGGGGAGGAAAAGGAAGAGAAGAGAAGAGAAGTGGAGAAAAGAGAAGAGAAGAGAAGAGAAGAGAAGAGAAGAGAAGAGAAGAGAA
>JAKJMR010000147.1:700894-736386 GCA_024449315.1 Daboia siamensis | reverse complement strand
GAGCACCAAGGACCCTTCATTTCAACCCTGAGCTACAAATGTTCTCCTGTATCAGTAATGTATTGTGTCTTCATGCACTTTATTTCCAGGGACTAATGATGGTGTCTACATATCTGTTTTCTCTCTATGTGTGTCTATGAAAGTCTAATAAGAGCAGGGAATATATGCAGTGTTTCTCTCTTTTTATGCTGTCTACGTGTCTGTATGTCTGTGTACACTAAAGCACTGAGCTACATACATTCCATTTCTCCTGAAGGACAGAGTCAGTTTAGAATGCAACTATACAGGGGTTCTGCCCAAGTGCCTTTCCCATGGTTTTTCTTAACTTCCTTGAGCCACATGTGAGCCCTGTTTTTCTTTTGATGACTTTGCACTATACCCACCCCAAAAAATATTGACCCCATTTCATTGCTGGATTTATCCTGTTGACAAAGAGTTCTAAGTTCCTAAATATATTTTCTTCACAACTTTCCTTTGGCTTATAAATTTTATGAGGTACAGGAACAGCTATAAGGCAAAATTCTATCCATTCTCATTTTTATCCTTCATGACTGAATCAATATTAACCTTCTTTGTATGTACGTACAGTATACCTATACTGAACTTATTACATTTGTTTCAATATTTGAGGCTATAAGCTTAGGGGAAGAGTTGGCTTTGTTGATCCACTGCAAAAGTGTGATTTTGCAACAAAATATGGCAGGCAAACTGTAGTTGTACCCAGTAGCTGATCTAATATATGAGGCTTGGTCTACATATCCTATTTGCCCTGGTGCAAAGTCACCCCACTAATTATTTGTCAAAAACATGAATATTGTTGTCCTCAACCCACATTGGCTTGGCCTGAAGTCAACCTCCTCTTTCATTTTCTTCATCTCCTTCAAGGGGTGTTTGCGGTTGTTGTTTTGTGTATTGTTTTTAAACATCTGCTGGCAGAAACTGTGCTGTGCAGTCAGTTTATGGATGGTAACTGCTTTGTACCTAGTGAACATTAGGTTGGTCCAGTGGTGGGATTCAAACAATTTAACAACCTCTGAAATCACAGAACCCTTTAAGAGGCGCATATGTAAAAAAAAAAAAAAAAAAAAAAAACAAGCTAGGGAGGGGAGCTGCCCTTTGCTTTTCTGCCTTAAAATCCAGAGCAAACACTCAGCTTCTTACAAAAATCATACCGGTAGTTACGGTATCCTCAGCTGATCAGGAGCAAAACATGTCTGCTCTGGATTTTAAGGCAGAAAAGCGAAGGGTTGTGTGACAATTTCAAAGGACTTCCTAGTAAAAAAGATCAAAGCTCTTCTGTTTGCCATCTGAAGCAGGTGCCGAGGCCAACCCTGTGGGAAGCTAATCCACTTCTCAAGGGCTTAGCAGAACCATCGAGGAAGGGTAGCCTGACCTTCCTTGCCCAGATCCAGCTGGCATGGTTTTCCTGGAACTTATCATCTTTCCATACGAAGCATCCTTCCTTTCCTCCCTTCTGCCAGGAGGAAAGGAGTAGAAAATGGGACTGTCATTTGCAGAAGGGAGAAGGGAGATGTGGGCCAATGCAGTGCAGTAAGAAAGTGTGCACAAGAAAGTGCGGTGGCAGCGATGGAGGGCTGGTGGAGGGATACCAGGGCTGGCAAAAGGAGGCAGCAGGGGAGGCTTGCACAGATTTATCATAACCGGTTCGCTGAATTCAACAACAAAAAAAGGTATTTCCAGTGCTTTTTTTGTAAAACAAAAAGGTGCCGGAACTCACACATGTCATACAACCCGCCTTGCCTACCCTACAAGGTTCCATCCAAAAAAGGTGCCGGAACTCCGTTCTGAGCATTCTATGAGAAAAAAAGCCCTGGGTATTTCGAACTAGTGCGAACCGGCTGAATCCCACCACTGGGTTGGTCCGTCACTCCTATCTCTGGTCATTGATTTTAGGATCATTCACCTTCCCCGCCCCACTTATTCTTATTTCTACATTTTATATAGACACCAATCTCATACAAGTGATGCAAGGGAGCTTACAAGGATTAAAACCCAAAGCATATAACCTCAGGTGCCAGAAGATAAAATAACCTGCAGCACCACTAGCAGCAGAGCTTATTTAACTACTCAACATGAATGCCTAGGAAAATAGCCCAATCTTCAGTGCCTTACAAAAGGCTAACAGGGTTGTGGCCATTTGAATCTCCGGGGAGATTGTGTTCCTTAGGGCCACCACTGGCCTTGAGAAGATATAAATGTAGGGTTCAAAAATATGGCATTATTTTAATACACGGGACTTGGAGTATATTCTTTCTACTAAACCTGGTGATGCAGACAGATGCAATGGGAGAAAAGTGGTATAGTGGTATAGTGGCTCGTCTTATGCTATATAGGGATTTTTGACAGTAGGACATTCAGAGGTCTCTCACCAGCCCCCAAAGCAGCATCTCCCACTTCTCTTGCCAACCCATGGATTGTTTGGAGAAGTGAGAAAGAAGGAAAGAAACACAGTTCTCCCAGTATCAAAATCTTCTCTTCCCCACCACCCCACCTATTAAGCTCAATATTTGTGTTCTCCTTCTCAATAACAAATCTCTCCATCCACCTTCTTCCCAGTTCTTTGACAGAGATATGTGTTTCTATATCTGGTCCAACCACTTGATATTGGGACTTGACTAAAGATTATATACAGTGAACAACTATAAGAGCACCACATTTTATTTTACCTCATCTTTGTTCCATTAATAATCTGAGACTCCTTGAGGACCTCAAAAAGGAAGGTGAAAAGAAAGCCTTGATGTTCCTTTGAAATTAAATTCCATTTGCTCTCAAGGTTGGAAGATATGACAATGATGTAATTACCTGCTTAATTATTGTTTTCTTTGTGGAAGAAGTCACCTTTGAGAATGAGCTTAATCAAAAAAGGAAAACCTTAGTGTTTGACTTTATTGCCTCTGCAGTATTCCAAAAGAAAACCATAAAACTATTTTAGTCTTACCCTTGTACAACATTTTGGTTAAATTTATAAGGAAATCAGTAATAGAATTTTTTGAGTTAATCCATTCCAAGGACATTATTTTCATGGGGAGAGATTAGTGACCTATTTCATACATCTGTACAAATGGTAGGGTGTTTTTTTATCTTTAGGGTTTTTTTTATTAAATTCCTCTGTAATTCGTTCCCACAAACACTTATTTGCACATGTTAAACTGATAGAAGTTACCACACCTGAGCACACATGGAAAAACTGCTGCATCTCTTGAAATATTTACAATAAAACACTTTGCCTATAGTCATAAGAAGTACATTTTAATTAACCTTTAAGTAACCCTGCCTTGTCATTAATTAAAACAGCTCAAATCATACTACCTTATTTCTTTTACATTTTAATGTTACAACGACGAAAACATGAAAAGCTTTAAACCGTTTATGTGACTGCTCTTTCCAGAAATTTAATAATGGGAAACTTATGAAATGATAAATAAACAAACAAATAAATAAACAACAGCAGTCTTCTGAATGGATTCACATGTCAGTTACTTTTATAAATAATCTGCTATCCATTACTGTAGCATTGGAGGGAAATAAATATTTATTGTGCCTATAAATTATTTGGCTTTCTTCAGGAAACATTTGATATGGATAAGTAAAGGAATTCATCTGAAAAGACTTTGCCTATAAAAGATTTTCTAAGATTCTTTCATTCTCAAGCCCTGTTATATCATTGTCCTTACACAGAATAAAATTTGGTACACTAGTAATGATTTTTCCCTTTCTAAAATGAATATTTACATCTCTTTGGCCTGATCTCCCTCCCTCCCTCCCTCCCTCCCTTCCTTCCTTCCTTCCTTCCTTCCTTCCTTCCTTCATTCATTCCTTCATTCCTGTTTACATATCAATTCCAGTTGATGAAAGCATCACTTTGTTTGCTTCAAATTGGTTACAGCTTAAATTTGTCATGGAGTTAAAATAACAGGCCTTAGTGGCAGTCATTCTGTATATCAATGAATAAAAAAAAAAAATCAGGCATAGGTCAGATTTCAGGGAAATGGAAAAGAAATAATCTACATCAGGGGTCCCCAACCCCCGGTCTGTGGACCAGTACCAGGTTGCAACATACCAGCAGATGATCTGCACAAACAAGCAAAGCCCCATCCATGCAGTACACAAAGCCATGCCGCCTCCAGTCTGTGGAAAAACCTTTCTCCATGGAACCAGTCCCTGGTGCCCAAAAGGTTGGGGACCTCTGATTTACATGTTCAAGCAGAGACCTCTTGAGATATACAGCAGATTTCTTAGTGACTCATGATCAGCTCATGAACAAGTAAAGGGAACCAATCAGAAGGAAGAATATTTGTATTATTAATGATCTCTGGGTAGTAGAGACCAACCTATGGAATGGCTAGGTAGCATGACTAAAAAGGAGAGTAAATTGTTAACAAAGGATTATCCCATAGTTGAAAAATAAACAGTAAAATACAACAGGACGACAAAGGATTAAAATAATTATGAGTGGGGACAATCAAGCTATAAGTGGATAATTGAAAGGCTTCATATAAACATATGAAGGAACATATTATTAGATCCATATTCTAACAATAAGCACAAAGATAAAAAAATGCATTTATGCTAAATAGTATTACATAGAAAGTTTCCTGAGGCAGATTTAGGGGAAAAAAAACATACAAAAATAGTGTTGCATCATAACCAGAACATGCCCTAAATCCTCCTGAAAAATCTCATAAAGCAGATTGTATCAGCCTTACTTTATTCTGGAGAATATGCCTCTTACTCAGATCCAACGCACCTCTTGTTTTTTCCATCTGATAAGAAATATATTTCAGAGCATGGAAGCTTATGACTCTGTCTGTAACTCAAACATAAGCACTGATTACAGTGTATATTTAAGGCAATTATATGTGCATGTCTTTAGACATAATATATTTAATAGCACAAGTTGATGTGCTAAGCAACAAGAGACATAATAAAAAAAACTGGAGAAAAAGGAAATGATAATTTTTAAGAAGATCAGAGAAATCCTAAGAAAAAAATGTAGCTAAGGTAGGAATAATAAGGACAATTATGAAAGGTGTAATAGAGGCAGATGAGATTAAAGGAAGATGGAAAGACTATAGGAAAGGCCTTCAAAATGTCATTATAGATTGACAGAAAATATCTGTCCAAAAAGCACATGTTCAGAAACCAATTCCACCAGAGTGTAAGTAATAGTTCTTTGAATAATAATGCATTAATATATTACATTAGACCAACTTGACTTTTCTTTTTTTTTATTGAAAAGTTTTATAAAAGTTTACAATATAAACCCCAAGACCCACCCACCCTAAACCTCCCCCTCTCCCTCCCCCACTTCCCAGAGCTGAGTACAGGGTTACAAATATAATAATCATAATCTAACTAACATTAACCAACTATATAAATAACCAAGTCCATAATGCGCTTTAACTCCCCTTTAACATAAATATAAACAAATTAAAAGTAAACATAATAATAATAAAAACATAAACAAATTAATATCCTAATTATTAAACAATACAATATCCAAGTTGTTAAACAATACTAATACTAAAAATAATAGTATCATATAATTAAAACTAATAAAAATTCCACTATAATAAACTATTAATAATAATAATACTCTAAAATTTACTCATAGGCTAAATGGAACTTTTTAGTCCCATATTTATTCTGAATATAATCTATCCATCTTCTCCAGACTGAAATGTATCTTTCTTGTGAATGATCCTTCAAATAAGCAGAAATCTTAGCCATTTCTGCTAAATTTGACACTTTAAACGTCCATTCTTTTATAGTAGGCAAGCAATCCTACTTCCAATATTGCCCTACCAATAACCTTGTAGCTGTTATCAAATTCAACATCAAATTAGTTTCTTTAGTATCACAATCTGTAATAACACCCAATAAAAATAATTGTGGAGTAAACTTTATCTTTCTCTTGAAAATCTTTTGAATGTTCCACCAAATCTTAATCCAAAAAGCTTTTATATTTCTACAAGTCCACCAGATATGAAAATAAATAGCATCCAAACTACCACATCTCCAACATTTGGGCTCTAAATTAGGATACATACAAGATAACTTTTTAGGATCCAGATGCCATCTATAAAACATTTTGTAAAAATTTTCTCTTAAATTTTGGGCCTGGGTAAATTTTACATTTCTAACCCAAATTACCTCCCATATATCCAATGAAATCGGTTCTTGAATATTTTGGGCCCACTTTACCATACAATCTTTAACTAATTCCATTTCCGAATCCAATTCTATTAAAGCATTATAAATTCTCTTTATATGCGCTCGATTTTGATCTTTAATCTGTTTTACCAAATTCTCATCCATTAATGTAATACCAACCTTTTGATCTAACTTCCACCTAGCTAACAATTGAGTATACTGAAACCAAGACTGTACAATATTTTCTTGCTTTAACTCAGCTAACAATTTTAATTGCCAATCATTTCCTACCAATCTAAGTAATTCCTTATAAGAAATCCTATCCAAATTCACACCCATAGATATACCCTCTATCGCGTGTCCAGAAATCCCCCAAATTGGTATTTTATAATTTAACTTATAATAATACTTTTTCCAGACACGCAATAAAGCACTTCTTAAAATATGAGATTTAAAAGCCTTATCAACTTTTTTAATCTTAAATTAAGTATGCATGCCACCCATATAATAAGTCGGGGAGGGGAGAGGGGAGGGGAGGGTTGGGGAGAGGGGAGGGGTAGGAGGGAGTTTTTTGTATTTAAAAATGTTTGTAAAACTTTTTAATAAAAAAAAAGTCCCATCCCTCAAGATGAAGTATACTTCAACTTGACTTTTCTTAATACACTCAGTAACAGCATAATTGTAACATGATTGCACTTTGTTATGGACCCTATATATACAAATTTAAACAAGAACATGTGTCATATATGTAAGAATTTGTATTTGTCTCTAGTTAAATTTAGTTACTAATAAATGTATCAGTCAAACTAAATTCCTAAGTATAAGTTTGGACAATGCTTCAACTCTTTAAAGAAATTTTCTTAGAGGTTATTGTTAAATCAATTAATAGTCAAAAACTCAATCAAAATTCAACTTCCAGAGAAGAAACGATGAGCTGGCAAATAGGCCAGCTCTTCATAATTCCTCTCTAGACAAGAGAAGAATTTGAGATAACCACAAATGCTCCAGACAGTTCTCCTCATGAGGAGACAGCATGACCATAGCTGGGAGATGAAGAAAAAATTTTGCTCAAAACATGGTTAGCACCTTCAAAAGGAGACTGGATTCACATACTTACTTTTGTAATTGCCTTTGAAAATTGTTTATTAACTGTTTTTCAAGTATTAGGTAACTTTTGAACAAATCTGAAAACACTAGGTGAGTTCCTTCAATTTTTAGCAAAATGTTTAAGGACTTATTTTAATTTTGGAGTAGACAACAAAGAGGTGATTAGAACTTTGACTTTGGAAAGTTAGAAACTGACTAGGAGTTCAGATGGATGTGAAATAAGATTTTAGAATTATAAAAATCCTTCCTATGGGAAAATGCTTTTGATTTCTTAAAACTCTTTAAAAGAAATGAGGATGGGACTTTGAATGTTGGAGTTTAGACGGAACTAAAAGGAATGAAAGATTACAATTAAAAGAGAAAAACATTTAAATTTGAATTACTAATGTAGACTGGAGCAAAATATTTAAACACTGAAATATGAAAGGATATATTTGAACAATTAATTTTATGGAGCAAACATTAATTCTTATTAATTAATTTATTTTTTATTTATTTTTATTTTTTATTATATTTGTATACCGCCCTTCTCCTGAAGGACTTTTTATTAATTCTGTATACAAGCCTGAGACTGATCTGAAAGTGGATTTAAAAATGACAAGACTTCAAGAATGAGAAAAGATGCTACACTAGACATACAATATAAAAGTAACTGCCTGAAGTGTTTATTTATTTATTTATTTTATTACATTTATATACCGCCCTTTCCCGAAGGACTCAGGGCGGTTTACAGGGTAATTAAAAACAGAAATACAAAAGTTAAAATCAACTAAAAAAAATTAATTAGTGTTAATAATTTCAAAGGATATACAAGTAACAAACCTAGACACTGATCTGGATAATTTTCCTATATTGGATTTACAAAAAAGGCTTGCTAAAAGCTTTGAAGAACTTTATAAAAAGAGAAAAAAATGAAAAAAAAATCAAGATCTAGGATATTATTTGAAGAGACTAAAATTAAAGATTGTTAAAAATAAAAGAAAAGGAAAAATAAGTTGGTTTATTTGATCAAGGTTAAAATAAAAATGTAGGTACTTCTGGTAATCTTTACTTTTGCTGATGGGGACTGAAGGTTTTAAGGATTTTGTTTATAGATATGTGACTGGAATATGGAAAGAAGTGATTGTTGTATTTTAAGAGAAAGTGATCAGTTACTAAAATTGTTAATACTTGTTATGATAAAGGGGGAGGTCACTTGTTTATATATTTCTTTCATTTCCTTTACCATAGTCTCATTTTTTGTTTCTTTTCTGTTTTTTTCTATTTTCTTTTTCCTTATGCCTTCTATTTTTTCTTTTTTTCCCCTTTTTTTAGTTTGTGTTAGTTTTAGTTAGTGGTCACTGTAAGTATATTTTTTTTATAAAATTACTATTAAAAATCTCAATTAATATTTGTTATACAAAAACAGGTGGCTCTCTAGTTAGATGATAAAAATTAACCCTTGGGAAGGAAGAAGAAGGAAGGAAGGAAAGAAGGAAGGAAGGAAGGAAGGAAGGAAGGAAGGAAGGAAGGAAGGAAGACATTTATTCTTTCCTGGAAAGTTGCAAAATATTGTCCTTATCAGATCACCAAAAACAAAGCAAAAAATGAAACAAAATAAAAAGTTACAAGATATGGAGTATGATAATATTTAAATTTGGATGGAGTTTAATATGCAGTTTTTACAATTTCTCTATGATTAAATTGGCTTAGATGTGCATCTTCTACAATTTCTCCATGACTAGTAAACAATTCTTCATGACAGCCTTTAAAGCTGTTCATTTATTGAATGGGGGAAATTTAAAATATGAAGATGTTCATGACAAATCTGACCTTGAACCTAAGCCAGTTTGTCTTGGAAGCCTGTCAGATTTTTTTTTTTCCAATCTTGTGACTATTGTCTCCAACACTTGAATCCTTCTTTTCAGCATTGTTTTTAACTAAGCCTTTTTGAAACCTGTATTGTCTTCAATTTTATTTCAAGCTCTTCAGCTTTTAATACATACTTTGGAAGCCTTCTAATTTTTTTGCAGCATGATAAGCAATTCATAATTAGTAATTTCTCTTGGTTCAATTTTGGGCAGCATTTCTGGATTCAAAAGTCTTCTCTGAACATCTCACAACTGATCATTTATAATGTTTGGCTATTGGCTAAAGCTTTTACATCTCTGAAGAAGCTAAACACTGAAGTAGTTGGATCAACAGCTAGTAAACATTTTTGTATCTCTGCAGGAGATAATGCCATCAGAATAGACAAAACAACAGACAGAGAAGAAGGATTGTTTATTTTTTTCTGATTGGGAGGATACTAGTTCTCCAAAATTCTGACGTTAATAGGCAACCATTTAATTAACATCTGTATTTACTCTTTTAAAAAGTCCAAATATAGTTTCTAATACCTCTCAGAAGTAGAAAGAAATGAACTGTAGCTCAGTATGTTGCCGTCTTATCCCAAAGTCCATCTGATTGAAATAAAGATTTGTTTTGTTCCCGTACCTGTTCAACCTTTACAAGAAGTATAAGGATATCAAGCTGGGATGAAATAATACCTGGAACAGAATACAGACAACACCAACTTGCTAGTTAAAAATAAAGTATCTCATTAAAAATTAAAAATGGAAAATGAAAACTGGAATTAACACAGATATCAAGAAGACATAATAATGATAGCCATAATGATTGGTGAATATACACTTCTTCATTGTAATAATTTTATTTATCCAAGTTGAAATAGAGAAAGATGGACAAAGTGCAGTAGAAGTAAAGAGAAGATTAATTCTAATGAGGAAGTGACGGACAATTGTGGTTTATAAAGATCACAATCTACTTTCCAGGAGAAATATATATTTCAGCTTGAAAAGGATGTTAATAAAAGCAGTAAAAAATAATAGAACCTTTAAATTATGGATCTGATAATTTTAATATAGTCAACACAGAACAAAATAAAGACTGTCTTTTGAGACCATTAGCAAGCATAAATGAATATGTGAAAGCCCTAACAAGCAGGCATATACATAGAATGAAGGCTACTGCTAAGCTTGTAAGCCGCCCTGAGTCTTCGGAGAAGGGCGGGATATAAATGGAATAAAAATAAAAATAAATAAATAAAATATACCTTGGACAAGTTATGAGAAAGGATAGTAAGCAATTAAATAATTACTATGCCTGGAATGCTTGAGAAGGTTGGATTAGATCATCATGGACAAATGGAAAGATAGGATCCAAGAAATTATAGAATTGTCCTTGAAAAGGATATAAGGTTACTAGGCACAGGTTGAATTCTGGCAGAACTCTGTTCATGCACTCATCAGTAACTTGATGGCCTTAATATAGCTATATGCAATGCCCTTAAATTTATTTCCATTTATTCCAAGCATATTTCTCTTCCATTCTATAGCTTTAAACTATTTGTAGGTTCTACACGTTTAACTATATCCTAAGCAAAACATACAGGTATGTTTTGGCATACCATTGGCATACCAATAGGTATCATATCCTATGTTTAGGAACAGTGTGATTATTTAAATCCTTATCTTGGAATTATAATAATTGCACCTGTTAACAATATTTTAAGACAGTAGAGATACCTCCAAAAAGAATTATATTGTGTAGCATTAAATGAAGCAGAGTACAGATCATTTCCCTAGGTTTTTATAGTAGCTTAATATAGTTAAATATGTTGGCTTAAATAAGCATTGATAGTATTTCATGGCTGATGCCCACCAGCTAATAATCTTCCTATTACTACTTGAGTTGGAATTTAGCCAATGAAGTCTCCTTTAGAACTGCTAGAATTCAATAGCAATAGCACTTACATTTATATACTGTTCCATAGTGTTTTATAGCACTCTCTGAGTACTTTACAAATGTCAGCATATTGCTCATCCAAAATCTGGGTCTTCATTTTATTGATGTCAGAAGGATGGAAGATTTAATCAACCTTGAGCCAGTCAGGATTGAACTCCAGGCTGAGCAGAATCAGCCTGCCTGAAAATAAGACCAGGTCTTATAATATTTTTTTTAGATCCATTAGGCCTTATTTTCAGGGAATGCCTTATTTTTGGGGTACATAGGTGCTCCATGCACCCTGCAGGCCAGGCAGCGTGTGCCTCCTCTGCCCTGCATAGCTTCGGTGGGTGTCTGGTAGGTGAAGGGAGGCAGCTGCCAGCATCCGGCAGGCCTGTGCCAACACCATGAGGTGAGAAAAGGCAGGTGGCAAGGGTGTCCGGAACTGCCCCATTTGCCCTGCTCCCATGCACCTCCGAGACACCACAGCCAGGCCACTCCTCTATTGGCAATCTCCCCCCACCCATTCAATGACCCAGCTGCTCGCCCACCTCTTCCCTTTCACTCCCCTCCTGAGCTGGACTGCCATACTTCAGAGGATGGGTGGGGGAGGCTTGGTCACCTTATCCCAGGGATGTCAAACTCAATTTCATTGAGGGCCACATCAGCATTGAGGTTGCCCTCAGGGGGCCGGGTGGGTATGGCCAGGGTGGGCGTGGCCTACTGGGTGGGTGTGGCCAGAGTGCGTATGGCCAGCTCTACATTGTTCACATCAAGGGTGCCTATGGGGGCCTGGGCAGGAGTGGGACAGATCTGAGGGTCTCTGGCAGAAGGAGGGTCTCTGGGCCAAGGCAAAGGCAGTGGGGGCCATTCCCTCACTGTTTCCAGGATGGCTTTGCGGGCCACATGAAACCACTTCGCGGGCTGGATCCGGCCCCCGGGCCTTGTGTTTGACAGGTCTGCCTTATCCGGTCCCCCTCTACCATTCTGGAGCTGGGGGGAGTGATGGCAAAAGGCAACAGCTGCATCTGCCACTTGAGGGGCTTTCTTCAGTCTCCACCACCCCGCTTCACCCTGCCCTGCCCAACAGATCACCCACCCAGCAGCGGTTGTTGTCTCCTTCTCCTCCACCTGCCATTTGGGTTTTGCGGTGCCACCTCGCATTGCCTGCTCGTTGTTCACTGCTTGCATTGTATGGTTTCAATGGTGGCAGCTCTGGAGGCTGGTGATAGGCTCTTTGCATCATCCCTGGGCTGGTAGTTTCAGTTCCCTGGCCCCCTTCATGACTCTGTCCACACAGCCACAGGAGAGTTATACCAGGGACACTCTGAAGAATGCATTGCTGTGATTCCAGCCACCAACAGCAGAGTAATGGAGAAGATTACTGAAGTTACTTAGTGATGCTGCTTTAACTTAAGTACTAGATATTATATACTATCTCAGTTTGACAAAATAAAAATCAATAACATTATTTAAGAAATCTGTTGCAAACTGGACCAGAATTACAATTAACCAAGTTTATACTTCATTTTATATTCTCTTTATAAATATTCTCTGAAATAGTTCACTTTAGGTGGGATGCTGTTGTAAAATGAAAGAAAATCTTCATTAAATGTGACGTTCACTAGGTGTAAATTTAGTGGTAACCAATTTCTTATACTTTCACATTATAAAATGAAGTTAGATGGAAAAAGGCAAAGACTCTTTATAGTTTGTTTTGTGATCTCCTACCCTTAAATCAGGGACGTGGTGGCTCAGTGGGTTAAGACGCTGAGCTTGTCGATCAGAAGGTTGGCAGTTTGGCGGGTCGAATCCCGAGTGCCGCGTAGCAGAGTGAGTGCCTGTTACTCATCCCAGCTTCTACCCACCTAGCAGTTCGAAAGCACATCAAAATGCAAGTAGAAAAATAGGGACCACTCCGGTGGGAAGGTAACAGCGTTCCGTGCGCCTTTGGCGTCTAGTCATGCCGGCCACATGACCACGGAGACGTCCTCAGACAAGCGCTGGCTCTTCGGCTTTGAAACGGAGATGAGCACCGGTCCCTAGAGTCGGAAACGACTAGCACACATTTGCGGGGGAACCTTTACCTTTACCTTTTACCCTTAAATGAAATGAAGAATTAAAGTATTTGCTGGAATCAAATGGAGATATACTTTAATTTTAACTCAGTGTGGAAAGTTAAATATCATCCTATCAAGCATCACTTAGATTAGGAAGCAAACACTATGGACATTTTAGCTTTCCATTCAAGATGTATTATGAAGGGAAGGGAAGAAAAGTGGGATTTGTTGGGTTGCTGCTGGCCACTTGTTCAAAAGTGATTTATTTTTCATGCAAGGTTGATTCACTAATGTATCCTCAGAGGGACTTGTATTTAGGAAATGGGTGAACAAGTATTCTTCTTAGGTGCTTTGAATGGGAGGGGGTGATGAATTCAAGATCCCTGCAAATATAGGATGGATCTTGCCAGGTCTAGATAAAACAACAGCAGCAATAACTTCTGTTTGGCTCTATGTTCCAGCCTGATTTCCATAGGTCTCAGCTTTATGCTAAGTTGATGTTGGTAAGTTAGCTTGCAGCCACAACCTGATAAGTTTATTCACAGAACCCCCTCAACTTTGAATTGAGCTGGTTTTACTTCAAGAACATAATTCATGTTAGGGTTAAACAAAATTTTAAACCCTTTCAACCTATGATAGTCTTATTAAAATTTACTATCCCCTGCACTGTGGCTATATTTTTTACTGGAATGGTTATGTGATTGTCATTTTGGAGGAATGGTTTACCAAGTCATGGTTCTATGCTACAGTGTCCAAAAGAAATTCATACTTTAGAAACAAATCTGACATAGAATTTAATTCAAAGTGGACCACATTGGTGGACTATAATTTAATACATGGATTACACCGCTGATCATACTTCCATTTTCTTGTGATATTACTACATCGTAGTAATACATCTCTGAACTTAGAAAGAAGTTCCAACCTCAAATTGGTATGCCAATGGACAGATAGTAACCAATTCAAAGGAGATCGAAGAAAGATAAAAACATTATATTGAACACTATACCAAAGATAGAAAGGTGATGGCTGCTTATGAGCCATCATAACAGTTTAACTTTGTTAAACTGACTTTTAACAACCACACAACTGAATAGCTCTAGGATTATCCATCCTGAATTTGGTCATTTTTGTCTTCCAATGGTGCAGCAATCACCACTATAATCAAGTCTATCCATCTTGCTGCTGACCATCCTTTTCTTCTTTTTCCTTCTATATTTCCCAGCATAATGGATGTCTCAAGAATGTTGGATCTTTGCATAATATACACAAATTGTGACAGTTTGAGCCTAGTCATTTGTGTAATTTTGGATTGATTTGCTCTTTGATTCATCTTTTCTTTTCTGGGTTATTCATGATATAATTGGAAGTGGAAACCTAGTGGACAACAACCTAAATATGAGCCAGCAGTGTGCTGCATCTGCCAAAAAAGCCAACGCAGCCCTAGGCTGCATCAATACAGAGATAGTATCAAAATCATTAAAATACAGTTAATACTGTTTTATACTGCTTTAATTAGACCACAACTGGAATACTATGTCCAGTTTTAGTTACCATGACACAAAAAATATGTTGAGATTCTAGAAAGAATACCAAGAAGAGCAACAAAGATGATTAGTATAATACAGTATGATGAACCATTGCAGGAACTGAGTTTGTCTAGTTTAGTGAAGAGAAGGACTAGGGATGACATGATAGCTGTCTTCCAATATTTGCAGGACTCTCACAGAAAAGAGGGGGTCCACCTATTCTCCAAAGCATATGAAGGCAGGACAAGAAGTAACAGATGGAAACTGATCAAGGAGACATCCAACCCAGAACTAAGGAGAAATTTCCTGATAGTTAGAACAGTGGAACAACTTGCCTCCAAAAGTTGCTGGAGGTTTTAAAGAAGAGACTGGACAACCATTTGTCTGGAATGGTAAAGAGTCTACTGCTTGAGCAGGGGATTAGACTAGAAAATCTTCAAGGTTCCTTCCAACTCTGTTAGTCTTTTCTAACATCAATCCTCCAAAGTGTTAAAAAAAATCCTTTTTCTTCAAAGTCCAATTTTCACTTACATGGAGTGTTAGAGGGGGAAAAAAATCATTGCCTTCATGATTCTGATCTTTCAAGTTATGACATCTCGGAATGATGATAATGGAAACCCATTTGAACGGTAAAAGGCTGTTACCCTTGAAACATACAGTTTTAAGTATTAAATCCTGAACATTTAATTTTTTGAAATATGTGTTATTCAAGGGTAAATAACACATATTTCAAAAAATTAAATGTTCAGGATTTAATACTTAAAACCGTATGTCCTCTGACAATAGTCTTTAAGAGTCCATGAGTCTGAGCATAACTCTAGAGAAGATGGGCGGCACATAAATAAATAAATCTGTTTCCACCTCAAATTTTGTTACAAGAAAAATGATACTTTAGAAAAGTCACTCCGGGGTATTATGAATGAATATCTAAGTCACTGACCTCCCTCTAAGCCTGAAAACTAAGGGTCAGCAAAGTGTATAAATATCTTGAACCTATCACAAAAACAAATCCCTCTTATCTTTGTCTATGAGTGAATGCAAGCTAGTAGGCATGATGTGTTTCATTTAGAAGGTTCAGCATGGGACATCACTAAAAGGACTGAGGATACAATGACACAGCTGATAGTCCATCTGTAGCTGGGGAAAAAAAATCCTGCCCTCTATTTAATTAAAGAATCCTTAAGATGCTGTGTTAAGGATATTGTCAATTAACAATTTAACATGAAAGCTGTGGCTTACAATGCCAGCAGAGCTCTTTTTTTTTTTTTTTAATTCTCACCATCCTTATGGTTGTAATGCAAAGTTAAATAATGTAACCAATTATATTTTCCATGTTATGCAAACTGGATCTAAGTAATGATATGTACACTTTATTTTCAAACACACTTATCCACCAGACTATAAGATTTACAAAATAGAGTTTTTTAGATATCAGTATTCTTTATGCATCTTTGATTAATAGCAAATTATTATATAATATTTGAATAACAGGCACAAGTGCAATGTTAAGTAGTTAGAGATCTCATGAAGTCCCATAAATAGTAAAGAAAGCTTATGCCAGCCAGTTGACTAAATACCTGAGCAAGCAAAATTCCCCTCCATTAAGGTTAAAAATGAGGGAGGTACAGGTGAAACTCAAAAAATTAGAATATCGTGGAAAAGTTCATTTATTTTAGTAATGCAACTTAAAAGGGGAAACTAATATATGAGATAGACATATTACATGCAAAGCAAGATAGTTCAAGCCATGATTTGTCATAATTGTGATGATTATGGTGTCGGGCCCCGTGGGGCCGACATTCGAGGGGGGCCCCTCCGCCCCTCCGCCCCCTCCCGACCTGCACGCTGAGGGCCCAGATGGTTCGCCGGCCCCGCCCTACTCCTCAGCAGCCCAAAGGACTCGCTGGGCAGCTGTTCCATCACCGTCGTCCCCGTTTGCTGCCGCGCCTGTGCAGAACACCGCAGCTGATGGTGGGCTCACCGAGACAGCTGGCGCAGCTGCGCACAGCCATCAGACGGCGGCCGCTGCCCCAGGATCCCGCCTGTTGCTGCCAGTCCTTCCGTGGCTCACTGGGGCGCTTCAACAGCACAGCCCACCTCCAGGGGACCGGCCCGGAGCACAGGACAGGGCGCCACGGGCGCGGGACAGCTCCGCCGAGGTGACGACAGGCTCCACGGCAGGCCTATTGGAGGACGGGCACATTCCTGCTGCAGTGCCAGGGCGGCTAGAGGAGTTGGCCGCCGGCGGCCACGGAGGGGTCCAGAGCCGGGTGGGGCCGGGAAAGGGTGTGGGGGCGAAGCACATTGGGGGCGATCACGAACGAGGACTTACCTGACTAGGCGCTGGGCGAAAGGCCCTACCGGGGAGGGGCGGGGTGGATATAGGGAATGGGGGGGCATGCGCGTGTTTGGGTGGAGTTTGGGTGTGTACTATGGGCGTGTATATAACAGCGTTGGCTGCGGGTAGCGGCCAACGCTGGCTTTGTTTTCTGCCGCGGGTTGCTGCCTTGAAGAATAAAGTGCTTTCAGCTCGTAGTGGAGGTCTCTCGTTCCTGTTTCAGCTTTTGTTCTGCCTGCCGCAGGACGAGGTTTGACATATGGCTTACAGCTGATGAAAACCCCAAATCCACAATCTCAGAAAATTAGAATATTGTGAAAAGGTGCAAGATTCTAGGCTCAAAGTGTCCCACTCTAATCAGCTAATAAAGCCATAACACCTGCAAAGGGTTCCTGAGCCTTTAAATGGTCTCTCAGTCTGGTTCAGTAGGAATCACAATCATAGGGAAGACTGCTGACCTGACAGTTGTGCAGAAAACCATCATTGACACCCTCCATAAGGAGGGAAAGCCTCAAAATGTAATTGCAAAAGAAGTTGGATGTTCCCAAAGTGCTGTATCAAAGCACATTAATAGAAAGTTATGTGGAAGGGAAAAGTGTGGGAAAAAAAAGGTGCACAAGCAGCAGAGATGACCGCATCCTGGACAGGATTGTCAGGAAAAGGCCATTCAAAAGTGTTGGGGACTTTCACAAGGAGTGGACTGAGGCTGGAGTCAGTGCATCAAGAGCCACCACACACAGATGGATCCTGGACATGGGCTTCAAATGTCATATTCTTCTTGTCAAGCCACTCCTGAACAACAAACAACGTCAGAAGCATCTTACCTGAGCTAAAGAAAAACAGACCTGGTCTGTTGCTCAGTTGCTCAGCAACTTTTGCATCTTATTTGGAAACCAAGAACCCAGAGTCTGGAGGAAGAATGGAGAGGCACACACTGCAAGATGCTTGAAGTCCAGTGTGAAGTTTCCACAGTCTGTGTTGATTTGGGGAGCCATGTCATCTGCTGGTGTTGGTCCACTGTGCTTCATTAAGTCCAGGGTCAACACAGCAGTCTACCAGGAGATTTGGGAGCACTTCATGCTTCCTTCTGAAGATGAGCTTTATGGGGATGCTGACTTCATTTTCTAGCAGGACTTGGCACCTGCCCACACTGCCAAAAGCACCAAAACCTGGTTCAATGACCGTGGGATTACTGTGCTTGATTGGCCAGCAAACTCGCCTGACCTGAACCCCATAGAGAATCTATGGGGCATTGCCAAGAGAAAGATGAGAGACATGAGACCGAACAATGCAGAAGAGCTGAAGGATGCTATTGAAGCATCCTGATCTTTCATAACACCTCAGCAGTGCCACAGGCTGATAGCTTCCATGCCACGCCACATTGAGGCAGTAATTGCTGCAAAAGGGGCCCAAACCAAGTACTGAGTACATATGCATGCTTATACTTTTCAGAGGTCCGATATTGTTCTATGTACACTCCTTGTTTTATTAATTGCATGTAATATTCTAATTTTCTGAGATTGTGGATTTGGGGTTTTCATTGAGCTGTAAGCCATAATCATCACAATTATGACAAATCACGGCTTGAACTATCTTGCTTTGCATGGAATGCGTCTATCTCATATATTAGTTTCCTCTTTTATTTATTTTTATTTATTTTAATTCCATTTATATCCCGCCCTTCTCCGAAGATTCAGGGCAGCTTACAAGCTTAGCAGTAGCCTTCATTCTATGTATATGCCTGCTTATTAGGGCTTTCACACACACACCCAAGCGGCATTATTACAAAGTCAGCTTATTGCCCCCAACAATCTGGGTCCTTTTAAGTTGCATTACTGAAATAAATGAACTTTTGCACAACATTCTAATTTTTTGAGTTTCACCTGTATTTTCTGGAGGATTTTACTCCTTTTGGATTTTCACTGGCAGGGAGCATCAGTGGGGTGAAATGCTACAAGAATCAGGAAGAAAGGAAGCTAAATAACATGCACAAATGTCTCATTGTGGTGTGTAATTATGCAGATAATGGCATTAGATTTAATTTTGCTTGTGCTCGGCAAAGAGTCTGTTTCCTTCGAATCTATTTTCCTTGAGGCCTTGTTGTCTGGTTGGATGGACTTATCCATTCTTCTTTTGTTTATCCTGATTCTTTAAATCTAATGCTTTGTCCTGTAAGCCTAACATGCATTCTTTCTTTCTTTTTTTTTTGCTGTTGAGTGTTTTTAATAGACATATTCTGTATGCTGCGGGTGCTAGCAATAATTTTGGGGTGGAGACTATTGGACAAATACTCCTTCAATGCTTTTTTTATATAGATATTTTTTAAAAAAACTTATCCTCCCAATAATTAATAGATATCCTGGTTGTTCCAACACTACTTATCTCCAGTGGCTGCTGAAGAATAAACCAACTGTGGTCACAGCATAGGTGGCTAGTTTCTGCGCAGAAACTAGGTGATTAATCAGAAACAGGTGATTAATCCATCATAACTATTTTATACAATTAATGCAGCAAACCTTTTTGCCTTATTACTTTCTTGCATTTTAGTATTTAATGACTATGGGCTTCACAATTTAAGGATTGATATATTATAGTTAGGCCATGCTGTGTTTTGCTTGTATGCAGCTTGGATGCCAAATTGTGATTTTTAAAATAGATGTTATTTGTTATTTATTATTTTATTCTATAATTTTTAACTGGATATTCCTTGAGTGTTTTTAATTTACTCTGGTCTCTGGTGTTTGACAGTAATAAACACTGAAATTACAACAGCTTTGACCCACTGGGCCTTAGGTCCTTTGAAAGAGTTGCAACTTTTGGGCAGTTGTGTGAGCAGTCAGAACAGTTTTGGCCTTTGTGTGTCACTTCTTTTTATTCCACTAAAACACAGCAATATTTCATATACAACACTGAACTGTTGTTGTTGGGTTTTTTGGGGTATGTGTGTGTGCCAGGTTATATCCTGAGACCTTGTAATGTAACAACATGCTTTTAAGGTTTGATCTCTCCAGACTGAGTAGTAAATTGTGGATTTAACGCAACCTTTGGTATCTTGGTTAGTAGGAAAGAAAGTTTCCTTCTCTTCCCCTCACTTTGGGGAAGAAAAGAAAGGAACAATAATTGCTGTTTCTTCCCAGGCTGCCCTAGGTTGGTGGGGCTGCATGTGTGAAAGAAGGAGTTTTACAAATGTCTCACCTGTTTTTAGCTATCTCACATGAGAATGAAGAGAAAGCAGGAATTTATTTATTTCTCTCCCTCTCCCCCAACCCTTCAGTAGCTTAAACATACAAGACATACAGTATTACAGGTGTGATAAAATCACCTGAACCTATTTGGCACTATTTATATAATCATAGAGAAAATGCTGAGACATGAGAACAGCTGCTTCTTTTTTATGCTCATTTATTGTTTCCATGCATCCTACCTGATTCTCTGATTAGAGACAAGAATATATAAACAAACTGAGAAAAGTATAAGTTTTTTCCCCTGTTCTTACTTTCCTTGAAAGTAAGACCTATCCCAAAAATAAGTCCTAGCTTGATTTTTGGGGGTGGGTCTAATATAAGCCCTATCCCCAAAATAAGCCCTAGTTTTGGGGTGAAGTGCATGCCTCATCTCCCTGCACCTGCTTACCAGACCTCCCATGAATCAACACCTGGCCCACTTCTTTTGCAGCGTTCCTTGGCCTGTATTTCCGGAAGGCCTGCGCAACTGAAAACCAACCTACGGATTCGATCCATAGCTCGGTTCTCGGCTGCAAAGGCCTTCTGGAAAGGGCTCTGACTGCAAAATGCAGGCCGGAGCTCCATTCTCAGCTGCAGAATGAAGCTGCTCCTTCAGCCACAGAAGAAGGGGTGGGCTGGGTGGGGCTGTCGATGCTGCTGCTGTGAGGAGAGTAGAAAAGACAACCCCCGAAAATAAGACCTAGTGCCTCTTTTGGAGGCAAAAGTAAATAAGACCGAGTCTTATTTTCGGGGAAACATGGTAACATCAACAAGCCTTTGTTGAAGTAATATAGAACCTGTCCTTGTTATTGCAAGGGTTGCATGGTTTGTGAATGAGGATGTGAATATGGGATAGGAATAAATGAAAGCAAGTAGGGTGAATGGTTGCCATGGCCTGGGTTAGAAAAGCAAAGGGTTGAGAGATCTGGGAACATATCAGGGTAAGGGGAACAGGCTGGAACATCAGGGTTAAAATGGACAGAGAGATATGATGTAATGTGCAAGTGAGCCACTCAGAAAAATTGAACATACTTTTAACAGCAGTCCTGGTGTCCAAATCATAGGATCTCTTCTTGGAGCCAGATTACCAGATTCTTGCTGGCCCTGGCTCCAACTGTTGCTGTTTGAATGCCAAGTCAGCTTATAATAAAGCTGTCTTTATTTGGTAGTGAATCAGAGGTAGCCGACCTGGAGATTCATTAGTTGCACTTCTTGATGAGCTGTTGTAAAACCAGGATGGGCGTGGTGGTGTTTCCATCCTCAAGCTCCTTGATTTCTCAGGGCTTTTTGATACTGTTAATGAGTGTTCAGTGTTCAGGGCCAGCTTCAGGAGTTGGGGGTAGGAGACCCTGTTTTACATTAACTGTCCTCCTTTCTCTTTATCCAGTTTCAACTGGTATTGACAGGTGGGAAGATATTCTGCCTATATCTGCCTTCAATTGTTTAATACTTTCTCACATTCAATTTAACATGAAATCACTCAGTAAAACCATCTATTGTTTTGGGGTCAGGTATCATAAATACAGATAGATGATCAATAACCTTTATTGTCATTTTTTACTGTAGGCACATTGGTGCACATTAAAAATGAAATGTTTGCTCTCAAAAGTGTACACATACGTAACACACATTTGAACATGCTATGTACAACATATGCATAAACCCACATCCTTACATATAAATAACATATCAATATTAATCACTTTCTATCTTGAATACATAGCAGAAAGAGGAAGTGTTAGAGTTCACAAGGTTAATACTATATGGAACAAAACTGTGACTGAAACTAGATGTTCTGCTTCGGATACCATGAAGCCTCCTCTTTCCAGAAGGTAACAAGGAAAACAGGTCATGAAGAGGATGGGTAGTGTTCCATATAAGTTTGCAGACCGTGCTCAAGCAACCCTTATATGCTATGTCCTGGATAGAAGGAAGAGAACAGCCAATAATCTTTTCTGCCATCCTCACCACTCTCTGCAACACCTTCCTGTCTGAAACAGTAACGCTTCCAAACCAGACTGTGATACTTTATGACAGGATGCTTTCAATTGTCCTTCTGTAGAAAGTCATAAGGACAGGGAAAGGAAGATGTTTTTTTTCTCATGGGATGCAGAAAATGCAGGCGCTACTATGCTCGCTTTACTAGTGTTTCGCTGTTGAGCAACCAAGCCAGTCTACTTGTTAAGTGCACATGCAGAAATTTGATGCTGGTAATCATTTACACAGGTGAATCATTAATACACAGAGGAGTGTGGCTGTGCATGCCTTTTCTGAAATTGATAATGATCACTTTGGTTTTTCCAATGTTTAAAACTAGACTGGTTTTCTTATACCAATTCACCAAACCCTCCAGCTCCTTGCGGTAATCACCATACCGATGATAACCAATTTTATATCTTGGCTCCTGCAAAGCAGGGTGAGAGGACTCTGAGTTCCATCAATTAAATAATGTAACCTTGCATGACCCAGGAAATTTTCAAGACTTTCTGGATCATGCAATAAATCATTCAATGATTTCCCAACAGAGATTTGTCGGTCTCCCACCCATACATTCTTCAGGAAATTATTGAAGAATTGTTGTTCTGTGGACATGATGATTATGAACCCCCTTTATCTTTTCTTTTGCTTAGCTTTATTTTAGTGTGTGAGGGGGTGTTGGTAGGTGGGTATTTTATTTTTCTGGTCAGTTCTATATTTTGTTTAAAAACTTGGGTTTTAGTTTTAAGTTATTGAGAGTTGTTTGGAAGCTGGGCAATCTATACATTAAATAAGATAATTCTAAATAAATAAACAAACATTGTTAGTTTTGCACAATGATGTTGTTCAGCACAATAGGAGAGACTATTAATCACTAGTGGAAAATGAGATCTGTATGTAAAAAACAGAATAAATATTCTAGAAAAATATATTAAATTGTTATTGCAGTTATGTCTTTTTTGTTTTAAAAGGTGCAGATGTGCATTTGCACTCTCAATGGTATATATGTTCCATTCACTAGCTTTCATTACTATGAATCATTTTTTTTTATTTTTGTATGACTAAATAGCTGTTCAAATTAGGGACATATTTAGTATGATAACTATACTCTATTTGATATACCTTCTTTACATTTAATTGTAAATGTGTTAATTTACACTCTAAACTAATACGGGGGAAATTGCTTTCAATATCTTGCAGTATCTAATAAAAATAGTAATTATAATATGCTTTTTCACAGGACACATTTTTCTATATGAGAAATCACTGTTTGCTCTCCCAAGTGTGAAATGAAATTAATGTGGAAATTAGCCTGTTCTTCTGAACATTTGTTTACCTCTTTCTTCACAATTTTAAAACACTTTGTGACAAAAATATGTGTCTGGGAATTCAATGGAAGCCAAAGGCTTGAAGAATCATAAATCACCATAAAGTAAGTTTTTGGGACTTTCAATGGTTTTCGTTGGACAGACTTTCAAAGCTTAGGAATGACAGACTTGTTAAATAAGGAATGCCTAATGGGATCTAGGTTGAGAGGCAAGCTGAACAACAAAAAATAACATTTACACATGGCACTTTGTAAAGTGGAGATGATTCACTTTCAGGCATGACTGTTCCTTTATGAACCATAGCTTGGAATGATCTGATCACAGCATCAAGTGCTTTCTGAATTGTTTTCCATGTGTAATACATTCAGTGGGTAAGGTCTACGATGAGAACATCTGGTCTTTCTCCCAACCATCCTCAGATCCCTGGATTCTCCACTGAGATTGAAGCTGACAGCAATATAAAAATATGAGCAGTATAAACAATCAACAACTGCTTACTTTCAATGTCTTTGTCTTTGAGACAGACATCAAAGTCCATGGAATGATAAAAGAAGAAGAGGTAACAGCTTTAACTGCCCTGGGATATAGCAAGAAAGTTGCATCTTGAGTTATGCAGAGAACATTCAACATTTTTATAGAGTATGTTGTAGTATTAAATTAAGATTCTTCTCTAGACTTTGTCATATATAAAGACACTCCATGTTTAATCCTAGCAGCAAGCTGTGTGCCTGGAAATATTTGCTGAGGTTTGTTAGGAGCCTGATGCATTAAGCATCTCAGCCAACTGTTCTAAATGTAACGTTACAAGGTTAGAAATGAATGTGTTACTGTACATACCAATAATGAGATTGTGTTGGATATTCTGGGAAGGGTCAGAAAGCAAATAACGCAGGCTTCTCATTCAGCATCTGTATACAACTGTAGTGATACCCTTGATAATGTTTGCTGTATAAAAGCAGAAAGACCAGCCTCCAAATTAATAAACATACTTCATTTTTATTATGCCAATTGCAGTTCTTCTATTTCAGTTCCACAGCTTCAGCAATTCAGATCTAGAGGCTCTGAAAAGAGAAGGACTTCTGCCTCTGCCATAGAGAAGGAGTGGCAAAAGATAGGTGGTGATCAGAGACACCTCACAAGGGACTGGAACAGCAATTTGTCAGTCTGTCAAGAAATAGCTTCTGCTTTCCTGATGCTCACTTTCTTCAACCCCGCTGACAGTTATCCCTTTCTACCAAACCACATGGGAATAAATGAAGTGGTTTGATACAAACTATAAGACACTGCAAGGGACTATTAAGTGCCAGCTGGCAAAGTGAAAGAGTTGAGATCACAGCTGGTGAGTTTTCATCCTTCTTATTGAAGAATGTGGTTTGGAAGAAAGAGAAGAACACTAGAAGTGAACACTGGCTATGTAGATGGTGCCGAATAGAACAATAGAATAATTTGAATTCTTACTTACGGGAATATCTTTTCAAGAGGAGGGACTTAGCAAAAGATGAGCTAGACCTTTCAAAAACTGTGAAGAAAGAGTTTGGAAGGTACTTGGCTTTAAACTGAATCCTATGACTGAAGAGACTTCAGAAAGTACTATCACGCTACGTACAGTGAAGAGAAAATACTTGGACTATTTGCTCCCTGCGGTACAATATCTGCTTATCCAGTAAGATTCTGTAGTCTTTAGTTCAACATGATTTCAGAGCAATCAAAAATAGGCCTTATCTGCTGGTGCCACTCTTCTATAAAACACATATCAGCAGGATTTTAGAAACCAGGAAGGCCATTAAGGCTTGTCCTAGAAATCTTTTGAAGATTGAAATAATTGGTGCTTATCTATAGTGGAAAGTTGGTGCTTATCTATAATGGAAAGAACTTGGTGCAACAGGATTAATGATTATTAAGTACTGATATTGTTGTTTAACCTTGTTACAGACAGAATTTATTCTGCTAGTCAATGCATTGAAGTAGTTTATAATCCTGAGTAACAAATACATTGTTCTATTAAACATAGAACATAGAATAATAGTGTTAAAGGGGCCTTGGAGGTCTTCCAGTCCAACTACTTGCCCAAGCAGGAGACTTTATACCATTCCAGACAAATGGTTGTCCATTCTTTCTTGAAAATCTCCAGTTATGGATCACTCACAACTTCTAAAGGTAGCCATTCTCCTGATAAATTGTTGTCAGGAAATATCTTCTTAGTTCTAGGTTGGATCTTTCTATAATGCTCTTCTACCTGTTATTTTTTCTTCTGCCCTCAGGTTCTTTGGAGAATAGGTCAACCCCTTCTCTATGACAGCTGCTCAAGTACTGTAAAAGACTGCTATCATATTACCTCTAGTTCTTCTCTTTGTTAGGCAAGACATATCTTGTTCTCTCAATTTTTCATCATATGGTTAGCCTCCAATCATTATTGTTTTTATTCTGTGCATAAATATATATGGTTAAACCATGTGTTCATTGTTTTCTCATTTTTAAAGTCATACCTTGCCCCTTAAAGAATCCAAGAACACAGGAGATGCCTTAAAAAAAAACTTTAAAATTGTTATATAGTATGTGAAATTTGCAAATCTATTAATTATTTTTATTATTATGTTAAAAATATGTTCTTCTCTTTACAGTCTGTTTATGGTTTTCTTTTCAGGCAGAAGAATGGGGTATATCTAAGCATACGCCATACATATCAAAGCATAATATTTAGCTTTTAAAATTAACTTTGACTTCCTTTAAATCCACCTATTACTTTTAATGAAATAATTCAGGAAATTTATATTGATTTGAAATGGAATTTATAGAAAGGAAGGAATAGGCAAGGGATTTATTGTATATGATTCATTTAGTGCCGAACCGAGAATTTAGAACTGTTTGTCAAACTGTCAGTAATTCATTTAAAATAGTACTGGCTCTTTATTAATCCAGGGAGTTTTAGTCCTTCATGAATGTTTCCCCAAAGCATTCACATAATTTTTATAAAGTTTTCACAAAAGTGAAATAAAAAGTTCAAAGATTAAATCCACCCAGCCATCTCGAATTGAGAGATTTCAGACTATTTGTGGTCTAACTCTTCCATATGTAAAACAAAAACAAAAACTCTGGTCTTTTTGTAAATCAGTTAGAATAAAATACTTTGGTATTCTGAAATTTTCAGAATTGGATTGTAGACTGAAAAGCATGCTGTAAATAAGTTGGAATCTGTGATCAGCTCCTACAATCTGAAGTAATCCTGTGGTTTATGCAAGAAAGAATTCGTAAAGGAGTCCTAACAGAGGTGTGACTTGTTTAAGGTGACTAATGTTATAGAGCAGGAGTGGGAACTCTAGCACTTTATGACATGTGGACATCAACTCCCAGTATTCCTGAGAAACTGGCTCAGGTATTCTGGGAGTTGAAATCTACAGGTCCTAAAGATACCATAGTTGACCAGTCCTGTGAAGTTGTGACCAATTCTATCTCCTTTATGAACCCATTTTTCATCTTCCTTCTCCATCTTTCTTACTTTTTTTAATTGAATATTTAAATTTAACATCTTTATTTATTATTTTAATGTTTTATTTTGCATTTTATCCAATGTCTATAAGTTTCCTAGAGTCACCTCTGGTGAGATGGGTGACATATAAATTTGATAAATAAAGCCATATGGAAACTGATTGTCTCATTGTTATAATCTTAAAGAGATTTTTTATAAAATGTTGCACCATTTGTGTATAATATCAGAAAAATTATCTAGCATGTATAAAGGTACTTCAAATTTCTGTTGGAAATATGAAAAAGAAAACGGTCCTTTTATCAAACTTGGTGGATGGGTAAAAAAGATAGAAAATTTTGGGGGACAGATACACACACTCACACACACACACACACACACACACACACACACAGAGAGAGTATTTTAAATATTAAAATGCAGTTAAAACCGGAATTTGTAAGATTATTGTTGTAGGACATGACCAGGTTGAGCCCAAAGTCAAACCCATCATCAGTCATGAGTGCCTTCATGAGATCCAGCCCTCCTTGAATTCCTTATTTATTACCAAATTGCTTTAACCGTTAGTCATTCAGATTCTTGTTTAAGCTTGCAATAAATTTTTATACCCATGCCTGGATTTCCTGATTTCCCTGGTGTGTGACAATTGTATGCACAAAGATCAAAATATCTGGTAATATCTACAATGGAGGAATGGTTGGTGAAGATAACACAACTTGCTGAAATGATTAAATTAACTTGTTTGATTAGAGAAAAGACAATATCCGCCTTTGATGATTGGAAATCCCTTACACCCAGTTTGGGTAAAAAAGGAAACTATGAAGTTATGATTTATGATTTTCATAATTAGGCAGGAAAGATAGAAAGAAGACAATCATGATATGAATACAGTGAAAGGTTAAAATATAATTGTATCTATATTTGCCGTGAAAAAGCTCAGAAGCCACTCCTTTATATCTTTTTTTTTTTTGGTCTACTTCAACATTTTTCTTTTTGCACTTTTAGCTTTTTCTTTCATCTCTTTTCTTTCTTCTTGTTATTCTATTTTAGTTTGCATTAGTTCTTACTATTATTGTTAAAAAATTTCCCTACAACTACATATAAAAAAGAAAGTTTTTTCCTCAGATCATCTCAATTCTGCTAGGATGAGATCTGTAATACAACCCCAATTCCAGCAATAAGTTTTTCTTATAAGACAGGTGGATTTATAGATTATAGTGCATAATGGGGACTATTGCAATGAATACAGATTGTCCATGAACTGTAAAAGAACAGCTGCAGTAGTGACGGAGACTTTTTATTAATCCAAGATGTCTTATTTTCCTTAAGATATTTACAGGCAGAAGGTACTGGAAAGTCATGTAGTATATATGGTGCATCTAAATCATGACATCTGTTTTAACTCTGAAATGTAAACTGTTTTCTTTGATATAGGATGACATATTCATCTTCAGACTTGACAGCAAATTAGGATTAAGTTGGCAAATTGAATTGCATTCCTGATTGGAAAGTGCTGAGAAATTTGGAAAACCATTCAGTGCAATATTTATAAGCCAGTGAAGACCATGTTTTATTAAAAAGTCCATAATTGAAGAAATATTACATTTATGTAATTTATTAATTATAGATAAATTGAAACCTAAGACAAGCCTAGTTCCTGTCCGTCCATATTTAGTCTTTTGATGAACCTGTTCAGTAGCTCATTATAATTTAATTCTACAAATGCTTTAGTAGAGGGGGGGGGGAAGGAAATATAAGTGATTATGGTTAAAATCCAATCCTCACCTACTTGTGATCAGGTGTCTAATTATGTACATTTTTAAAAAAGAATGATCCAATACATATTCCATCCATCAGTAGATAATCTGTACAAACCTGTTTAGAAGCAATACTGATACTAGATTTTTGGGAATAGAGAATCAGATAAATTTTGTCCACTGAAATGCCTGCAATGGGTAATTATGCCATATGGCTACCTATTTTCTGGAAGAAATGGTGGACTAGTTAATTTGGAGCTAAATTTTCGAATCACTCTTGAAGCAATAAGGATAATAGAGAGACAGAGAGGTGCTATTGCAAATGCACAAGATGATAGTTACTATATTTATCTTGGTCAGTGTCCAGATAAAAAGAATATATAGAAACAGGACTTAGACTTATATACTGCTTCACAGTGCTTTATAGCCCTCTCTAAACAATTTACAGAGTCAGCACACTGTCTCCAACAATCTGGCTCCTCATTTTACTGACCTCAGAAGGATGGATGGCTGAGTCAACACTGAATCGGTGAGAATTGAACTGCTGGCAGTCAGCAGAATTAGCTAGCAATACTGCTTCCTAACCACTACGCCATCACGGCTCTTTATATATCAGCTAAATATAGCAAAGCAAAAGGAAATAAATGCAAGCAATTGTAGAAAAGTGGTAAAAAACTAGAAAGAAGCCACTACAATTAAAAATAGAGTCTCCAGGGCCCGTTCCTATTCTCTAAGCTTTTAAAATAATCATTTCTTGCCTGGTTACAGAAGGAAGTTATTATTTTTAAAATCTAACAGCACTAATCAAATAATACTGAAAAAAATGTTATCTACTAACTAGGGCTTGCTAAAGATTGTTTTACAATAATAATATATTTTTCTTATGGGAGAAGCCAAAGGCTGCTAATTTTTACATAAAGTAAACAATCACAGCTACATTTGGATTATGAAGATTAATACACTTTGGGGTTAAAATGCAAATGCTTAGATATTTCCTTGTTTGCTTTAAATAGAAACAAAACTTCATTTTAAAAACAAACTGTTCCTTTTCTCATTACAACCTAAATTTCCATTTTTTTAAAAAAAGAATAGACTATAACTGTTGAGATGTGTTCCTATATTTACTCAGATACTAATGGAAAAAATATCTTAATGAGAAGACCACTAATGGCAGCTAAGTAAACTTGTGCTTGCTATCTCCAACAATGCTCCTAAACAATGTGCAGACATGGAAAAATAATGAATTTTACCATGCAATATCTGTTACATGAGATTAAACTCAATTAGATTCATAATTAACATGCTATAATAACTGAGTATTTCTGAGTATCTGTGTGGCATATATGGGAAATCTGCCTTCCAGGAAGGGTCCTTGGAAGAAATATAAAGAATTGTATAATTGTATCAGTATAGGAGAAGTATAGCCTACTGTGCATATAAGATTGTACAAATCCATTGAAAGACTTGCTTTGAAACGTGAGAGGGCATGAAGCACCTCTTTTCAAATCACGAGAATCCATTCTCACAACAGAGTTCAAATACACTGTAAGAAGAGAAAATGGATACAAGATTTTTTTTTCCCCTGGGAAACACTCAGGAAAATCTAGACCCAGTTCTTCTAGGGCATAGAGCACAGATGTTTAGACTGGATCTGGCATTTCTATCAACCTATTGAGACTTCCCAAGGTCCAGGGTTAGGCAGATGTTGTTTGATGGCATTAAATATATTATTGTTCTTCCAAATAAAGCTGTCCTTTGCAATTGACTGATATGATTTGTCATTGTTGATGATGTTCAAATGGTACTCCAAATGTTTGGGGATTACACCCAAGGTATTATCTTTGTTTACTTCTGTCAGTCATTCTCTTTCTATTTGAAGATCTTTTTTCGTTTTATGGTATTTTCCAATTCTTTCTCTTCTCTTCTGCTGTCTCCAGGTAATGCAATGTCCACTATTCAGCCTTTTTTGACTTTCTTATCAACAGTGGTTAAATCTGGGGTGATATGTGGCAGGTTGTCTGTTTGAATAATAAAGTTTCCAAGCACTTTAACCTTTTTTATCTTCTATTACTTCTATTTTGTAATTCCCACCAGTACTTGCTTGCAGCAAAACGTGTTTCTTGCAGATACTCCAATACACCACATTGCTACTTTGTTTGCTTGTAGTCAGTCTGTGCAATCTTCTTACAGCAATGAACTAGGTGGTCCACTGTTCCTTCAGCTTCTTTGCAGAGGTGGAATTTGCTGTCATCTCAATTCTGCTTTTAGTATGCCTTTATCGTTAAGACTTGGTCTTATGCAGAATTAGCTTCTCTGTCTCTTTCTTCAACTTTCCTTCCCTTAGCCATTACCATATCTTATTATGTGCTTTGCTTGGCAGTTTTTTAATGTAGTTGCCATGTACTACTTTGCCTTTCCATGTCTCTTTTTCTGTTCTTTATTTGATCTTTCTTGTAGGCCAGTTTGATCTCTCAGTAATCTTTCCTTGTATTTTGGTTTTAATGCATCATCTCCACTGTCTTTGCAGTGCCCTCTTTTCTTCCTTAATTGTCTGTTGTATTTGCAACATTTCACACCAACTTTTTTTTTTTTAGAAAATAGAGACATATAGCAACATACAGCAATGTTGCTATATGGATGAAAGGCACGATTCATTGTCATTATTTTTCTGGTCTTCCTATCAAGGGTTTTACTTCTGCCTGAGTCCAGCTATATATCTAATGATTGGAATTGCCCTGGTGTTAATTGTATTGATAGTATTATTACCTCCAGAGAATTTGGGCTTTAAGATCTTCTTCACTCTCATGATATTCTTACTACAAGCCTTCTTGACTTTAATGTGTTTGAAGTTACCAGCTTGACAGATGCCCAGGCATTTGTAGTGATCTTTTACATCCAGTCTTAATATTATTATATCTTGCATCCATTTTATCTTCTTACAATGTAATTGCAGTCTGTTGTGAAAATGGATTCTCATGATTTGAAAAGAGGTGCACTTGATTACTTCAGTTTTGAATATTTTTTCCCATATTATTGGTTCAGGGGCATATTGGTCCAGTCCAAACTCCACTGAGATATCTTGGCTGTATATACGGATAGTGTTGAGTAGTGTTTTTATTTCAGGTGGTATTTTTCCATATAGCTACAGATCATCCATTTAAAGGAGATGGAATAACCTGGCAGATGTTTTTGTTATTTGACAGCCATGGCCTGACTTGTTCAGTATTATTGGCAAAGGAATCAGTGCAATGGCAAACAGCAGTGGTGATATTAAGCTTCCTGAAAGATTTCTCTCTTGATATTAACCTGTCTCATTCTATCACCATTGACCAGCAACTGTGTCTTCCACTGTGCCTTTTATCTTTGAACAAGTTTCTGATGTTTCTACTGACTCACCTTATTTCTAGGCACTCATCCTATCATGTGGTAGAGAGTTAAATGCCATCTTATAATAAATCCATGCTACACTCTAGTTGGTCTTCCTTCTCATACAATATAATTATGATTTTATAACATTATAGGAACTTATACTCAGGGAAATATAAGATTTCAGCTGAATTTAGTAATGCCTAATTCTCTTTGAAATGTTTGGAAGTTAATTTCAACTGATTTGTTCTGCATCTAGCCCCATTCCTGAAATTATGTGCTAACCACACATCTATCAAGTATTTACTTAGTGAATAACAATCACAGTATACGTCAGATAACTTTTTTACTGTCAACTCAAATTGCCTGCAATTACATTCCACACAGCTAACAGGTTGATAGAATGTAATCTTAAACATAAAGCCAAATTAAAAATAGATAAAAAAGTCCTTTCCCTGCCTCTGAAAGCTATATTCTTTCTCCCTTTTTGGGGCTTTGTACTTTCTGATAATTCTTTTAATGTCACAGATGTTAATCACACTTCTTTATTCTTTTGTGGTTCTAAGAGAGGACACCGTAAATCACATAAGTTACATTAACACAAAGACTGGGTCAAGTGGATATAATAAATCAGCTTCCAAAAGACCTTTAGTCTTACTAATTCTTCACATTTGTTCTATGGATTTTATTAGATTGATTGAGGCTTTAAATGTAATCTTGTGCAAACTAATTTAAGCTTTTGTTACGCTGTCATTGGTAAGAAGTTCTGAGATTCCACACTCCTAAAAATGTTAAAAGTATTCAAGAGAACAATTAGCGAACTTTGATGGCAGATGGATATCAGATGGATTGCTTCTTGATTCATTGCGCTGGGCTAAGATGCGGATCAGGCCTGTAATGTTTTGACTCAACAAGTCTTCTCTGCTAAGTTAGAACAAAAATGAGGGATACTTCTGCCAAAGCAGATTTTGTGATTATTCTCAAATAGCTTTTAAAAAAAATCCATACTTTTATTAAAAGTTTTGTATAGAATAACATAAAGAATGCAGTGAAGGATGATGAAGGAGAGTGTTGAAAGTTCCCAAAATTAGAACTGGGCATTCTATGTTTAGAATTAATGTTTTGTTGCAAAGGTGGACAGCCTTAGTTTTGACTAACAAATAATTAATAAAAAACAAGCAATGTGATAAAAAACAGTTAATACCTCCTGTCTCCATAAAAGAAGGTGTTAAAGAAAGAATCATCAAGGGCATGGAATCTCTGATATTTATGTTCTTATTATTATTACTTTATTTTCAATTAAGGCCTCCAAATTTTCAAGTCCATGTAGGATAGCAGATGATCTAATGGAAGCCAGGAGCAGAGATAACAGATATGATCTTACTCATGGCTGGCTGAAAAATGAGCATTGCATTATAATTTATGTCAAGATATATACTGCTCAAAAAAATAAAGGGAACACTTAAACAACACAATGTACTGTATTTAATAGTAGGATGTCTTATCTTGTGTTCCCTTTATTTTTTTGAGCAGTATATTTCAGTCCTACATTGTATAAAAGCTAAGACTGATATCTGATGATTTTATATTTGAAATTACAATTTTCTTTTTAGCCATAGTTATATCTTCTATGAACATATAAAAAACCAATAAGCGTGTTCAACTCAAAGTTCTATCTCTTGGGGCCATTCTGCTTAGAACATTGATTATAAACATCCTTTGTCTACTTTATTACAAGATACAAACTTAGAGAAATAGGAAAGAGCACCCCCAAAGCATCATTCTACTGTAGGGAAATGATTTTACTGTCAAACTTCTGAATGTCTATGGAGATTCTCAGTCATCCAGATCATAGTCATCCCAAAGGTGCTTTTTCATAAAAAAGAATACAAATGACCAGTTATCTGCAAGGACTATAAATCCTTCCATTCCCCACTTCTTGGATGAGAAGTGAAACATCTTAAAAAAAAACCAAGAATGTCCAGTTGCCTCATGAAAAATCCCTTTGGGATGTCAAACTTCTGCTACTAGAAATGCTTCCATACTATTAAAAAGCAATACTTAACACATACTGTGTAGGATGTCTTAATATTTTCCAGAATAATCCTATGGTAGAATGTTCCAGCTCAGTTGGAAGTTCATAGTTGGATCAACTCAGTTGGAAGAGCTGCAAAACCAAGATAGGAACAGATCATCATGGGAAAAAAATCTCTTGGTGTAATTACTAAATTTGACAATGACTTAATCAATCAATCCAAATATGGCAAAGATATTGTTAAAAGTAATTGGCCAACACTGGCAATTTATAATCTGTACAATTGGGGATCAACTTCAAAGCATTGAAATATAGCTCAGGTTATTTGAAGCATCATCTCTCCTCCTTTAAAAGCCTGTCCATAATGAAGATCAGCTTTTGAGTTTTTCAGATTTCCTTCTAAATAAACTGAAGCAGATGGTCCCTAAGGAAATGGCTTTTTCAATAATGCATCTCTTACAGTGAGATGTTCTGCTTAGAAATACAGTCTTGGTGCCAATATTGAAATCTTTTTGGAAGCGTATGAAGACATGTATATTTTCTAAAGCTTTTGCAGATTAAAAAAATGCTTTAAGTGCAGAGCTTGACAAGATGGCATCTATCAAATGTTTTGGATTTAACTGATATCTATTTGACTTGTAAATAGGAAATAATTGTGGATGGCATTTTTTAAAAAAAACATTCAAAAAAATGAGAGAAATCACATAGAGAGAAAAACATTTTTGTGCTTTTTTCTCCCCAGTTTTTTGATATTATGGATACAAATACTGGGTTTTTTGTGTGTGTTATTGTTTTTCACCTTTACAGCACCCAGATGATTTTTGAAAATGGGCAGTCATCACCCAGGTTTCAGTGGAACAATATAATCCTGAGGAATCAGAAATTTAAATTGTCCATGAAAGTTTGATGGATGGATAATTTTTCCTAAAAAGCTCCATTATGAACAAAATTATGTTGGCTTGAAAGTTTATGAAAAAATACTTGAAAATGAAAGCAAAATGGCACCTTGGAATCTTTCCACTCTTCTTTGTGCATTACAAGATTTCATCTGTATCTTTGCTTCTGATTTGTCTTAGAGTAATTTAGACTTTATACCAAAGAGCTTTTGTTCAGCATTATATTATTTAATCATTTGTTTCTCTCAGCAAGAAGGGACCTATCCCTCAACAGAAAGTGCCATCCCACAATGCCACCCATTCTTCTGTGGTAGGAGTCAAAAATTCATCAGTGCACATCTCATATTACCCAGTAAAAATCAAAAGCTATTTGGTTCATTCATTTCATCTATCTATCTATCTATCTATCTATCTATCTATCTATCTATCTATCTATCTATCTATCTATCTAT
>JAKJMR010000147.1:687284-700884 GCA_024449315.1 Daboia siamensis | reverse complement strand
TATCTATCTATCTATCTATCTATCTATCTATCTATCTATCTATCTATAATCTGTCTATCTATCTTCTCTCTTTCTCTCTCAATAACTTCCTCCATCCTGTGTGTGTGAGTATAAATTCTATGCAAAAAGGTATAAAAGCTGGGATATGCTCATCAAAGCTTTGGTGCATGTACAAATCTTTGCTGCATGTACTTTTTTAGGTAAGAAAACCTCTTGAATGAAAAAAAAGAAGTTAATAACCAGGTTTACAAGATTTCTGAAAAGATTGCAGGTACTGAAAGTAAGACTTTTTCTGCCTTTTCCTTTTCTGCCACTCAGAGCTTGTTTCAAAGCCATGGAACCATTTTCTTTCTTTCTTTTTTTTTAAAAAAAAACTTTTCACATTTGAGTAGGTGCTGGGTTGGGTTTAAGGGGTCAAAAGGGGCCTCCTTTGGTATATCTAAATCTTATTGCCTAAATGTTGACCAGTTTTGGTTTCAGTGGGCAGCATTTGATATGCTCCATAAAAATTGGCATATACTCAAGCTAGTAAAATTAGATATTCTGGACATTTATCTATCTGTAGAGTTCTAAAAACTGAAAATCAGATATTTAAACTCCCTAGGGAAATGCAGCAACTTAAATTTTGAAGTGGACTCATCTGTACAACCCCACAGCTTTCTCATTTCAAGTCGATCCCTCTCCATATAGTGTTGGTCATAAAACTATGTGGGTGATATGTAGTTAGGTAAGAGTGGTGTTGTTCTAAAAGTATTGTAAATGCTCTACAATGAACTACATAAAAGAATTGCATGTATTTCCTGGCTCAGGATTACCCATGAATAATTTTTCCTTGGGAACAATGATTTTACAAGTGAAAGAAAACCATGAGCAAACCAATATATGTGTGTGCTTTTAGAAGACTTGGCTTGATCTCTTTGAATCATTAGTATTTTTTTTAAAAAAATCTACTTGGTTTCTGCTTATTTACAATTTTATTCTCAGACTTCATAGTTTGATCCTTTTGTAACTGAGCATCTGTTAACCAATGTAATACTCTATATCTTGCAATTCCTTGGGGCATCTTAGGCCGTTGATGTCTTAATTAGTCAATATTATACAACACAATTGTTAGACACTTTTAATGTCATCTAAAACAAGGTATGTGCTGTGGAGTAGCCAGTTTTTTCTGATTTCTATTAGAAAATTGGTTAATATAAATATCAATGCATTGTGCTATTTTTTTCCTCTTTTTTCTCAATTTATACTGGTAGTTCAAACTAATAGTTTAATGCCTTCAGAAAGATTCAAGAAATATAATATACTTTCAGCTTAATAAAAAAAATCTTTTGGACTTTGATTAGTACTTAGGTCTTCAAACTAGGTTAGAATTGCATATTCTTGTGATACTTTGATACTCAGAAATTTAGAAAACAACTTAATTTGGAGAGGACTAAACTGGAAAAAAATTCCCTTACTTGAGGTGATTTCAAAGCCAAATCTGAAATTTAGATTTGAGCTTTCCCCTTGTCTAGTACTCTATGCAAACCCCACAAATAAATATTTTTGATCTGTTGTTTTTTTTAGCAGAATTGCACATAAGGAAAAGTTGCCAGATTTGAACCAAGATGTCAAAAGGATTTTGATGTAAATTCTTCTAGATTTTGTTTTGTTTCAGGAAAGTTATATTGTTATATTTTTGTTATTATGATGATTGTTACCATTATTTGTCAGATAATTTACCTGAAACGAAGTTAGGTAAATTATGCTGAGGAGGGAGACAAGGATGGGAGAGAGAGAGGGATTGTCCCAAGTCATCCTCTGAGACTGAACCTGGGAACTGAAAGTTGACTAGAAGCAGTGGTGGGATTCAAATGTGTGAACAACTAGTTCTCTGTGTGGATGCCACTTCCAGAAGTCATTCTGGGCCTCGGCAACAAAAAATTAGCTACCAGTTCTGGCTTCTGGTTCTGTCCAGCTAGTGTAACCGCTGAGGGATCACAAAGATCCATGTCCTACAGCTGATTTATCTCTGTTTGGGGCCCTAAAGGAAAGTAACACAGGGAAAAGGAGGCGATAAAAATCATGCAGTTACCCTAAAATAAAGCTACTGTAAATCTGGGGAAGACAGACAGAGGGAAAACTGGCCTCAAATATACTCAGTTAAACCTGTTAGTCATATACCCAGCTTTTCATCTCGACCCAAACCACCCCAGTGATACCCTCAACACGATGTCCCGTTGCCTGGAAGCGGTCCGGATCTGGATGGGGAGGAACAGACTTCAGCTCAACCCTGACAAGACTGAGTGGCTGTACGTGCCGGCATCTCAGGAAATTCAGATTATTCCATCTCTTACTATGGGGAGTGAGTTATTACCCCCCGTAGATAAGGCTCGCAACTGGGGTGTCCTCTTAGATTCACAGCTCTCCTTAGAAGATCATATAGGAGCTGTGACTAGAGGGACCTTCGACCAGGTTTGTTTGGTGCGCCAGTTGCAAACCTATCTGGACCTGGATGCCTTGTGTACAGTCACTCATGCACTTGTGACCTTTCGTTTAGACTACTGCAATGCTCTCTACATGGGGCTGCCCTTGAGGACCACTTAGAAGCTTCAGCTGGTACAGAATACAGCCGCGCGAGTTCTGTTGGGGGTCTCCTGATACTCCCATGTTACACCTCTGCTCCGTGAGCTGCATTGGCTTCCAGTTGCCTTCCGGGTGAGATTCAAGGTGCTGGTGATGACATATAAAGCCCTACATGGCATGGGTCCGGATTACCTACGGGAGCACCTGCTGCCGGCGTCAACTTCCCTCCGACCAGTGCACTCCCACAGAGAGGACCTCCTCAGGGTACCACCAGTCAGAGAATGTCGACTGGTGACCCCCAGGGGGAGGGTGTTCTCAGTGGGCGCGCCAGTCCTTTGGAACCACTTACCGGCTGAACTCCGGATGGCCCCCGACCTTCGCTCCTTCCAGCATGATCTAAAAACTTATCTATTCAAACAAGCCGGCCTGGTCTGATGGGTTTGGGATTTTACATCATTTTTAACTAATTTACTGCATCAGGCACAATCATTTAATTTTAAATCTTATATTCTGTATTCTTATTTTTATTGCCCTGTACACTGCCCTGAGTTCTTCGGGAGAAGGGCAGTATATAAATCAAATAAATAAATAAATAAATAAATAAATAAATAAACAAATAAATAAATAAATAAATAAATAAATAAATAAATAAATAAATAAGATTATAGCCTAACTGGTTGGGTTGGCAATATATAAGCCATGATTTGTAATATATTGTATCCCTTTAAATGTGTAATGATTGGCCAACGCTGTGTTCTTCCAACGGCCATAAGAGGGAGTTAGAGACATAGCTTCTCTCTCTCTGTGTTAGTTACTTTGTTACATTGCTTGCTGATTATTGTTGATTGTGGTTTTGCTACTGTTTGCTAAACCCAAACAACTGTGTTTTTGACTTTTGGACTGGTAAAACGACTTTGTATTGGATAACTCTTGAACTATTGATATCTTCTCTGCACCCGTGTATGACCTGGACTGTTTATTCTTGACTTGTGCTACTCCTATAAGTAAAGTTTTTCCTTTTTACACACCTCAGTGCATCAGTGTGGTTGCTGTGCAAACCCTGACTACTCTCAGTACCACTTCTCCTGTGCATGTTTTCTTGTTGGCTCAAGAGATATTCTGCACAAACTCTGTCAAAACCACAAAGCAGATCCAATGTGCTATGAAGAGTTGGAAGCTGTACTTCTAGTCAGTGGTGGGATTCAGCTGGTTTGCACCAGTTCAGCAGTATTTATAACAGTTACAGTGTCCTAGGGTCATGTGATCTCCTTTTGTGGGGAGAAATGGGGAAACCAGATTCACTTAACAACCATGTTACTAATTTAACCACTGCAGTGATTCATTTAACAAATGTGGTGAGAAAAGTTGTAAAGTGGGGCAAACTCACCTAACAAATTTCTCACTTGGCAACATAAATTTTGGGCTCAACTGTAGTGAGTTAATTGTGTGCCTAGTTGGCATGGAAGCATCCATGCAGGTATGATGTTTCATTGGTGAATGAAGATGGTTTTCTCTCAGATTCTGTGGATTTGTTTATTATGTTTAATGCTATTTTATTCAACAGCACTTGGGAAGCAGGGGCGGAATCTTAACTGTTCCTTATTCTCTTTTACTACATTATTGGCAATTATCCTTTTCTTGATGTAAATGCTCCTTTTTCTGGCAATAATTTGTTTATACAGATTTTGCTCATTTTTTAAAAGATCATTATTGTATCAATTGTTCTTTTTCACACATTCTATTATCATAATTGTCTGAATTTTGCCAATTAATTCACTCATGGTTTAGGTTTCTGCTAATTTCTTTGCTTTGTGCATATGGGTGTGTGTGCATTTCTGTGTGCTTAATCCACTTATTCGAAACAAAACATTTTTTGGGTTTACACTTATCAAACAATTATGATTTCCATGTAGTTTGGGTTTCCAAATGGCTGATCATTTTCCTGTAGTTTCTTGTCTGATTCCTACCCATTCACACTATCTAGGACATTACTTGTTTTTCTCCTATATTGTCTTTATTAAAAATATGTTTTTCCTCCCCAGGTAACTCCTGGTTCTTTCTAGGATGCAACATGTGCCTATCACTAACCTATGAATTTCTCCTTTTAGACAAACTAGAGTAACAAAATTATGCCAATTCATACTTAAAGCATTGTTTGCTAACTGTAAGAAACTTTGAGACAACCTTGACCTGGATGACTAAGAATCTCCATTGACAACCATGCGAATAACTTTGGAAATGTATTGTTCAAAATATTTTATGATATATTTTATGTTCAGTCTCAAAAAAGATATCTGTTTAAAGAATCAATTGGATAAAATTATTGCAACTGCATGATTTATTTATTTTTTTAAAAAGGCTCACTGGAAGTCTGCAAAAAAGAGGGATAGTTGTAAACTAAAGCATGTTCATGGGATGTCCAAAACACTTTTAAATCATTTTTGAGGTACACATAACCATATTACAAGCATAGTGGAGACAGTTGTTGAAACGAGTTCAAAGTCTTTGGTATATGCTGACAGGAAAATTTCATTTTGTATTTTAGTGTGTTTTTGCAATAATACAAACTGTTTATACGCTCTTGTGACACGGAAATATCTGTTTGTTTTTCCTTAGAAACATGGTTTAATTTTCTATATGCATAAGTTAAATAATCATAGCAATACTTCACAGGCATGAAGTATAGTTTAATTAATTGCTGTTTGTAGATGTGAAAGTGCTTATAATTAGCAATTATTCTTTCATGTGCTCCATTGAAAAAGGCAAATTTCTGCAATTAAAGATCAAGATGGCTCAATGCTTTCCACAATTTATGGATTTTAATTAATTAGAAAAATACATTTTATATCGAAGGTCAGATTCAGAGAAATCTTCTGTGCATAATAATGTTACTTATATATTGTGCTATTGCCATAAAGATCCTGGTAGTTCAGACCTAGATCAATGAGTTACTTGCTTTCTTACAAAACTTTTTCTTTTTCTTTTTAAAGTCATACCTTAAAATTCAATCCAAATCTTGTTCTTTTAAAAAAAATATCTTTGGTAAGGTATGGAAGAGAAAACATAAATAAATGAAGCTAAATTATGGCAGAAGCGGTACAGCAGTCATAAGTGTTGTTGTTGTTGTTAGTTGCGAAGTCATGTCCGACCCATCACGACCCTATGGACAATGTTCCTCCAGGCCTTCCTGTCCTCTACCATCTTCTGGAGTCCATTTAAGCTCACTGCTTCAATGACGCCACCTCATTCTCTGTTGTCCCCTTCTTCTATTGCCCTCAATCTTTCCCAGCATTAGGCTCTTCTCCAGTGAGTCCTTCCTTCTCATTAGGTGGCCAAAGTATTTGAGTTTTAGCTTCAGGATCTGGCCTTCTAAAGAGCAGTCAGGGTTGATCTCCTCTAGGACTGACCGGTTTGATCGCCTTGCAGTCCAAGGGACTCGCAGGAGTCTTCTCCAGCACCATAGTTCAAAGGCCTCAATTCTTTGGCGCTCAGCCTTTCTTATGGTCCAGCTTTCACTGCCATACATTGCAACTGGGAAGACCATAGCCTTGACTATATACGCACTTTTGTTGACAGGGTGATGTCTCTGCTTTTTAGTGTGCTGTCTAGATTTGCCATGGCTTTCCTCCCCAGGAGCAAGCGTCTTTTAATTTCTTGGCTACAGTCCCCATCTGCAGTGATCTTGGAGCCCAGGAAAATAAAATCTGTCACTACCTCCATTTCTTCCCCATCTATTTGCCAGGAATTGAGAGGGCCAGATGCCATGATCTTGGTTTTCTTAATGTTTAGTTTCATCCCAAGTTTTGCACTCTCCTTCTTCACTCGCAACAAGAGGCTCTTTAGTTCTTCTTCACTTTCTGCCATTAGAGTGGTATCATCTGCATATCTTAGGTTGTTGATGTTTCTTCCGGCAATCTTAATTCCAACTTTTGATTCATCTAGCCCTGCCTTTCTCATGATGTGCTCTGCATATAAGTTAAATAGGCAAGGCGACAGTATACAGCCTTGCCGGACTCCTTTCCCAATTTTGAACCAATCAGTGGTTCCGTGTCCAGTTCTCACTGTTGCTTCTTGGCCCGCATATAGATTTCTCAAGAGGCAAATAAGATGGTCTGGTATGCCCATCTCTTTAAGGACTTGCCACAGTTTGTTATGATCCACACAATCAAAGGCTTTAGCATAGTCAATGAAGCAGAAGTAGATGTTTTTCTGGAACTCTCTAGCTTTCTCCATGATCCAGCGTATGTTAGCAATTTGTCATAAGTATTAAATATATATTAAGGAACTGGATAAAATTGTCTTCTTAACCAGGAAGTAATTCAAGGAATTGATTGTAGAGCCCTTCATGGCTTGGATCCTGGTTATCCCAAAGTGAAAATATAAATCTGACCTTGGGAAAGAGGAGGAAAGCAAAGCTCCATTAAGGGGAAAAAGGAAACAACTCAATTTTGGAAAAGTAGAAAGAGCAAGAAACAAATTCAAATCATCTTTACTTTAACTTTGCTTGGTATAACACAGGGCAGAAGATAACTCTTAGGCTTTCATGATGTAGCATTCCTAGACTCTCTCTCCTTTTTTCTGTTATCTGTCCTTAGCTGTGTTTAAGGGTTGGCCCTTTTATGACTTGTGGACTTCAACTCCCAGAATTCCTCAGCCACAAGTCATAAAAGGGCCAAGTTTGAAGACCCCTGCATTAAAGGATCACCATTCTCCCATTTTTTCAGTTGACAGAGTAGGCATATTCTATCTACTATTGTTTATATCAGGGGTAGGCAACCTCGGCTGACTCAGAAATTCTGGGAGTTGAAGTCCATGAGTCATAAAAGAGCCGAGGTTGCCTACCCCTGGTTCATACAATGTCATCTAATGAGATCTAGTGGATTTCACTGTTGCAAGACAGGCCTTCTGAAATAGCATCCCAATGGAAGTCCCTGAGCCTGTTGTATTTTAATTGTTAAGCCTTGACTTTTCCCCACCATCTAGGTTAAGATGTTTTTCAACAGGGGGAGCTTTATTAACATATCAATTTATTAATGTCTAGATTATGACCTTTTATTTTTGCAGATATTATATTGCTTGTTTTTATTTAGTATGCCACACAGAGTCATTCTCAGCTGAGTAGCCTATAAATTCAAGATATTGAAACAAAAATAGATATGTGTGTGTGAGAGAGAGAAAGAGAGAGAGAGAGAGAGATGGGAGTTACATAAATATTTTTGCCATTATAAAAATAGTTAATAGTTAAAATAGTTCACAACTTTTATATACATTTGCTAACCCATTTTCTGAAATTTGCTGGACAAACCATGGAGAAAATGATAAATTGTAGGATTTCTTTCTGAAGAACTCTCTATTACTTAGAAGACACTGTGGTTGAGGCAGTAATGGTAGAATGATAGCCTTTCTGCTTTTGCCTCTACCAGGGGTGTCAAACTTGCAATGTCACGTGATGTGTCGTGACGTATCACAACTTTTTTTCCCATTGCCACCAGTGGGGTGGGCATGGTTTGACACCCTTGGCCTATACCTATAGGTCCCTGAGTTCTTTTCCACTTTTTTCCACTTTTTTAATATAGATTTTATTAGTTTTGATAGGGTTAGGGTTAGGGTTGGGGCTAGGGTTGGGGTTTTTCCAAATAACATTTTCAATATTTAGCAAACAGCACAATGTCTGGGTACATGTATTTAACTAACAATAATAGATATAGTTAATTATCATAAACAATATGTTAATTAATGCTAATATATATTCAAAATTACATATCATGTTCCTTTCTCTCTGTCTCATTTTTCTAGCTATTGATAGAAATTATCCTATGTTCTAAAGTACACTGAGTCTTCTTTCTCCTTAATCTTTAAAGTCAATCTATCCATTTCTGCACACTCTAAAATTTTCTTAATTAATACTTCTTCAGTTGGTAAGTTTTCATTTTTCCAATGTTTGGCAAATACAATTCTTGCTGCAGTTAATATGTGTAGTATTAGAAATCTGCAATCTTTCTCATAATTAGCTCTTATTACTCCTAACAATAATAATTCTGGTTTAAAGTCTATTTGTTTTTTAGTCATTTTCTCCAACCATAAATGTATTTTAATGTATTGTGGTTTGGTATGCTGACCTGACAGCTGCGGATAGGAAGATACTACAGAGGTGGTGAGCACAGCACAAAACATCGTGGGCTATCCCCTGACACCACTGGATGACTTTGCCAGGGCTCGCTGCCTTGGAAGAGTGAGAAAAATACTCAGGGATGACTCACACTCTGGTTGGTACCTCTTTAGTCTTCTACCATACCAAAAGGCTGAAGAACAGCTTCTTGCATGGGCTGTCAGGCTCTTTAATGGGAAATAACTTTTTGTATGATTGACTTGCAAGGCCAGTGTGTCGTGCAATTAGCTCACATGGTGTAACAAGATGGTGGGTTTGTTGTCACTGTGAGCTGTGGGAGGGGCATGAAGGGAGGCTCAGCCAATGTCAATGTATACATAGTTGTACTTTAACAATAAAGGTTCATTCATTCATTAACCCAAAATCTTTTTGCTTTGGAGTATGTCCAGCAGATATGATAATAAGTACCTGGTCTTTGTATGCATTTCCAACACTTGTTTGAAGTATTTTTAAACATTTTTGCTAATCTCACTGGTGTCATATGCCATCAGTAAAACATTTTATATAAGCTTTCTTTATATGACACTGCTTTAGTTAATTTAATATTTCTTTCCCATAACTTCTGCCAATCTTTTAATTCTATATTATATCCAAAATTCTTTGCCCATATTATCATTGTTTCTTTTACTTGTTCTTCCTCCATCCTTAAGTTTAGCAGAAATCTATGGTTTCTTAATCAACTTTTCATCTGTTTTTAGCAGTATCTGATCAAATTCTGTCTGTTCTTTATAAAATTCCATTGTTTTAATATTTTTTTCATATCTCATTTGAATTTTCAGATATGGCCACCATGCTAGATCAATACCTTGTTCTTGTAAATCTTGTCTGTCCTTCAATTTTCCTTCATTATGTAAGTATCTTTATAAGTCACAACTTTATTGTAGTTAATTAAATCTGGATAACCAAAAGCTTCTATTGTTGAAAGCCATTCAGGTATCTTATTTTTTCTTTTATTTTTTCCCAGTCTGAAAGGAGTGCATTCTTATAAAATGAATTTGAAAGTATCTATGTATTTTATTCTTTCCATATCACAGAAATGCATGCCAACCAATTTGTAGGTCATGCCCCTCTAGGTACAATAGCCTTTTATCTTTAAGCATTATGCATTCCTTAAAACATGTTAGAATTGTTGCTTGGTAGTATAACCTCAAATCCTCCTTTTGCTTCTTGTAGCATTTTCACTTTAATTCCAGCTTTTTTTTCTTGCCAGATAAATTTCAATATTATTGTATTCAATTCATCAAAAAAAAAAGCTTTTCCCAGCCTTACAGGGATCATTTGAAATAAAAAGAATATTTTTGGTAAGATATTCATTTTCACTGTTGCTATTCTCCCCAACATTGAAAGTTGGAAGTTTTGCCACTTTTCCAAATCCAATTTTATTTGTTTTAGCAGTCTTATATAGTTATCTTCTTTTACTGTTACACATCTTTTTCACTTTTTATTATTTCCGATTTGGCAGGTTAAAGTTGTCTATCCCACATTATAACCTTATATGAATAAGACACTATCCAAACATTTGCCCCAAGAATAATGCCCTTTTTGTAGTGATCTAAATCCTCAAAACTTTGGGTTTGTCTTGGAGATTCATAAGATACTATCAGCAACAATAAAAAAAGTTAATCATTTGCATCTTCTAAACTCCATTAGAGCACCATCAAATAGGACCCAAGAGAGAGAAACTTTTCTATCATGGCATCTGCTTTTTGAAACAGCCTCACCACTCCACCAACCCAGAGATTATATTAGCCCCAACTCTTTTGGCCTTTTCTAAGGTCTTGAAAACTTGTCAGATTATAGGCACAGGGGGTCAGAATGTATGGTCTTCCCCTTGTAATGTTTATGTCAATGCTGCTTGTACTTTTATATAAGCTGTCAGTTATATATTTATTATTATGTTGTTATTATATAGTGTTTTAACTGTTAGATTCAAGAGGCATGGTGATGATAAGATGATCATAGTAACTGAAATTAATAAAAATAAATAATAAATAATAAATAATAATAAAAGCACAGAAAGTGCTGAAAGGTATAAGCTTGTGACTGCTAGTTTTAATTTTCAACTAAAATATAACTATTAGAGCACTTTTTGGAAAAAAAAAACATAATAGTGCATCTGGGATACAAAGCATCAGCTTATTATCTGGTATCATTTGTGTATCAAAATCTAATCCTCACTATAATTCCTGAAGTTTTCCATCTGTCAGAATTTTTGTAGAATGCTTGCCTAAAGACATTTTTATGCAATTTGTATAAAACCTGTTATGTATTGGGCTTGTGGTGTTACATCACATGCATTGATGGAGCAGCTAACGGCTCTCCAGCAACGTAAACAAGCCGTCTCCAGTCCTGCAATTGGTTAGCTCCAGGCGGCAAGAGTGGGTTCAAACCTATTGGCTGCCGCCTAGGGGCTAGACTATATATTGTGGCTGGTTGCAGCCCAAGTTCCAGTACAGTTCCAGCAAGAATAAAAGTATGAGTTATCCTGTACTCAGCCTTGTGTCATCATTTCTGCTCACAAGAGCCCACGACTTAACAGAGCTCTTCTGCAAAACCACAAGGAAAATGCAAATCCCTTTCTCCCAGATTGTATACACTTCTCTTAGGAAAAATCAAATCTTTCCAGACATTAAAACAAACTGTCTTGTCTTTTCTTGATCTATCTGAAGAAAAAGCTATAGATTTAAGTTAGACTATCAGACAATTTTGTTTAGCCTGAATTTTTAAATTAATTGTTTGAAATAATATTTTCCAGCTGTTGGGTGAATTGGAATTTATTCTTTGTTTGATGGATTAAATATCATTGAGTCATTTTTAACTAACCACCATAAAGATTTTATCCAAAATGATCTATCCCTAATCTATTCTTTAGGACCTTACAATGGCATTAAATATACTGCTCAAAAAAATAAAGGGAACACAAGATAAAACATCCTACTATTAAATAGACTACATTGTGTTGTTTATTTTTTTGAGCAGTATATATTTCATTGAATCTGTGATACATTTCTTTACACAAACACTATATAGAACTACATTTATTTAATGCAAAGTTGTGCACAAAAACTAATGTGAATTTTAATAATAATAATAATAATAATAATAATAACAACAACAACAACAACAACAACAACAACAACAAATGTTGGAAGGGACCTTGGAGGTCATCTAGTCCAACCCCCTGCTCAGGCAGGAAACCCTATACCATTTCAGGCAAATGGCTGTCCAGTCTCCTCTTAAAAACTTCCAGTGTTGGAACATTCACCACTTCTGGAGGCAGGTTGTTCCACTGGTTAATTGTTCTAACTGTCAGGCAGTTTCTCCTTAGTTCTGCTATGCTCAACAGGGTGATTCAAGTCCATGTGAACCAAACATCAAATTTTCAAAAGTTACTTTAAAACTTAGAGAATCCATCAAAAAAAGGTGCTGGAAAAAAGGTGCATTCTATGACAAAAAAAGCAGTGGTTTTACTGACTGAGCAATCAGCCTGGTAGAACTAAAAACGGGGAATATTCTTTAACAGTGATTGCCTCAATGAAAAATATTTTCTTATTGGTGGAACAGAAATAAAGACCAGAATTATTCTGCTTACATTATTGCTACAATCCTGAAAAAGCAACTGCTGTTCAAGCGAGATCAAGTGGTTGCCATGCTGGAGTTCTTCTCTATGAATCTCAAGAGAAATCACCAGGAGTTTTTTAAAATCAAAACAATAATAATAATAATAATAATAATAATAATAATAATAATAATAATAATATAAATAAACAACACTGAAATACAAAATGATTGTGTTTGAGCAGAGAAGCAGGTTCTCTTTAACTCTCCTTCTAATTTTAACACATGGACAGCTTCTGTCAGATATTTCCAAGCTGCTTGATCAGGAAACTGACTAGCTATTATAGTCTTCATCTGTCATGCTACACATCTTCTCACATCCACTTAAATGTCATCAACAATGAAAACCTTTCCCTTTTTCTGAGATAGCAAGGCCTGCTTATGACCGTCTGTTTTCCCATATGTTGTTCAAGTACTTCAGCCCTAGAAACATTTTCCAAGTTTATCTATAGAAGGGGGAGTTGCATTAAAAACGTTGTTTTAACCTTATTGCATTCCAAACTGGGGAAGCTGGGAGAAAAGAGGAGAATTTAACTGAAGTTGCTTTATTGTGTGAGGTTATTGACTATCAATTGCCACTTAACTGTCAAATTTTCTTTGCTACACACAGGGAAAGCTATTGGTTGTGCCTCTTCATAGGAACATGTACTGAACTTGTAGGAAAAGAAGGACCAGGGGTGACATGATAGCAGTGTTTCAATAACTCAGAGACTGCCACAAAGAAGAGGGAGTCAAGCTATTCTCCAAAGCACCAGAAGGCAGGACAAGAAGCAACGGATGGAAACTAGTCAAGGAGAGAAACAAACTAGAACACGGGTGTCAAACTCGCCATGTCACATGATGTGCCACAACGTATCATGACTTTTTTTGCATTGCTGGAGCTGGTTTGGGCGCAGCCTCTATCTGATGCAACCAGCCCATGGGCTGGCAGTTTGACACCCGTGACCTAGAACTAAGGAGAAATTTCCTGACAGGTAGAACAATTAATCAGTAGAACAACCTGCCTCCAGAAGTTGTGAATGCTGCAACACAGGAATTTTCTAAGAAGGGATTGCACAACCACTTGTCTGAAATGATACAGGGTTTCCTGCCTGAGTGGGAGATTGGACTAGAACAGGGTTGTCAAACTGCTGGCCCATGGGCCGGATGCATCATACCAAAACCACGCCCACCCCATTGCCAGCAATGGAAAAAAAAGTCGTGATACGTCACAACATGTCATGTGACATTGCGAGTTTGACACCCCTG
>JAKJMR010000147.1:647049-687274 GCA_024449315.1 Daboia siamensis | reverse complement strand
TGATACGTCACAACATGTCATGTGACATTGCGAGTTTGACACCCCTGGACTAGAAGACCTCCAAGGTCCCTTCCAACTTTTCTCTCTGCTCCTCTCCTCTCCTCTCCTCTCCTCTCCTCTCCTCTCCTCTCCTCTCCTCTCCCATTCCATTCCATTATGAATCTTTCCACAGATTCAGAAATATTTTTCATGTTCACCAATCCCTGATTCAAACCACATTGTTTTCAAGTAGGGCTGGAATAATTTATAAATTTAAATAATATAGAAATAATATAAACATAATTTATTTGGTGAAATAAACTTACTTTTGCCTTTTGAATCACAGCACAGCAAAGTAATGCTTGGGATGGAAAGATGCTAGTGGTTCATATTGGCTTTAGAAAAAGCTGAGAGACAAAAGATATCGCTGATATATGCTGGATAATTAAAAAGCTCCCAGTACCAAAAAGGAGATACTCTGGAATTTATTAATGTTTTTGATTAAGGCCTTTAATTGTGTCATTCATTTTAAATGTTCACTTGGCTGCAGAAGCAATTTAACTGCATTGAAGTAGCAGCTGCCTGGTAGCAATGGACAGTCACAATTTCTCCAAATTTTATTCCCTTGGGAATCACAGGTCCTGGATTTTGGGAAAATTCTGCAAGATAGCTATTTGAGGTACTATGGTTCAAAAATTGTTGCCTTATGATGCAATGTTTTGCCCATTTAAAAGACACACAAATGAGAGCTTTAGTAGAAGAATTTTCTTGGTATGATTCTAAACCAGGTTACCCTGGGGGGGGGGGGGGGAAGTTGCAGGACAATTGCTAGAAGTAGAGGCAGGATTTTATTTGAAGAGCAAAATGGAGCTTCAGCAATATGAAGGTGGCCATCAGATTAGAGAGCTTGAGAGTGAGATTGGCTCAGCCAATCTCAATGTATGCATGGTTGTACTTTGACAATAAAGGTTCATTCATTCATTCAATAGTCCTTATAGTGACAATGGGCTTTGATTTGGATGTGCAAATTAAGATCTCTTCACCCTGAGGATGCATGAAATCCAGAAGGAAGATAATTCCTTACTATGTGGGGTGATCTTTCCCTAGTTGTAGATTTTTTTTGGGGGGAGGGTTTTATGGAAGGGGTTTATGGAAGGGTCTGGCATTAGAGTATTGACTTAAAAGGTTTCTCTTATCTTGAAGGGATTCTGTTCTTCTACCAGAGCCAAAGAGACACATTTAATCGATTTCAGGCTAAGGGTCAAATGGAGGCAGAAAGAATTTTCTTTCTATCAGGCTAAAAGAAGGTGGGGATGAGAGAAGATCAGAGTGTCTATGGAGATTCTCAGTCATCCAGTTCATGGTTGTCCCAAAGATTCTTTTTCAAAAGGCAACTTGACTTTGTTTTTCCTTGAAGAGGTTTCAAAATGTCTTCAAAATGTCTTCAAAATGTCTTCAAGGAAAAGACAAAAGTCCAGTTGCCTTTTGAAAGAGCACCTTTGGGATGAGAAAAATCTTCCAACAGTACTATATAGATATACTATAGAATTTGTGAATGCATAAAATACCCAACTGCTGATTGACTGGACCATTGTAGACTACATACAGTAACCTGAAGGACTTTTGCCATGGACTCTGATGCAATTTGAGCTTGTGGACATGGAGCTCGCTGGGATCTGCACCGGGTCAGGGGCCGCAAGAGTACAACTCGGTCAAGTGCCTCCGCGGCTGCCCTTTCCCAGGCTGCCCTTTCCCAATTGAGTCGCTCTGGCAAAGGAACAGAATCCCCTTAAGATAAGGGAAATCTTTTATGTCAGTACTCCACTTCAATGCCAAATCCTCTCATAAAAATAAATAAATCCACAGCTAGGGAAACATCTAGAGATCTGAGATCACCCCACAGAGTAAGGAACTATCTTCCTTCTGGACTTCACACATCCTCAGGGCGAACAGATCTTAATTTGCACATCCAAATTTCCAGCTAAGATGAATGTGTGAGAGTGTATCTTTGCTGAAGCTTAGGGATTTGTACAAGGCATTAGCCAACCTCTTTCATGCAATCAAGGATATCATGCTAACAGAATATGTTTCTTTCAGAATGGCAGCCCTGTCATTTGTAGAACAATGAAATTAGGAAAATCAGAAACTTGGAAATTTGTCTAGGCAAGCTCTAATGTTTTTTCAGTTAATTACAGTGAGTAGGACAAGCCTAGTTTAGCACTTAAGCAGACTGTGTGAGTTACGAGGCCCTTGCCAAAGAAAGTGAACACATTGCCCTGATTTTTTTTAGGGGGGGGGGAGTTTCTTTTTAACTGAGATATCAATGGTTAGTTGAAATGAAAGCAGAGTGCAAAGAATTATCTGTAACACAGGTTCCTGTCCATACAACATTCAGGACAGCTTACAATTAAAACAAGCAAATAATAGCTCATGAAGTTAAAGCAGTCAATTAATATGGGAGGTCCCCTTCATGGATTACTGCCTTGTCATGGTGAAGGGGCTTGAGTAATTCAATGAAGCTATGAGCTGTGCCATGCAGGGCCACCCAAGATGGGCAAGTCATAGAAGAGAGTTCTGACAAAATGTGATCCACTGGAGAAGGAAATGGCAACCCACTCCAGTATTTTTGCCATGAAAACCCTATGGACAGTACCAAAAGTAAAAAAAAGATATGATGCTGGAAGATGAGCCCCTCAGGTCGGAAGGCATCCAATATGCTACTGGGGAAGAGCAGAGGGCTAGTACTAGTAGCGTCAGAAAGAATGAAGCGACTGGGCCAAAGCCGAAAGGACGCTCAGCTGTGGATGAGTCTGGTGGTGAAAGGAAAGTCCGATGCTGTAAAGATTTTTTCTCCATAGGAACCTGGAATGTAAGATCCATGAATCAAGGAAAGTTGGACGTGGTCAAACAAGAGATGACAAGACTGAACATCAACATCTTAGGTATCAGCAAACTAAAATGGACAGGAATGGGTGAATTTAATTCAGATTACCATCAGGTATACTACTGTGGGCAAGAATCCCTCAGAAGAAATGGAGTAGCTTTCATAGTCAATAAAAGAGTAGGAAAAGCAATACTGGGATACAATCCTCAAAATGACAACAATATGGGAGGTAAAATTTAAGCTAATATCATTAAAATTAAGTCCAGTTAATAATTAAAAGCTTAACAGAAATAATGCCATCTGTGGGATTCTTGGGAGGTTCATCATAAAAGGTTGTTTCCAATGTGCCAGAGAGATGAGATTCTGTCAAGCAACATCTTCAAAAGAATATCTCTGGCAGAGAATTGGTCACTCATCTAGTCAGATTTAAGTCATTTAGGGGTTTAAAGGTCAACATCAGCAACTTAAATTGTGCCTGATAACGAAATAACAGCCCTTTGATATCTTTTAAACATAATATTGCTTGCAATGATTAGAAACCTTCCTTCTTCATTGTCAATAATTTCCAATTTCTCGATATTATTGAAGAACAACCCCACATTTGTGAATAACTGTTGCTAAGCCATCTGGTTCATTAGTCATTAACTGATGTGCACTAGTTATGATTGTACATACTTTCTGTAACCACCGTTATATGTTCCAGTGATAGCTCTGGATTCATCAGAAACATCCCAAAATTGTGTGTGTGGGGGGGGAATCATTTTCTTGAGAAATGCATCCTCACTCAAAACAGGTAACATCACAGTGCCAAGTCTCATTAACAACATTATCTCCAACTTTTACATAATTAAAATTTGTTCTTTATCCAAGCCATTATCAAATTTAGGCAATGTTCAAGTGTGTTGAGTTAACTGTTAAGAAGCAGAAGAACTGAAGATCATCACCATACTTACAAAAATCTTTTATAAGTCCGTATAGGTTCTCCTGGCAGCAGCTCCACAAAATGGTTTAATAGCGAAAAGAGTAAGACTTTGTGGGACAGTGGGAAATACCTAATGAGAGGAATACCGCAAACAGTGTTCCAAGGTCCAACTCTGCCAGTTTTGATTCTCATCAGCCTGGTTCCTTATTTCTTTTAAATGGCACAAAATTATCCCCAAATCAGATTGATGTATGTGTATGTATATGTATGTTTGTTTGTTTGTATGTATGTATGTATATATGTATAGGGACGCGGTGGCTCAGTGGGTTAGGACGCTGAGCTTGTTGATCAGAAGGTCGACAGTTTGGCGGGTTGAATCCCGAGTGCCACATAACAGAGTGAGCGCCTGTTACTCGTCCCAGCTTCTGCCAACCTAGCAGTTCGAAAGCACGTAAAAATGCAAGTAGAAAAATAGGGACCACTACGGTGGGAAGGTAACAGCGTTCCGTGGCCACATGACCACGGAGACGTCCTCAGACAAGCGCTGGCTCTTTGGCTTTGAAATGGAGATGAGCACTGGCTCCTAGAGTCGGAAACCACTAGCACGCATGTGCGGGGGAACCTTTACCTTTACCTTATGTCTGTATATCTGAATGTACACACAGAACAATTATATTGTAATGTAATTAATAATTCAAATATTCATGATTCTTTTTGTCCTATTGTTCATTCATGGCCATGGATAATTGTTCTGAATAAGCAAAAGGCTGGAGATGTACTGGATGAATTTATACCTAGGTTTGGAGAGAAAAGGCATCATTCGCTCACTGTAGAAGCTCCTATGCAATTAAGTGGTGATGTGTTAATGTAACTATGAGTAGACTGTCATTTAAAAAGGAATACAAAAATCACCCACATACTCGTCTAAATGAGAGATGATGCATAGAAGCAGGGACTATGTTTTATAAAACTTCTACACTGCCTGAGAATAGTACATAGTACTAATGTGATCTTTATCAAAAAAATATCTAATCTTTATCAAAAAAGGAAGCACTTTCTAAATTTAGAGAAACAAATATTATTTTGTCTTAGAAAAAGCCATGAAAAATAGAATCTTAGAAAGGTAAAAGGCAACCAAACATAATGAACCAATAGATGGCAGACAAATACTACATTTTCACTAACATTGCTTTTTTAAAAAAATAAAATAAAATGATAATTTTAAAATACCTAGGGACTACGGGAAATTCTTGTAAATATAGCAAATTTTGTAACTTGGCTAATGGAAGGAAGATTATATACATAATAAATCAATATGCATATTTTTTGCATTCATTTTTTTAAAATGATGAGAATCTACCAACAGTAAAAGATGGACACAGTATGTAACCTGTTCATTTACATGTTTAACAGATACTTAATTCTACAGTAATTTTTCCATTAAATTAATCAGGTTGAATCAACTGAAGTTGCAAGACCAGCTTTTCTCTGAACAGTGATAAACCAGGAGTAACTCTTGCTTGTCCCCTGATGCTGAATGGAAAGGCAAGGTGGTTGTGTTCATACGTTAACCAAGTTGAGTCCTCCTACAAAATAAAAGCTGTGATTATAGTTTTTCAGTATTTCAGGACTGGGCAGTGCAGCTACCCTTCCTGAACTCTTGTTTTATTCAATATATTATTTTTGGTATCTTCTCCCCCACAAGACTGCACGTTGAGGCTCCCACCCCATTTTCCTTCATTAGGAGCATCAACTCCACCCCTTTTAACATGCATCACTTGCACATAAAAGGGGGTGGGGCTTTGATCACCCAATAATATTGTTGATGTTGGCCTGAGTATGGGGCAGACATACAGACATTTGGTATTTCAAAAACATTTAAAGAGATCTTTGGATTGCTTTTAATTCAAGACTATTTCAATTTGCAATTAAATATTGCAAATCCTACAAATATCGCTTCTCATTATTCATCAGCTGACTACATGTTCCTGGAGAGATAACAGTTTCTGAATGTAATCCTGCCCTCTGAATTTCTGTAATTCTCTACTCTCAGCCAGAAAGCATTTCCATAAAGAATTCAAGCAAGGTATAGAAAAAAAAAATTTTTACACTGCAGGAGGTGACTTAGTCAATCTACCTTCCTTTTCTTTTTCCTTAAGGTTAAATAAAATCTTACATGCATCAGATATCAAATGACAGCACTTACCCAACCTTGGCTGATCTCAAAATGAATCTAAGCCAAGTCAGAACTGATTAGAGTCAGACCAAAACAAAAACACAAAAGCAAAATAAAAAGTCCCAAGACTGGGGGATAGGTTGGAAAGCCAGAGGGAAAATATTTCAGTGTCAAATTACTTTCATGTTGTTGTCAAGAAAACTGCATTAACCTGCTCAAGAAACCAGCGGACGTTAAGCTTGACTTAAGGTTCTTGTGTTCTCTCTCCTGTTCTCTCTCATGTTCTCTCTCTCTCTCTCTGTCTTTCTGTCTCTCTCTCAGTGTGTGTGTTTAAAGAACAAGAAATAAAAAAAATGAGACATGGAAGAAAAGGAGATAGTTATCTTTTATATTGATATTTTTTTTCAAAGAAATTTTCTCTCTAGTCCCCTTCTTAATTTGCTCCCAGTTATCAAGCTCTGCATCAGAGTTCAGCAGTAGATCATAGCTCAGCAGATGATTAACTCCTTGGTTTAACTTGGCAGAAGGCTTTTTGGTATGACTCAGCTAGGATAAAATATTTATTGCAGATAAGAATGAAGCATTAAACACAACAATTGATTCACTGCTGAAGTGAAAAATAGTCGAAGCCTTTGAGAAGCTTGGCTCCAGAATTCAAAGCTTTCCCCCACTTTCAATCTTTGAAGTTAATGGGTCTTTGGCTGGTTTCTTGATGGCCTTGACAGGGAATTATGCTGAATTAATAGTTGCCTCTAGCCTAAGTAACTTTTCCGTCACTAATCTTAGCTCTTGTGCTACCTAGTATGAATGGATAGTGACTAGTTCAGGAGAGCAATTTCAACACAACCACATTTAGCACATTCCGAATGTGTACAACCAGTTTAGGCAGGTGCATGGGCTGTGATATGGTCATTAAGGCATTAGAATAGGACTGACCCTGAGACCTGACAATTCACTGGATGGTTTTTCAGACAGTCACTTGGTTTGCAATATTTTTTGTTATAAGAAAAAAAGATTGAAGTGGTGCTTTGAGCTCGTAGAAGAAAAGCAGATTTTTTCTCTCTGTAGCTGAGTTTGTGAGCATCAGCTGCAATATTCACAGCCACTGTAGAAAGCAATCATTTTGTAAATGAGCCAGCACCAGAACATTATGCACAGAATGGGAGAATCAAATCTTCCCCCCTCCCCCAGATGTTTCCTACTCTTAGCTATGTTTTCACTGTTTTTCCATCCTAAATTTAGCTTTCGTTACACTTAATACTGCATCCATCCTTTCATTCTTTGCCATGGAGTCTTTTACCAAACAGGATTAGAAGGTGTGCTATTTTCATGAAAACGGCATGACTTCCCAAAAGGAGAGAGGCACCTTTTTTTTAGCAAAATCTATAAAGGTTGTCCTTGCTTAACTCTCTGCCCCCTGAGAGTTACCTTCTGTGCTAATGCCCACTGAAGCAGCAACTATGTTTACAGTGATATCCAATGCTATCAAAAACCAGACAGACATTTCTGTTAGAAAACAAGAAGATTCAAAGGGATCTAACACCAAAATGCTGTATTTCTGAAAGATGACAGGCTTCAGAATGGTCTACTTTAACTGCAAGTAACAAACTTATAATCTCTTCTCTTCTCTTCTCTTCTCTTCTCTTCTCTTCTCTTCTCTTCTTTCTTCTCTCCTCTCCTCTCCTCTCCTCTCCTCTCCTCTCCTCTCCTCTCCTCTCTCCCTTCACAATTTTGTTTATATATCCCATGTCAGTGTGAAGAAAAGGCTATAGGTTTTTAGATTTGGAGTTGATCCTGAGTCGCACCAGGCAGCCTCCACATTAGTTCAAATTAAACTGGGCTTTTTTTTTTAAAAAAAAAAAGATATCTGAGCCAAATGTAGTGACCGGCATACTCACATTTATCAGCAGTCTGGTAAATCAGACAAGAACATAAATATTTGCATTATAAGTTCCTTAGAGGAAAATGCACGATATTTTATTCAGATGAAACACTAACATATATTAGATGTTATATGAATTAATCACAATCAGCAACATCAAATAGATTGCTTTATTGATTGATGTATGAATATTGATTGTTTTATAAAAATGGATACCTATCTCACTGAGTATTAAAATGTTGCAAGCCCTGTCAAACAGAGGATATAATTTATCTATGGAAAGGGAAGAACAAGGAGAGGTCACAAAGAGTAATTCCTGGCAAGAGTTGGGCTGCATTTCAAGAAAGCTGGGAATAATATGTCTGGAGTCACCTTGTAAACCAGATCCGTAGAGCTTTAAGCAGAGTTTAATAGACTAAACAGTTAATTCATTGGCTCCAATCACCAGTATATATACATTGGGGACTTTAAAAGGATGTGTACTGTAAACAGTCTCTCACCTTCTATACTCAAGCAGACTCAACCTCTTTATTCAACTCAGCATGCTTGATCTTCATATGGAAAGTTGGCATATCAACTTTCACCCTAATGGACTAGGGAGACACAGCATTTTATAGGAGTAATCAGGGAGTGTCTAGGGGAAGAGAGCTATTTTTGTACAGGTAGTCCTCAACTTACAACAGTTCATTCAGTGACTGTTTAAGTTACAATAGCATTGAAAAAGTTACATGACTGTTTTTCACACTTATGACCATTGCAGCATCTCTATGGTTATATTATGAAAATTCAGTTGCTTGGTAACTGATTCCTATTCATGAGAGTTGCAGTGTTCCAAGGTCATGTGATCACCTTTTGTAACCTTCTGAGAAGCAAAGTCAGTGGGGAATCCAGATGAACTTAACAACTGGGTTATTAACAACTTCAGTAATTGACTTAACAAGTTTGGCAAGAAAGATGTCAGAATCCATTTATATCATATTCATAAATGTATGTTTAAAACATTATTCCATGGATTCTGCCATCTCCCGAGGAGGAGGGAATGAATGTGTATTGAGCCTGTATTAGGCATTTCAAAGGAAAAGAGAAGCCTTTTGAACTGGGGGAACAAAAGGGGCGGCTAGGGTAGGAGCATCTGGCTTGTGTCATGGAAGAGAGCAATAAACATAAAAGGTCCTTTTTCCCACAAGAGGGATGATACGAGGTAAATGATGGGGGACTGACTAAATGGGGTTAAGGGGGGGTTGAACCAGGAACTCTTTATAAGGGTTTAGTTTGTAGAACAATATTAAGTCCTGTCTTGTATTCCTACAACCAAGCATGTCATAGTAAAGATTCCTTTTGGACTAAGATTTGGCTCCAAGAGTTTTGTCTTCCTAAGACGTGGTTTGGGGTGGGTCCTGACAAAAGATCATAAAATGGGGCAAAATTCACTTAATAAATGTCTCACTTAACAACAGATATTTTGGCCTCAATCGTGGTCATAAGTCAAGAATTACTTGTATAAGAGATGGTAAAGTTCTTTCCACATGAATGGAAAAGATTAGGAAATTAGTGTGTGTAAATATATATGAGAAGCTTTTGACTGAGCCAAGAATTAAAACACCCATTTTTAAAAAAGTAACCTAGTGCAGTATTAACTAGCTTTTAACGTTTGCAAAAGAAAACCGAAAAGCTGAAAGGACTCTCCTTTTCATCAAGGAAGAAAAAAAAGAAGACAGTTTGTTTGGAAAATATAGTAAGATGGTAGCAGGTGATGAGGAGAAGTCATAAGTTCTCAATTCCTCATTTCCTTGGTCTTCTCTCAAAATGACTACTCTGTTCTAAAGGCTATAAAGAAAACAATTTAGACAGAAGAAAGTAGAAATCCAAGATTTTTTAAAAAAGGATTATTAGGGTGTATTTGGCTATTATGAATGGATTTAAGACTCAAAGACCAGATCAGTTACATCAGTGATTATTGAAGGAGTTTCTGGATGACATCTGGAAGTCACTCTCTGTGATCTCTGAGAAATCAGATGTCAGAAGATTTGAGAAGGCAAATGTTGTTCCTATCTTCAAACAAGTGTGAATTTTGATTGGGGTGAGAAGTGGGCAGAGAGCTACCACTTACAGGTTTCTGAACATTATTGACTTGGCTATAAATCATTAAAGACAGTAGTAGAGAAAGAGATAGTGCTCAAATGGAAGGCTGTAAATTGGGTAGAAGTATGCAGGCAGTTAGTGTTTTTGCCAGAGATTTGTAGCAGAGTATCTTGGTAAATCTGCTGGGTGAAAGTTCCCTAAAGGCCACCATAATTCAGAGGTTCAGAACTGATAAAGTCCAAAAGATCAAACCCAAGGTTGAAAGCCAAATATCCATCCACAGGCAAGGAATTAAAAAGAATCAGGAAGAATCAGGAACATAAATTGGGAAGCCAGTGTTGTTATTTCCATCAAAATGGGAGGCTATAGATCACAAGAGTTATAAGCCTTGATTAACTGGAAAAGTTAATACAATTTCCTGTGTGTCTCTGTTACTCAGCTCTTTTTAAACTAGCATTGTATTTTGGATATTGGTCCTTACCAGTGATCTGCATCAGAACTTGGGAATGGGGAACAGATGAATTAAGGGGTTAGAAACCTTTGTTGCTCCTGTTTCTTGACCTTTCTACCTCAAAAGGTGACATTGGTCCTGGAAATTGTTTCAGATGCCTGGCTAATTTTTAGCTCAGATTAAATAAAGATTCTGCCAGATTATGAAGAAAGAAGAATCCAAAACCAAAAAGAAAGTAAAGTAAAAGAAAGAAGTGATTAAGACCAGCTGGGAAATTTGGACAAACAGTGGAGCTAAACATTATGTGGACAATTTGGAATTATAGGAATACAGTAGAATACAATAGAAAATCACCAAAAAATTAGGAAATAACAGTTAAACTAAGATATAGAAATAAATTAAATTAAATTTATAAATAAATTAAAATATGTCTATAGAAAAAGAAAATGAAAAAGTCCAGTTTCAAAATTGGATCAATCATTTTAGGACAAGAACATTCAGGAACAGAATTTTTTTTTATCTACTTGATGTAAAAAAATATATTCTTATTTTGCATTTTAGTCATTCAGTAATTTACTTTTCTAGTATATTCTAGTACTCACCATCCATTTCTCTATTTTCTCCCCATTATGAATAATATTCTGTATTCACTACATGGGATCTGACTAATTAGATTCTTTTGCTGTTCCACTCCATTTATGATTCCGTCTATTAGATTGTCCATTTGGTCAGGGCCAAGAAGCATAATTTCTCTGTCATAGCACCTAATTTTTGGAACACCATAACTTCTGAGGATTGCTTGCCCTGACTTTGCTAAAATTTCATAAGTCTTAAAATATCTAGCTGTTCCTCAGCCACATATTATTATTTGGTTGTTATTGTTATTATTTAATATTTTTGATGGTTTTTAATCTCAACATTAAGCTGATATAATATAATCATATAATTTCTACATAGGTTCTACACTGCTGCAAGTAATGTCTTAGCACCTTACAAGCAAAAGCAATATAGCATAACCTGAAATAAAGCTTTTACATAAAATTCAGTAATACGTAGTATTAACAGCAGTGGTGGGATTCAAATATGTGAATAACTGGTTGTATATGTGGATGCCACTTCTGGAAGGCAACTCTGGGCCTGGGCAACAAAAAATTAGCTACCAGTTCTGCTAAAGTGGTGCTATCTGCCTGAATCCCACCACTGATTAACAGTGCATTCCTAACTATATCTGAGTGTACAAATGTGTTTGAACATAATAGCCACATTTGTAGACTTTTATGCTTACCAAATATACTGAACAAAAGTAGATAATATTGGTATTACATCTTCTGAAGAGAATGAATGACAAATTATCTAAATTGGTGCATCATTATCAGTTTTTCAGCTTATAATGGAACTATTCATTTCTTTTGCTACCTGGATAATTCCTTGCTGAGGCAAATTAATGTTCAATGGGAAAGTGTTCTGCACAACAAAATAAAATATTTAAGTTGTGTCAAGTTCTTCCACTTTATCTTTGAGTGAAAAACAGGAGTGTTTCCTGCAAAGCCCTTTAACATATACAACAGTGAAATCTTACATATTTCAACCCAGATGTGAGCCTATTTCAGTATATATTATATTAATAGAGGGTGGTAAGTGTAGAAGTAGCATTCCCTATTATCATACAAATGTGTGTTGTGACGATGTCAAACTTCCCAGTAATTATAATATAAGGTTCTGTTAATTGTGGCTGTATTACCCTTTGAAATTGCGCTTCATTCAGAAAAAAAATCAAATAAGCAGAGGTTTGAAACTATTTTTCACAGCAACATGGATTCCATAATTTTAAGTGAAATAAAAGAGTGTAGAAAAGAGCAACAAAGATAATTAAGGGGCTGGAGACTCAAACATATGAAGAACAGTTGCAGGAATTGAGTATGTCTACTGTAGTGAAAAGATGGACTAGTAGTGACATGATATCAGTGTTCCAATTTGAGGGGCTGCCACAAAGAAGAGGGGGTGTCAGAAGGCAAAACAAGAAATAATGGATGGAAACTAATCAAGGAGAGAAGCAACCTAGAACTAAGGAGAAATTTTCTAACAGTGAGAACATTTAACTAGTGGAAAGACTTGCCTTCAGAAGTTATGGTGGCTCCCTCCCTCTTTTTGAGAAGAGACTGGACAACCACTTGTCTGGAATGGTATAGGGACTCCTGCTTGAGCAGAGGGTTGGACTAGAAGGCCTCCAAGGTCCCTTCCAACTGTTGTCATTCTGTTATAAAGCTGGTGCTCTGGTTCTCAATTTTTATTCAGTACAGATTCTCTGGAAGTCTTTTGCACTACTCTTCTCCAGTTTTGTCACTATTTCAGGAGGAGAAATCATTCTTATCTCAGGAGCACTTACTTCAAACTTTGTTGGGTGTGGTCGGACAAGGTACTTTTGGCATTGGCAACTTGTAGGACAGGATAGGAAGAATCTGCAACCTGGAATACTTTGCGAAAGCAAATGGCACATTCTCTTTGTTTCAGGCCAGATCCAAATTACCTTTCACAAATCTACTATCAATAAAATTGAAAGTATATAGAAGCTATCCCACATGGGATATATTTTAGGAAAGGATTTTTTTTTAAATGCTCCATTTTAGCAGAAGGTATATTTGGGAATCGATGTAAAGTGTTATTTGCTAAAATAGAATTGTATCAACTGTATTCTGCTGCCAGCAGACTGCACCCAGTGGGCAGATCAAACCATGCCTCCATTCTAAAAACAATTTAACAGCCCAATAAACAGAAGCAGTTTGGTAGAACCCTTTCTGATTTCAAATCATTAAAAAAAGCACACACCTTGTGAGCTATAGCTCAGTTCATCACAATTCAGTGGTTCTGTTCAGTGGTAAGAAAAGTAGGATCTTATACTAAGGGTGACAAAAACAAATACACAGGATAGAATTAGTGGTATCTGGCTCAAAAGCAGTTAGTTGTGAGAGTGATATGGGAATCCTAGTAGACCACTGCTTAAGTATGAGCCAGCAGTGTGTTGCACCTGCCAAAAAAGCTAATGAAGTTCTAGGCAGCATCAACAGAGGAATGGTATCAAGATCACCTGAAGTGATAGTATCACTTTATGCTTAACTTGGAAGACCACATTTGGAATACTGTGTCTAGTTTTGGTCACCACAATATAAGAAGATGTTGAAACTCTAGAAAAGTGCATAGAAGAGCAACAAAGAAGAGTCTGGAGGCTATACCATATGATGGATGGTTGTGGGAACATGTTATGCCTAGTTTAATAAAGAGAAGGTCTAGGGTGACATGATAGCAGTATTCCAATATTGGAGGAGTTGTCACAGAGAAGAGAGGATTGATCTATTCTCCAAAGCACTTGAGGGCAGAACAAGAAGTAACAGATGGAAACCTATCAGTGAGAGAACTAACCTAGAACTAAGAAAAGATTTCCTTTCATAAAGATTAATCAGCACAATGGCTTGCCTCTAGAAGTTGTGTATGCTGCATAATTGGACTAAAAGACCTCCAAGGTCTTTTCCAGTTCTGTTATTCTGTGTTTGGTTTATGGAATGAATAAAGTGCTGTAGAATTTAAATTAGGATGAAGTGTTTACCCTGGAATTTTCACTGTGTCAGAACTTTCTCAGGAGAAGACAATGGACCTAGTCCAGGAGCATAGAGGTCACCTCCTTGAAAAAGGACAACTGATTGTCTAAGCTACTACTCAATGAAAGGGCTCTATAGTATTCATGCAATATTGTGAACATATCTAATCACATACTCCACCAGGTTAAAAAATTATTTTTGCACAATGTCCTATTAAAATTATGTCTTATTAAACCCACAAGAATATGCAATTTTAAAACATTTTGGGGAAGCGCTTTGAACTGAAGGAATTATTTCAAGTTAAGAAACAAGACTTAGATATAGAATAATTGCCAGCCCAAGGCATTTTGGGACAACATACTTCAGTGATCACACAAATTTCCAAATCATGAAAATAAAGAATGAAAAATAAAATACAGCATGGACACAGCAATATTGAATTGGATTTCTACCCTAAATGCTTTCACCAATGTGTAAGTAAGAGAAATCAATAATCTTCCAACCACCTCTCCCCTTTCACAACAGATTCAGCAGAGCACAATGACATCCAATGCCCCCAAAACAATTTGACATCATCATCATCAAGGAAGCTGACAAAGGAGAAGTTCTCATTACAAATAAGGTAATAAGAGCCTTGGTGGAGCAGTGGGCTAATGCCTCCTTAAGTAACACCAGCTGCCTGCAATTAGTGAAGGTTCAGCTCAGCCTTCCATCCTTCCGAGATAGGTAAAATGAGGACCCAGATTGTTGGGGGCAATAAGCTGACTTTGTAAAAATGCCGCTGGGGGGGGCAAAAGCCCTAATAAGCAGGCTTATACATAGAATGAAGGCTATTGCTAAGCACATTGATTTGTGCTACTTAGATTGTAAGCCACCCAGAGTCTTTGAAGAAGGGCGGGATATAAATGGGATAAAAAAAAAGGTGGAATATGTCAAGGAAGCTGAGAAGCAAAACCACATTCTATCCTTAAATCCTACAGCAAAAATTCAGATAAAAACCATGCAATGTAATGGTAAGAATTTCCTAAGGAAATAAAAAAATTCTTCAAGGAGACACCCCAGAAGTCGGGGCCAGATAACTGATACCTCCTTCCCTAAATACATAGTTCAGGAAATATAGGTTGTTCCAAACATTGGAACCATCATAAATGGAATAGCAACTCTATGCTCAAAGTTATGTTATAACACAATAAGAAAATAACAGAGTTGAATGGATCTTGGAGGTCTTCTAGTCCAACCACCTGCAGAAGGAGAATAGAGCCTATACCATTCTGGACAAATGACTGTCCAATCTCTTCTTAAGAACTTCCAGTGATGGAGCACTCACAACTTCTTGTCTTGCCTTCTGGTGCTTTGGAAAATAGGTTGACCCCTCTTCTTTGTGGCAGCTCCTCAAATATTGGAACACTGCTATCATGTTGCCCCTAGTTCTTCTTTTCACTAGACTGGACATACTCAATTCCTGCAACCATTCTTCATATGTTTTAGCCTCCAGCCCCCCAATAATCTTATCTTTGTTTCTCTTCTTTGACTTTTTAAAAAATAATATTTTATTAATTTTCTGATTTTACATCTAAGTATTTAAAAAGCAATGTGGTGGCTGGGTTAATCAATAGTTCAATAACATACAAAAATCTTCAGTACAAATCTCAAGTTACAACCAAATATTTCCTCTCTTTTCCCCTTAATATTTACTATCTCGTATTTAAGCTAATACAGTTCTTATTATATCAACTAAGTAAAAACATCATTATTACATTTATCAATAAAATTTTAGCTTATACATATCTTAATTACTTTTACCTTTGATCTTTATAGACAATCAATGTCCTATTATTGATTTTGTCCCAATTTTTAGTTTCCCATCAATATTCATATTTAACATTTGATATTTATAATTTCCAGGCTTTAGGTAACCAGTTACTGTACCTAAAGTTCTTTAATTGATTCTATCCCTCTGTTAAAGCAGCCTAGGATTGCATTGGCTGTTTTGGCAGCTATAGTACAATGATGGTTCATATTTAAGTGATTTTCCACTAGAACTCCAAGATCTCTGTCACCATTATTGTTATTGAGCCATGTTTCACCTAATCTGTACCTGTACATTTGGTTTTTCTTGCCTTAGAACTTAGAAACCTATTCTGTTTATTTTATATGCACAGTCCAGAATCAGTTTGAATCAGCTAGTGCCTTAATTAAATTCACTGCAATGAAATTAAATTAAACCATTTGACTTTATACTCTTCTATAGCTATTTCACTTTTCTATATAACATACCTGCAAATCACTGGTGCAGCCATAGACATACAATAGGCCAATATCTTTATAGGCTGACCTAGAACAATGCCTTCTCAGCTCCTGCACAAGAGTACAGATATATAAGGTTTATGTAAACCTTATATATCTGTAACCAGGAGAAATCATGATATATTTTTAGCACTTATTGAAGATTCCTCTAAGTAGATTTTCTGATTATACTAAGAGCTCCTGAGTCTGCAAAGGAGAAAAACATGGTTATTACAAAATCATACACTGCATTATAAATGGTTTGGATTTTATAATATTATCTGATTTTGATAAATAATTATACTACTTTCTTAATAAGATAAGTAGAAATACTGATTTGTGGTATTTAAGCAAGCCAAAAGTTCTGAACGTTGGGATTATTCATATTATTTGGTTGGCATCTAAACAGCACTCAAATTTGTTTTGTATTGTATCTAATGATTTGCTTTAATTTGATTTTGATCAGCTTCAGATTATTACATTAATCATCCTGCTTACTGATTTAATCTAAAATAATTAGCAGCCTTTCTTTAATGAACACACTCAAACCTACCTCTATGGTAAATCTTTCACATGTTCTTAAAATTATCTCATTCATTTAATTTATCAGCAAAACAGATATCACTCTGTACTAAGAACTGATTTTTGAAAGGTAACCTTTATTACTAGCCAATCAGCCTAAACAATTTAGATATTCCAAGAAAAAAATAATTGGAAGTTCTTTTCATGCTGTTATATAATAGGCTGTGGGTGGTGAGATAACTCCCCCCCCCCATTTTTACAATTCTCATTTGAAATCAATTACTGGATGTTCATTGTCTGGATAGAAGAGGACTAAAAGGTTACTTTATATATTACACTATTAGTGTCACAAAAGAGGACTGTCAAGTGAGATGCCAAAATTGCAGGGAGAAAAATCTATAATTGTAATGTGTTGACTACAATACCCAATAATAAAACAGCAAAAATAAACAATTAGAGACATGAGGTCAAAGATTATAATAATTATCTTGAATTATCAGTCTTTGAATCTGAAACACTTGAAAAGACACTACTTTTGAGTTAATGGTAACAATTGGGTAGTTTAATGAAGAGAAGGGTGAGGGAGGACATGATAGCAGTGTTCCAATATCTCAGGGGCTGCCACAAAGAATTGGGAGTCAAGCTATTCTCCAAAGCGCCCGAAGGCAGGACAAGAAGCAACAGATGGAAACTAATCAAGAAGAGAAGCAACCTAGAACTAAGAAGAAACTTTCTGACAGTTAGAACAATTAACCAGTGGAACAACCTGCCTCCAGAAGCTGTGAATGCTCCAACACTGGAAGTTTTTAAGAAGAGACTGGACAGCCATTTGTCTGAATTGATATAGGGTTTCCTGCCTGAGCAGGGGGTTGGACTAGATGACCTCCAAGGTTCCTTCCAACTTTACTATTATGATTATTATTAAATATCTGCAGTGAGCTGCCCCTTGTTCTTCTGGAATTCATTTTCTTTGTCCTGTGTATCCAGTCTACATTCCATCACATGTAATAACATTAAGAACTAGGAATATTCCTTATAGTTGAAGAGGCTTTATACAACGTTGGCATCATTTTTTTAAAAAAAAATGTGCAGTTATTTTTGAACTGTTTAATTATAAGTGAATTGATCCTGGTCTTTCCCAGTAATGAATATCCCTGAAGGAGCAGTTGTACTAATAATGAAGGATCATCTTAAATTCACATCTGTCTGGGATTTAAGAAAGCTTAAACAAATGAAAGCAACTAAGAGTAAATGTATTTTAGCTGTCATACTCTAAATCTGAAATTGGCAGCTTCATTACATCAATTCTGCTTCTTCCAAAACCACAATGCAATTTTTAAATAATAATAATAATAAAAGGCTACAGAATAAGGTAAATATTATAACATAACTATATTCATCAGAGGCAAAAATGGTACGGCTTTCTTTTCCCAAATTGAATCAATTTAATCCTGCCACTTTGATTACAGTTTATCAAAATGATTTGCTAATAGTTTGTGAAAAACTCATGCACTTAAAGCAGATATTTGCTTAAATATCAGAATTACCAGTGAACAAAGGAAGTGATGACAATATATCAATGAAGTACAGTTTACTTGTAAAACCTAAATGGTGTAGATTTTGGATTGTTTTACGGCAGTCTCTGGGCAGTTTACAACATCAGCACATTGCCCCTAACAATCTAGGTCCTCATTTTAACAACATTGAAAGGATGCAAGGCTGAGTAACCTTCAGCCTGTCTGGATTTAACTCTAGACTGTGGGCAATGTTAGGCTGCGATGCTACATTCTAACCACTGTGACACCAGGGCTTGCACCAATGTTATCTGGCCTTTATTTTTAATGATATTTTTCTCTACTGTGAAACCAATTGAAATCCCAGTCACAAGCCCTACAGGTAACAGTCATTCTAAAGATAGGTGAATTCAGGATAAATGCTGTTTCCAAGCAGACAGGAAGAAACAGCAGCCTTTAATATTATTTTTAAACCGACAGGGACAGATAGTTCTGAAACAGCTTTGAATCCCTGTTCTGACTTTATCTCTTTTCTTTTCCTCCTGATAACCTTCACTTCCCAAAAGAAGAAGAACTCAAAATCCATAACAAAACTCGAAAAAGAGGGCAAGGTGAAGTGTAGTGCTGTTAGAGTTCCACATTTTTGGTTGCTATCAATGTTTCAATTAATGAACCTTTATTGTCAAAGTACAACCATGTATACATTGAGATTGGCTGAGCCTCCCTTCATGCCCCCACCCCCAACTTACAGTGACACAAACCCTCCAACTTATTACACCATGTGAGCTAATTGCACAACACACCGGCCTCACAAGTCAATCATACATAAAGTTTATAAAATTATATCCCGTTCAAAAGCCTAACAGCCGATGGATAAAAGCTGTTCTTCAGCCTGTTGGTACGGCTGACTATACTCCTATATCTCCTACTGGATGGTAGGAAAGTAAAGAGATACCGTCCAGGGTGTGAGTCATCCCTGAGAATCTTCCTCACTCTTCCAAGGCAGTGAGCCCTGGCAATGTCATCCAGTAGTGTCAGGGGACAGACCACAATGTCTTGTGCTATGCTCACCACCCTCTGTAATACTTTCCTATCTGCAGCTGTCAGACCAGCATACCAAACCACAATACCATACGAGAGGACGGTCTCTATAGTAGACCGGTAAAAGAGGGTCATTAGCTGTTGTTCTGCCCTGTTCTTCCGCAAGACCCTGAGAAAGTGAAGTCTCTGTTGGGCCTTTCTGGCATCCTGACATAGCTTCCAGGTTTCTCAAGATGGCTTGCTACAGAGTGTAAAGCAGTAGGTATGGCATCGTCTGTTGACCTGTTCCCCCTGTAGGCAAATTGATGTTTATCAAAATCCAGTGGGAGGCATGTCCTGAGATGTTGGAGAACCAGTCTTTCAAAGCATTTCATGACTACAGACATTAATGCAACAGGTCTGTAGTCATTCAGGCACTCAACTGCAGTTTTCTTGGGGACTGGGACAATGATAGCTGCTTTCAAGCACAATGGTACACATGCCGTTTGCAAGGAGATGTTAAAAATCCTTGTCAGGACCCCTGCTAATTGGTTGGCACAGTTCTTAACCACTATCCCCAGCACCCCATCTGAGCCTGCAGCTTTGCTGGGATTCACAGCCTTCAATACAGCTCTCACTTGGTCTTCAGATAGGGTGAGTTGCTGAAAATCAGAAGGCCAGCCAGCAGAGGCTACAGGGTCTGGTCTTTTTATCTCATAGCAAGAGAAGAAGATATTCAGCTCCTCAGCCAACGAGGCATCAGTGTTAACCATGCTCCTCAAACTGCCCTTGTGGTTGATTAAGTGCTGCAGTCCCTGCCACACTTGCCTTGGATTGTTGTCTGCTAGGTGGTTCCCCACCTTGTGTTTATGTTGTTTCGCCATCCTAATGCCTCTTCTGAGATTTGCCCTGGCCTCTCTGTATGTGTCCCTGTCCCCTGCCTTAAAGGCAGAATCCCGGGCTCTCAGGAGTGTTTGTATCTCTGCAGTCATCCAGGGTTTGCAGTTCCCGTAAACTCTAATGCACTTTTCTGTTGTTACACTATCAGTGCATGTTCTAATATAAGAGAGTACGCCATCTGTGTATGCATTCAGGTCTTGATCTTCGAATACACTCCAGTCAGTGGTTTCAAAGCAGTCCTGCAACTGACTGAGAGTACCCATTGGCTTTCATGACTGCCTGAGTTCTTTTCCTGAGAGTGACATACTTTGGGCACAACAGGAGTGAAAGATGGTCGGATGTACCCAGGTGAGGGAGAGGGAATGCTTTGTATGCCTGTTTCAGATTAGAGAACATGTGGTCTAAAGTGTTCTTCCCTCTGGTGGGAACTTGCACATACTGTACAAACTTGGGGAGAACTGTCTTCAGACAAGTTAGATTGAAGTCCCCAGCCATGACAAGAGTGCCCTCTGGGTGAGTTTGCTGCTGCCTGGTGATGACATCATACAGCTTGGATAGTGTTGTGCTGACATTGGCATCAGGTGGAACATAAACAGCTTTAATAATTACCACAGTAATTTCTCTAGGCAAATAAAAAGGCCTACACACAGTCATCAGTTCCACATCTGGGGAACAATATGTGTAAACTAATCTGCTTTTGGCACACCAGTCACAATGTATATACACATAGAGTCCTCCTCCTTTGCTCTTACCAGAGCCTTTAATTCTGTCAGAGCAGTGAATGACTCAATTGTCATTTACCTCACAAGACAGTTGTGAATATTTATTTGTGTGAGGAATTTATAGGAAAAGAACCCAAGTGGCTAACAACAACCAACACAAATATAACAAACTCTAAACACAAAATACAAAACAAAATTAAAACAATTTTGATACACCTATGTTTAGTTCAACTAATATCCTGGCTCAGCCTCTGAGGGAAAACCCAGATTTTTATGGTCTTGTGTAAGGACAGCAGAATTGGGGCCCTCAGATCTCAGGCAGTATTATAATTCCTTATCTTCATTATCATAACCCTATAGAGTGGAAAAGATTAATCAGTAGATCAATATACAGGGTCTGAGAAACAAAGCAAATAAATTGATCTTGAAGAACATATAATAATATGAACTTGAAGACAAATGGGTCTAGCAATATCACTGCTTATAGAATAGGATTATAAAATATTGCAGTACTTATAAATGGCCAAAGAGTAACCAAAAGCAATATAATGATCTGTCCCAAAAAATGTACTCTCTGTGCAGAATAATTTTCAGAACTTGGAGCAGGAACTTAGCAGGATAGGCTGTAGGCTTACTTTTTCAGAGTTTTTACCAGTGTATAAAGAACAAAATGGAAAAGGCCAGTGTATAGCAGAATTCAACATGTGGCTAAAGAAGTGGTGTAAAGGGGAAGGCTTTGATTATATTGCTCATGATGTCTGCAGCTGGTCTAATGAAAAAGTGTACAAAAGAGATGGTTTGCATTCATCAAAAAAAGGGACTGAGTTATTTGGCAATAAATTCACAGTTTTACTGAAGAACTATTTAAACTAAACAACGTGGACAGTGAGTTAATTGATACAGAACATCCCTGTCCCTGGCAATCTGAAAATTATAGGGTTATCAGTGCATGTAACATAGATGTGTGTGGACAAAAATATCAACCTAGCTGTCAAGCAAAATCAAGCTTTCAATAGTGAATGTCACACCAAGTGCACTAATCAAACAGATGGTAAGAAAATAAGGGAACTCAGACACCACACAGGTTATGTAGAAAGTAAACACAGGGTCAATCAAAAAGGACTCAAATGACTATACACCAACTCACAGGGCATGAGCAATAAACAGGATGAATTATAAATAGAGGTAAATGAGGGCAGATATGATATTGTTGCCATTATGGAAACTTGGTGGGATGAAATCCAGAAATGGAGCAGACAGCTAGAGGGATTAAAATTATTTAAAAGAAACAGACCAAATAAAAGAGGAGGTAGAGTTGCTCTCTATATAAGAAATAACTACATCTCTACAGAATTAGAGCAAATCAATGATGAAAGCTATCTTGAATGCATTTGGGTCAATACAAAAGGGGGGAAAAATGACTTTGCCATAGGTGTATACTATAGGCCACCCAACCAAACAGAGGAAATAGATGAACTTTTTGCTAGTCAGTTAACTAAGGTATGTAGTAAGCACATCACAAAAGTAATGTAATTACCTTGATATCAACTGGGAAACAAACTCTTCACCAAGTAGAAGATCAAACAGATTCCTGACAAACCTAGCAGACAACTTTCTCTCCCAAAAGATAGAGAAGGGAGCTAGGGGATTAGCCATATTGGACCTAATTCTCACTAACAGGGATGAAATGATAGAAGGTGTTGAACCTACAGGAACCTTGGGGGCGGGGGGAGTGATCATGAAATATTGGAATTTAACATTATGCAAGCACAAGAAATAGAACACAGTCAAACTAGAGATAATTCCAATAAAATTAGAGAGAGCTTGGGAAGGTTTCCATGGATGACAATCCTCAAGGGGAAAACAATTCAAGAAGAGTGGGAAATTTTGAAAAGTGAGATAATAAAAGCCCAGTCTACCACAATACCAATGAACAAGAAAAATAATAGCTCTCAAAAGAAACCAGCATGGGTGCATAAAGAACTCTCTGATAAATTGAAAGACAAAAAGGACAAGTATAACAAGCGGAAAGAGGGGCACATAATAGCCCGAGCCTGCAAAGGTGAAATGAAGAAAGCTAAGGCTTAGAATGAACTAAGGCTTGCAATAAAAGTCAAAAATAACAGAAAAAGCTTCTTTCAACATGTAAAAAAACAAGAAAAAAGTTAAGTAAATGATTGGTCCATTAGTGGGAGAAAGTGGCAAGATGGTGACAAGCAACAGGGAGAAAGCAAAACTATTTAACTTGTTTTCTGAATCTATCTTTACACAAAGGGGAAAAAAAAACAGTCCAACCTAGCAAAAACAGTATTACAAAAAACAGATTAGAAACACAAGTTAAGATAGGCAAGAAAATGGTAAGTGAGCACCTGTCCAGCCTAGATGAGTTCAAATCACCAGGACCAGATGGATTACACCCCAAGGTTCTCAAGGAACTGGCAGATGTGATCTCAGAACCATTGCACTATATCTTTCAAAGATCCTGGAGCACTGGGGAACTACCAGAGGACTGGAAGAGAGCTGATGTAGTTCACATCCGCAAAAAATGGAAAGAAATGGATCCAGGAAATTACAGACCTATCAGCGTGACCTCAATACCTGGGAAGATTCTGGAAAAGATAATCAAACAACCAATAGGCAAACACTTAGAGGCAAGCAAACTCATTACCAAAAGCTAACATGGGTTTCTCAAAAACAGATCATGCCAGACAAATCTTATTACATTATTTGACCAAGTGACAAAATTAGTGGACCAGAGGAATGCTGATGATATAATTTATTTGGACTTCAGTAAGGCATTTGATAAAGTACCTACTACTTGATAAGATAGTAAAATGTGAATTAGAGAGCATCACCACCTGATGGATTCATAGCTGGCTGTCCGGACATACTCAGTGTGTAGTCCTCAACAGAACTGCATCTACATGGAGAAAAGTGAGTAGTGGAGTGCCCTAGGGTTCTGTTCTGGGTCCAGTGCTCTTCAACATCTTCATCAACGATTTCAATGAGTGGATAGATGGGGAACTCATCAAATTTGCAAACACCAAGCTGGCAGAAATAGCCAACACTCCAGAAGACAGGCTTAAGATACAGAAGGATCTGGACAGACTTGAACATTGGGCACTATCTAACAAAATGAAATTCAATAGTGAAAAAAGTAAGGTTTTACATTTAGGCAAGAAAAAACAAATGCACAGGTATAGTTTAGGAGGTAGCTTGCTCAATAGTAGTAACTGTGAGAGGGATCTTGGAGTCCTAGTGGACAATCACTTAAATATGAGCCAGCAGCATGCTGCAGCTGCCAAAAAAGCCAACTCAGTGCTAGGCTGCATTAATAGAGGGATAGAATCAAGATCACGTGAAGTACTAATACCACTTTAAAATGCCTTGGTAAGGCGACAGTTTTGGTCATCAAGATGTAAAAAAGATGTTGAGACTCTGGAAAGAGTACAGAGAAGAGCAATAAAGATGATTACGGGACTGGAGGCTAAAACTTACAAGGAACTGTTGCTGGAATTGGGTATGTTTAATTTAATGAAGAGAAGGACGAGGGGGGACATGATAACAGTTTTCCAGTATATCAGGGGTTGCCAAAAAGAACAGGGAGTCAAGCTATTCTCCAAAGCACGTGAAGGCAAGAAAAGAAGCAATGGATGGAAACTAACCAAAGAGAGAAGCAACCTGGAAATAAGGAGAAACTTCCTGACAGTTAGAACAATTAATCAGTGGAACAACCTGTCTCCAGAAGCTATGAATGCTCCAACACTGGAATTCTTTAAGAAGAAAATATGAGACTATAATATTACAGGATAACATTGACGAAACAATTGGAATCATAGAAATTGTTAGCTTATGTGATCATCGCCAAATTTTTCACTAGTCTCTGAGACAGGCAAAATTTAAAATATCAGTCCATTCCAGCCAGTGACAAATCTGGTCTTCAATATCAAAACCAGAGAAATTAAAGGGAATGATAGTCCTAAAATCAACTTTAAAGGAAGATGGCATCACTGCATTTTCTAGTATCTCAACCCACCTTACAGGCTTGTTGTTATGGGGCAAATAGGAGAAGGAAGGAGTGTTAGATGTGTTCACTGCCTTATTTATAAAACTGATAAAGGTGAGAAATAAATGAATAAAAGTTATCCATATAATAATGGCACATGAAGAAATACGCACATTATTTAATTAGTTTGGTATATTTGTATACCCATTCACCTCACATTAAAGTGTCTCTGGTCAAGATGCAACATTCAATTAAAACAAAAAATTAATTTTTTTTTAAAAAATAAATACATTAAAAAAAACAGTCACTGTTAAAAAAAAACTATTAGAAAGGCACATAAACATAGAATATCAAATAACGGGGCTGAAAGGAAACTTGGAGATCCTCTAGTCCAATCACCTGCTCAAGACCGGCGCCTTACACCATCCTAGTCAAATGGTTGTCCAGTGTATTTTTGAAAACCTCCAGTGATGGAGTACCCACAACTTCAGGAGGCAAGCTGTTCCATTGATTCATTGTTCTCACTGTCAGAAAATTTCTCCTTACTTCTAGATTAGATCTCTCTTTAACAAGCTCCCACCCATTTTTTTTTTCCTGCTCTCTGGTGCTTTAAAGAATAAATCAGTGCCCTCTTCTCTGTGGCAACTCCTCAAGTAGTAGAAGACTTATCATCTTCCCCCAATCCTTATTATGATAACCACAATAAGTGAGCCACCTGAGTTCATAACAATGCTCATATTTTGTTGATTATGGTTCTCTTACTTTGTTAAGCACATTTTTCCAAACAATTCAGGATTATTATACTATTATATTTCCTTCTGCTCAGGCCTTCCCAGAACTATACTTCAACAAGTTAGAAGGAGCTACACTATTTAAGCCACAGAATCTATCACCTTCTTACAAAGTGCTGATTTTTTTCCACTCTGCATTGTAATCCATCTTAATAGATCATGGCTGTTTTGAAGTCAGCAAAATCCATTGCTTCCTCATACCTAACAAAGGCAGACCGATGGGGGTCTGGAGTTCTGCCTTTCAGCTTCAGTAATTCCAAGATATTTTACCGATTTTGATATCTTCCATCTTTTTCTTCCTACTCTGTGAACATATAATAAATAGCTAGCACATTTATGTATTTAGTTAGTTTCTTTTAAGATCTTTTAATGCAGCAAGGTGTTGCTGAATATATAAGGTTTGAACATTGTCACAGAATATCAAGTCCTGATCAAAGGAGAATTTCTACCTGTGACAGAGTGTTTGCACACAGAGAGCTGATGAATAGAATAATGGTTTCTGAAGGTTATATATCAGGGCATTCTATGTGACTAAGGCTTCTGCAGAGTCTGAACTCTTAATTAAGAACTAATGGAACTCAAGAGACTCGTCAGATCAAGAAATGGTTGAGTTCTTCTGGCAGTTTTTTTCCCATTTAATGGGACATTTAAAAGGACATTTAATGCTAGGGATGGCAGACCCTCTGATTGTCCCAAGCCCATGTGGGACCTTCCAAAGGTATTGTGAGACATGTGAAACCCAGATGAAGTGATAAATGTAAGTGATGAAGTGATAAATGTAAGTGATTGCTATATATCTATTGTTAAAGGTAGCTACCAGACCACAAATTTTGCATAAGATTAAGACATAATCAATGGTAGTGGAATTCAATAACTATCTACTAAGGTTCCTGTTTCCTACCCCATTAGGAGGTTAAATCTTCTGGTGATATATAACAGGCACCAAACTGCTGTATTAGTTCCCTCACTCTTGGATTGTGGATGACCTCCAGGGTTATGATTAGGTTTGTGTATGTATGTGTGTGGGGCAGGGAGGAGACTTGTCAACTGAAATAAGAATAGTCTTGTAATTAGTGCCAAGGTTGATATTAAGTTTTCCTACTAGTATAATACTAACACTGGATAATCTTAAGTAAAAAAATCTGGCAGAGGTTTAAAAGCTAGGGTGTTGCTTAACTAGCCAATCCCATTAGAGACATTGGTACAAAGGCAATCTTCAAAATGGCCAATACATTAACCAGAGTTAATCTCCTGCAAGGCATCATTCCATAGGGGCATGCCATCTCCATTAGGGAGGAGAGATCATTGATTGCTAGTGGACCATTTCAGATATTTTCATGGGATTCCATGCAATTAAGTCCTCAGTAGAGACTTTTATGGTGAGGAGCTTGTTACTGCTTCACCTATTCTGCCTTTTCCAGTTTCAAAGCTCCAGGTTTTTTTTTTTCCTGCCTACACCAATTGTTGCTTTTAAACTGCAGCTCAAGAGTTTAAATTCATAAGTATTAAAATAAGAAAAAAGAAAGACATGGTTCAATGTGGTGGGAGAAAGAGAAAGGCAAAACAAACTGGGTAAAGCAAAAGTGCCCCCAGAGGTAACTAAAAGAGTTATAGCACCATCTTTGGAAAAAAAAAATAAAACAAAGAAACAAAAACTCAGTACTATTGCTATGGAGGAAAAGGCAACAATTATTTACACCAAACAATTGAGACAACTTTTTCAGGTTACAGCAGATAACCACCTTTTTGTTATTGTTGAAGTAATTGCAAGCATTTAAACCAACGGGATGGCCTAATCTGTAATTAAGGTAATACTCAAGAAGTGGGAACGCTTTTATCACATACTATAAATGTTCTCTTCTGCTCACCCTCAAGCTATGTTCCTAAATGCATTTCCCTCTGGCCATCAGACACTCATTTAAAAATGGGTAAACTAGCTAATTATTTTTTTAAAAAATAGGAATACTTTTGTTAATGACCTGACCTTGATTAAAAGTGACATTGATTAGATAGCCCTTCCTTTGGCTTCCTTATTTAGAAAAGAAATACACATTCCAAATGCCCAAAGATCACAATTATCACTTTTCAAAAAACAGCATTAACCTAGGCTCTTCCAACTATTATCTGATTAGCCTGCAATTTAAATATGTTAGCAGCAGCCATTTCTCTGCGGACATCTCTAACCAAAAATGATGCTCCTTCCTTCCCTTTTCAATATCTACAGTATGTGAATTCAATGGTCAAGACTTCCAAAGCTAATAATGGATAGCTGCTGTACTTCACTATGCCAACAATGTATCCATTTTTTTTCTCTAAATCAAGTTGGCCTCCAAAGAAATCTATGGGGCCTTGTGGATTACTTCAGGGAAGAAAGGAATATAATGAACTATTTCAAAACCAAAATTGGAATATTGATAAAGAAACTGAGATGCCACAAACAGCAATCTCTTGGATAGATTCCATTCTTCAAATATCTCAACATAGTATTCTAAATCTCTGGAAGGATGATCCCACTAGAAAAGATAGGCCAATTTTACTTGTAACTCAACCTTTAGTCTAATGAAAAGAAGGACTAGGGTAAATATGATAGCAGTGTTCCAATATTTCAGGGGCTCCTACGAAGATGAGAAACAATGGATATAAAACTAACCAAGGAGAGAAGCAACCTAGAACTAAGGAGAAATTTCCTAAGGGTGAGAGCAATCAACCAAAGGAACAGCTTGAGTTCAGAAGTTGTGGATGCTCTCATCACTGGAGGTTTTCAAAAAGAGACTGAACAACCATTTGTCTGAAATAGTATAGGGTCTCTTGTATAGGGGGTTGGACTAGAAGACATCCAAGGTTCCTCCAAAGTCTATTATTCTATGTTCTATGTTCCACCTTTCTAAGGAGTCCCTGGCTGCCCCGATTCTTCTCAAATTTTCTTAATCCAGAATGATATACATCAGTTTTGCAAATCACTGGTATTTGGTGTTCTCAGATACTGGGTTCTTGGCCATAAGGCTACCAATTAGAACTGCTATCTCGCAGTGCCTTTTTGACAGAGCTTCCCAGATAGAACAGGGCAAACCAGGTCACACAAATTGCAATGTAGAAATAAGAAAGCTTTCATGCCAGCAAATTATCTCTTCATATTACCTGCCCAGTGCAGCTCATAGCTATTTCCTTAGTCCAGTCAGTGTAATGCTTCCGAAATTTTGGAAGGAATGTACTCATTTTGCAGAGTAAGCTATCCCATGACCTGTGGGAACTAATATTCTTAAATGTCTATTTAATAGCAATTTCTATCCCCTATCATACAGCCATAATGATTCTGCTTACTAATTGCAGTCTCACTAATTTGGAGGATGAGTTCATTTGCTTTCTACAGGAACCCTAATATCTCTAGGAGGGCTGTAAAATTTATTTCATTGCTTTACGCAGGAAACTAATCCCTTAATTGTTATGATCCTATTAATATATATTACATTGTTTCTTTTAAAAATAAACTGTAATAATTGCAATTATATAAATTATCTAAGACAGTTATTATTCAAATGTATATATATATATATGTATATGTATATATATATATACATATATATATATACATACACATATATACATATATATATATATAAAACAAATACATGAAAAGATCCAGCATAAAATGGTGCCATTTTCAGTCATATATTAAATTCATTTTTAATTCATTCAAATCCTGATATTAGAATTACCATCATCACAATAATAAGTTGAGATGACCTTTCACTTTCAATTTAAGTGCAAAAGTTATTAAGAGGATAATAGGTATAATACAGGGGTCTTCAAACTTGGTCCTTTTATGACTTGTGGACTTCAACTCCCAGAATTCTGGGAGTTGAATCCACAAGACATTAAAGGGCCAAGTTTGAAGACCCCTGGTGTAATGCATTCAAACCAAAGTTTCGATAATCAGAGCTTATCTGCTCAAGTAACATTCCTGGATCTCAGCAAAACACTTCCTGACATACAAATGTTTCCAAACTCTTTAGATTTAACTATTTATCAGCAATTCATTGTTTAGAAATAGTCCTAGGACAGACCAATCCAAACAGGACATCCATTGTGTCCTAGCTGAACATCTTTTTGGAAGTCCTATCTTTCCCAGCATTGTTTTCTGGCTGTTTGAGTAATATGGAGACATTTTTTATGCTTTTATGTTAAATGAACAACATAACAGGCAAAATCTTGCCTAGATAAGCATGAACATGAATCATTTGAAGAATCCATTCAAACAAAGGAGTGCAAAGATTGAACAGGCCTGTAGAATTAAGGGATTAGGGGACCTCCCCAAATTATGCAATATTAGAACAAATACATTTGGAAGAATTATTGTCCTCACTGAATTCCACTTCCATCATTTGAGAGTAATGATTCAATTCATCCTGGGCAAAAGTTTTGCTGGGTTATATTTATCTATATTTATAATACCTGATGACTCAAATTTGCTGAAAGCTATTTTCTGCTGCTAATTTATTCTGCAGGCTCTCAGAAGTGTTTGAAATTGTAGAGTTTATTCAAAATTCAAAGTATTGTTCAATCCTAATCTGAACTAGAGTCATTATATTGAATTAAAACATATGCATACTTCCAAATGAGCATACACAGTTACTTATAAATAGAGCTGGATTCATACTAGGTAGTCAGAAATTGGCATACTTGTTGGAAGGAAAATGAATATATCGATTTCAGAATTAACCCTCTTCCTTTGCCCTGTCTTCCAAATTCTGAAGATGTTTCCTGATGTAGTGTTTTATAGATAGGAATTACATTTTCAGAACAAATAACTCACATAATATATGGCCCCAATATTCAGAAAATAAAATATAAATATGCCAATGGCCATATTTCCTTAATGCTAGTTATAACAGCTATTGTATGTGACTATTGGAAAAGAGCAAACTTGGTACCTCTTTTTATTAAATGACTTATGGAGACAAAGCCAGAGACAGGATAAATTAGATGGTGTCCTTCCTGAAGAATGGAGGACATTAAAAAAGATAGAATTTAACACTCTAGTGTAGGGATGTCAAACAGCTGGCTAGATGCGTCATGCTGAAACCACGCCTACCCCATTGCCAGCAATGGAAAAAAAAGTTGCAATACGTTGTGAGACATCACATGACATTGCGAGTTTGACACCCCTGCACTAGTATAAGACCAAAGAAAAATGAGATAGGAATTAATGCAAGTATACAATGCAACTGATTACAGTCTGACTGCATATAATGCAGAGTGATGCTACAGAATTTCCTAAATGCAAAGAATGAATTAGACTCTGAAAACAAGAGGAATTGCCTTAAAACAATAGCTTGAATACCTTCTCCTGTTTTATTTTCCTTGTAGCACTAGACAATGACTTCTGGTTCAATAATAGAACCAAAATCAAATCACTTTTCTCATCCAGAAGATAGTTTTGGTAAATATGTGAGAGTATTTGGCCAGCATTCAGTTCCCAGAGTTTAATGTCTTATTGGTATGATTTCTTGCCAAGGATATCAATCCCTCCACAAGGGTCCATTGTTTTTAAATTGTAAACGGAATGAGAGTATGCAGCTTTGAGCTTTCACAAATGGTTTCAATGTTACATTTCCACGTTAGTAAGATTTTGGTAGAAAAGTTAATGCATTTTTCAGACTATATTTTTTCCTCAATAGACATATTTTTGTTCATAATTCGTCTAATACACTCATTTTTTAAAGCAGCATCACTATGTCCGTGGTGCAATATCCCAGAGGCTTAGAAACGTTTTATTCTACTGAATGCTGGAAACCTTCAGTCATTTCCGTTCTGATCCCAGGATGATGCACTGACAATTTCATTGATGAGGGAAACAAGAACTTGGCCCAAAGCTACATTGTCATAGCCATTTATTACCATTAAACAGCTTTCTTCACTTTGTTTGAGCAGTGATGTTAAGAGAGATGGAACATTTGGTCTTTTTTTTTCACATAAACCTGACTTTTGGATTCCTGCACCAGATTAATAAAAAAATAAACTCAGTAAACAATGATGTTTTGAAAACAGAAAAGAATCCAGAAATAGCAAGATAAAATAACCAAGTAATTGGCATTAGCCAATATTTTTCTCTTAGCTAAACTTCATTTTCCAAATTATGTCTCTTTCATATTTAATGATGTGAATTATTTGCTGAAGCACCAAACTCTTTAACAAAAGAAAGAAAGCCTTACTACTGAAATTGAAGTTGAAGAAAGAGTATGTAAAGCACTATATGATTCAATGGGCAAATTTTTTTGGATATATTTGAATATTGTTGTTTAAGCACTGGACATTAGTATTTGAACGTTGGTATTTTAAATATTTATATTTAATTGTGTTCTAGTAATCTAGATAAAATGTCAATATCTATTTCTAGTCCATGTATGACAGCCCATACACTAAATAAATAAATTTGGATATAATATAATGCTTGAACAGTGGAAAACATGTGAATTAAAGGTTTAAAATTTACTTTAAATTATTATCTAAAATATCTTTTTATAAGATATTGCTGGTATTTGACACTGAACAAATTGTCAGGATTGTATGAAGGTACTTCAAATGAATGTTGGAAATGTAAATGCAAAGAAGGATTTTTTTTTATCATTTATGGTTGACATTTGAAACAGTAAAAAATACTGGAATAGGATTCACATCTTAATACAGAAGATTCTTAAAGTGAATATAAAGATAAAACCAGAGATTTTTCTTCTAGGCTTAATGGATAAAGAATTTTTTTAAATGGAAATTTGATGTTGCATATGTTGACAGCCCCCTTCATGGATTACTGCCTTGTCGTGGCGAAGAGGCTTGCATAATTCAATGAAGCTATGAGCTATGTCATGCAGGGCCACCCAAGTTGGACAAGTCATAGAAGAGGGTTCTGACAAAACGTGATCCACTGGAGAAGGAAATGGCAACCCACTCCAGTATCTTTACCATTAAAACCCCATGGACATTACCAAAAGGAAAAAAGATATGACACTGTAAGATTAGCCCCTCAGGTCAGAAGGCATCCAATATGCTACTGGGGAAGAGCAGAGGGCTTGTACTAGTAGCACCAGAAAGAATGAAGCAACTGGGCCAAAGCTGAAAGGACGCTCAGCTGAGGATGTGTCTGGTAGCGAAAGGAAAGTCTGATGCTGTAAAGATTTTTTTTCCCATAGGAACCTGGAATGTAAGATCCATGAATCAAGGAAAGCTGGACATGGTCAAACAAGAGATGACAAGACTGAACATTGACATCTTAGGAATCAGCGAACTAAAATGGACAGGAATGGGTGAATTCAATTCAGATGACCATCATGTATACTACTTCAGGCAAGAATCCCTCAGAAGAAATGGAGTAGCCTTCATAGTCAATAAAAAAGTAGGAAAAGCAATACTGGGATACAATCCTCAAAATGACAGAATGATCTCAGTTCGAATCCAAGGCAAACCATTCAATATCACAGTAGTCCATGTCTATGCCCCAACCGCCAGTGCTGAAGAGGATGAAACTGACCGGTTCTATGATGCCCTATAGCACCTTATAGAACTAACACCAAAAAACACTCTTTTCCAACAACCCAAGAGACGGCGCTACACATAGACATCACCAGATGGTCATCACAGAAATCAGATTAACTATGTGGTCTGTAGCCAAAGATGGAGAAACTCTATACAGTCAGTAAAATCAAGGCCAGGAGCTGACTGTGGCTCAGACCATGAACTTCTCATTGCAAAGTTTAGGCTTAAACTGAAGAAAGTAAGGAAAAGCACTAGGCCAGTCAGGTATGAACTAAACCATATCCCTGATGAATATAAGTAGAGGTGACAAATAGATTTAAGGAATTAGATCTGATAGACAGAGACCCTGAAAAACTATGGACGGAGGTTTGCAACATTGTACAAGAGGTAGCAACTAAAACCATCCCAAAGAAAAACAAATGCAAGAAAGTAAAATTGCTGTCTGAGGAAGCTTTGCAAATAGCTGAGGAAAGGAGGGAAGCGAAAGGCAAGGGAGAAAAAGAAAGATATGCCCAATTGAATGCAGAATTCCAGAGAATAGCTAGAAGAGATAAGAATGCCTTCTTAAATGAACAGTGCAAAGAAATAGAAGAAAACAATAGAATAGGGAGGACCAGAGATCTCTTCAAGAAAATTGGAGAGATGAAGGGAACGTTTCATGCAAAAATGGGCATGATAAAGGACCAAAATGGCAGGGACCTAACAGAGGCAGAGGAGATTAAGAAGAGGTGGTAAAATTACATAGAACTATGCAAGAATGAGCTTAACGTCCCAGATAACCATGATGAGGTGGTCACTGAACTCGAGCCAGACATCCCAGAATGTGAAGTGGGCCTTAGAAAAACTGAGCCACAACAAAGCTAGTGGAGGTGACACTATTCCAGCTGAGCTATTCAAAATCTTAAAAGTCGATGCAGTAAAAGTGTTACACTTAATTTACCAGCAAATTTGGAAAACTCAACAGTGGCAACAGAATTGGAAAAGACCAGTTTACATTCCAATTCCAAAGAAAGGCAGTGCCAAAGAATGTTCAAACTATCGCACCATTGCACTCATTTCACATGCTAGTAAAGTTATGGTTAAATTCCTACAAGCTAGACTCCAGCAGTATGTGGATCGAGAACTACCAGAGTTACAGGCAGGATTTTGAAGAAGCAGAGGAACTAGAGTTCAAACTGCCAACATATGCTGGATCATGGAGAAAGCTAGGGAGTTCCAGAAAAACATCTGCTTCATTGACAATGCTAAAGCATTTGATTGTCTGGATCATAACAAACTGTGGCAAGTTCTTAAAGAGATGGGAGTACCAGACCATCTTATTTGTCTCTTGAGAAACCTATATGCGGCTCAAGAAGCAGCAGTGAGAACTAAACATGGAACCACTGATTGGTTCAAAATTGGGAAAGGAGTCAGGAAAGGCTGTATACTGTCGCCCTGCCTATTTAACTTATATGCAGAGCACATCATGAGAAAGGTAGGGCTAGACGAATCAAAAGTTGGAATTAAGATTGCCGGGAGAAATATCAACAACCTAAGATATGCAGATGATACCACTCTAATGGTAGAAAGTGAAGAGGAACTAAAGAGCCTCTATTTGCAGGTGAAGAAGGAGATTGCAAAAGTTGGGTCAAAACTTAACATTAAGAAAATCAAGATCATGGCATCTGGCCCTCTCAGTTCCTGGCAAATAGATGGGGAAGAAATGGAGGTAGTGACAGATTTTATTTTCCTGGGCTCCAAGATCACCGCAGATGGGGACTGCAGCCAAGAAATTAAAAGACACTTGCTCCTGGGGAGGAGAGCCATGGCAAATCTAGATAGAACAGTAAAAAGCAGAGACATCACTCTGCCAACAAAAGTGCGTATAGTTGAGGCTATGGTCTTCCCAGTTGCAATGTATGGCAGTGAAAGTTGGACCATAAGAAAGGCTGAGCGCCAAAGAATTGAGGCCTTTGAACTATGGTGCTGGGGAAGACTCCTGCGAATCCCTTGGACTGCAAGGCGATCAAACCGGTCAGTCCTAGAGGAGATCCACCCTGACTGCTCTTTAGAAGGCCAGATCCTGAAGTTGAAACTCAAATACTTTGGCCACCTAATGAGAAAGAAGGACTCACTGGAGAAGAGCCTAATGCTGGGAAAGATTGAGGGCAATAGAAGAAGGGGACAGCAGAGAATGAGGTGGCTGGATGGAGTCACTGAAACAGTAGGCATGAACTTAAATGGACTCCAGAAGATGGTAGAGGACAGGAAGGCCTGGAGGAATGTTTTCCATGGGGTCACGATGTGTTGGACACAACTTTGCAGCTAACAACAACAACAACAATAATGTTGACAACAGCAAGAATACCTCATGCACAGAAATTGAAAGATTCTTTGATTACCACAACAGATAAATGGTTGTGAATGTTGTTAGAGTTAGCAGAGATGGATAAATTGATTGCTTTAATTAACAAGTACAATTAATTTTGTTTCTACTTGGACTTTGTACTTGAGGTGGACAAAAATGAAACTTTGATTTTGGCTTTTGCTGATTAGATAGGTTGTTAAAGAAATGGCTAGTATATATTATTATGTAAAAGTAAAAAGTTGAGGTAGTATGTCATTACCTTATCCTACTGTGCCAAAAAGAATCAGAAGTCAATGCTTTCCTCTTTCTTTTCCCCTTTCTCCTACACTTCCCCCTCTCCCCCCTATTTTTTCATTATTTTCAATTTTTTTGTATTTTTGTATTTTATATTCTGATCAACTAATAAAATATATATAACAACAAAAAAGAGAGCCTGAAACCTTTCCTTACTCCTCCTTATTATTTTTGTGAAAATAGATCCCTACAACAAGTAAAAGGATTTATTTTTATTTTTTATTTATTTATTTTATTTTAATCCCATTTATATCCCGCCCTTCTCCGAAAACTCAGGGTGGCTTACAATCTAAAGCACAATGTGCTTAGCAATAGCCTTCATTCCATGTATATGCCTGCTTATTAGGGCTTTCGCCCCCCCCCCCCCCCGTGGCATTATTACAAAGTCAGCTTATTGCCCCCAACAATCTGGGTCCTCATTTTACCTACCTCGGAAGGATGGAAGGCTGAGTCAACCTTGAGCCTGGTGGGATGTGAACCTGCACTAATTGCAGGCAGCTGGTGTTACTTAAGGAGGCATTAGCCCTCTGCTCTACGAAGGCTCTTATTTAGAAGGCTGGTGGCCTTATTTTTATTAATGAGATACTGTGTCATGTTATTTTTCCTACATTTCATGAATAACAGTGTGGGCAGATTTAGTGATGATGCAGATCCCCACATATTCTCTATTCTGTTTTTCGTGAAGTGGTATGCAGAACAGTAAGTTCAGATTTTTTTATTGTCCTTTTCAGGTACATTTTGTTTATTTATTTATTTATTTAGATTAGCATAAGAGAAGTCACCTTCTGCCTCCAGTTTAGGTATGAATCTGATTGCTAAATACGCCACCCCATAAGCTAAATTTTATGTACTTTTAACTTGTTCTCCATTAAAGTCATAGTCATCCTGTAGAAAGCAAAATACATAACTTCCATCATTTGTTTTACATATATATATATATATATATATATACAGAGAGAGAGAATGTACACAGAAATATATTCTTAAACGTTTAGAAACAAAAATAAAAACTAATACAATTTAATAAAAAGTAGAAAAAAAGAAAAAGAAATCAAAGCAAAACCTAACAGTGTTTGAAGGAAAGAACAAGAAAAAAGAAAAAGATACAAAAAAATGGCTTCCATATAGCAATTATAAATACAATAGCAAATTTACTTATTTCTTTCTTTTTTCTATATGTATCCTATATATCTAAACCAGGGGTGTCAACCTTGCAATGTCACATGACATATCACAACTTTTTTTTCCCATTGCTGACAATGGGGTAGGCGTGGTTTCACCTTGATGCATCCGGCCCTCAGGCTGGCAGTTTGCCACTCCTGATCTAAACCATAAATCCTAAGGTGTTTTTTTTTCTGTTTTACACAAAAAGTCCATAAGGGGTTTTCAGTCAGCAATAAATTTTTCTCCAATCAAAGAAGTCAATTTGTCCATCTCATTAAGTTCCAACATCTTCATCAACCATTCCTCCTTTGTGCATACAATAATTGTGCTACAGTTACCATATTCAAAAATAAAGTTCCATACTTTCATAGAAAAACCACAATGAGAATACCTAAACTTTCAGAATTTGGACAATTTGGATGGGGAGGATTGAGTTCTACATATTGACATTTACTTTCATAAGATTCACTTTAAAATTCAAATGTGTGTATATATATATGTGTAAAGCAACACAGGAAGCAATGGTTGGAAACTAATCAAAGAGAGAAACAACCAAGAACTAAGGAGAAATTTCCTGACAGTGAGAACAATTAACCAAAGGAACGACTTTCCTTCAGAAGTTGTGAATGCTCCAACATTGGAGGTTTTTAAGAAGAGACTGGACAGCTATATGTCCGAAATGGCATAGGGTCTCCTGCTTGAGCACCAGATTGGACTAGAAGACTTCCAAGGTCCATCTCAACTCTGTTATCTGTCATTCTGTTCTTTGATACCTATGTCTGTCTATTTGTCAGATAATTATAATTTGTATGCACGTGTGGTATATAATAAAGAATATAGTGAAAATGGTAGGTAATATTTTAACTCCTTTATTGCTTAATCTGAATTTGAATCATAGTTGAATATAGATGTGTTGTGTATTCAACCATGTGCACAGGCCTAAATTACAAGTGCCATCTCTGTCTTTTGTTTTCATCTTTCCTGTATAATCTCCTTCTTCATCTTTTAAAGCAAGATGGCAAACAGATACTGCATGCTCCGCTTCATGTTGGGAACAGTTACACATATTCAGTTTACCCAGAGCAGTTGTGCATATCTAATTTGCCCAGATTTATTAACAAAATAAAGGGTGTAGGAACCAAAGCCAATAAATATATCTGTCTTTATCCCTGATGATTCAGATCTTACTAATGCTCATTTACATCCAATTCACTTTGCCAGGTTCTTTCCCACTAGAGATGAACACAAGATAGTTCTGTCTGTAATGTATTGGCCTCATCTGTTTTAATTCACTTGCTTAATGTCTGACTGCTTGCTTAATGTCTGACCTACTTTCTGTGTGTTATGTAACGGTTGCTGTGCTGAGCTAGACTTGCTGTCTCCAGGCTGTTAATGAGGTTTGGGGCAGGAAACTGCTACTTTAAACCTATTAGTCGCTGCCTAGAGGCCAACCATATAAATAGCTGTGCAGCAGCTATTAGCTTGTTTCTGTTATGTTCTGAGTTAGAATAAACTTGTTGCTGTTTCAACACTTTGTCTCACTTAATGCCTCAAGAACTGAATATTTAACACTGTCACACCCTGCTTGGTCATGGTTTCATAGACATTGCCCAAACTATTTTGAAATAGTCACTTGATTGGGCAGAGAAGCAACCCTGAGAGGGCAAAACACAGCATATGTGAGTTTGAAGAAGAGGCCAGTGTTTTATGAGAAAGACAAATATGGTTTGATCCTCCTGCTGAAAAATAAACTTTAATGATATAGCAACACACACACACACACAAACCAGGTGGTCAGGTGTTGTTAACATGTACTTGAACAGCAGGAAGAAGGTTGACTTCCTAAATCAATGAAAGTAATTGAAAGGCTGTATATTGAATGAAGTTCCTCGTTTGATGCAATGTTCATTAACAAAACTGCAGTCCTTCATCTTTACTTTGTTGAGACATTCCCAAGTGCTTCATTTTCAAGAGTGCTCTTAAACTTGTATGACTTAATCAAGGGAAGGAGGGAGGGAGAGAAGGAAAGAGGGATTTCTTTTGTTTCCCCCTCTTTCCATGCTACTGCTTTTTATTATGTTTAAAGGAACTTGCTGTAGTTTAAAGAAAGGTAAACCAAATATATAACCTATAAAGACTTTCTTTTGATTATGCCTTCTCTTTTTACTAGCTTTATGTCTTTACTTTTATGCATGTCTTGTTGATTTAAGGATCAGCAAATCAATATGTCAGTAAAGCTATCAAGAGTGGTAGTTCCCAGATGTCTTATTATTTCAATACTGCAGATCCCTTGGAATAATGGAGAGCCTCATGGTTACAGACTAATAGAAAGGACAGCATTGTCCCTGTGCCAAACAATCAAAGCTCATGCTATTCTTTTTTTAAAAAAAAATATGTTTTATTATTTTTTTAACATAATCACCTTAATATTCGGTAAACAGTGGGTTGTCTGGGTTTACATTTAAGAAACATTCACTAATAGTTGATTTCTATAATCCACATAATAACTGTACTTGATTTCTTCTTTTTCCCATAATGTTCTCTTTTACCAACCTTAGGTTAATACAATTCTTGTTGTTTTAATGAATGATGATTGAATATAAAAGTTTTCTAATATTTCTACAGATAATAATCACATCAATATAATATTCCTTTTCCATCTAGTCATTCTGGTGGTCTCATCATAGATCCTGTTTACAGTTCTTGTTTACATTTGTTTTTTCCACAATGTTCAAAACATTCTCACTGGTTAAGATTTTCTCAAAGTTAATTACATTTAAATATTTAAGTCTATTTTTTCTCACCTAAGCCAACCCAATACTTTTACCCTTCTTAATAAAACTAAAAAAAGAAAGATAAAAAAATAAAATAAAAAGATAGTATGCTACTTAAAATCTCTATTTTCTATAAGCTAATACATATATATTTCCAAAAAAAATTGGTTTTTTTACCATAATTAAAATATATTTAATCTTTAAATATTCCATTTAATCTAGTCTTCTAGTCTTTTAACACTTATTCAAAACATTTTTAATCCATTGTAATTTTCTTAAAATCAATCACCTTTAGATATGTAAAACATTTCCTTATATAAGCCATTCCAACTCCATTATATTATATTATATTATATTATATTATATTATATTATATTATATTATAT
>JAKJMR010000147.1:626005-645136 GCA_024449315.1 Daboia siamensis | reverse complement strand
TTAATTTAATTTAATTTAATTTAATTTAATTTAATTTAATTTAATTTTTTATTTATTTATTTATTTTTAATTCCATTTATATCCCGCCCTTCTCCGAAGACTCAGGGCGGCTTACAAGCTTAGCAATAGCCTTCATTCTATGTATATGCCTGCTTATTAGGGCTTTCACACACACACCCAAGCGGCATTATTACAAAGTCAGCTTATTGCCCCCAACAATCTGCGTCCTCATTTTACCTACCTCGGAAGGATGGAAGGCTGAGTCAACCTTGAATTAATTATGGGACTTATATGCTGCTCTATCTCCCGAAGGACTCAGGGCGGCTAATAACAATAAAAACAACAATAAAAACAATAAATACAAATATTAAAAGAAATTAAATTTTACAAAGCCCCACTAAAAACCAGTAAAAATTAAAAACATAATTAAAATCCCCAATGTCAGTCCAGGTTGGCCAGTTGGAAAAGGTATGTCTTTAGATTGCGACAAAAGGACTGGAGATCTGGGGCCATCCAAAGTTCTTGGGGGAGCTGATTCCAAAGGGCAGGCCCCCCGACAGAGAAGGCCCTCCCCTTGGGGGTCGCCGGCCGACATTGTCTGGCTGACAGCACCCTGAGGAGACCCTCTCTGTGTGAGCACACAGGGCGATGGGAAGTCGTTCCTGGCAGCAGACAGTCCTGCAAATATTTATATATTTTATTTTATTTTTTGGATTTATATACCGCCCCTCTCCGAAGGGACTCGGGGCGGTGTACAGGGCAATAAAAACACTATAAATAACACATAAGATATAAAAATTAAAACAGAATTAAATCAAAGCCCTAAACAATACACAGTTTAAAATTAATTTTTTTAAAATTTAAAACTAAAACCCCAATCCCTCAGTCTAGGCTGGCAAGTTCAAATAGCCAGGTCTTCAGGTCACGGCAAAACGAGTGAAGGTCAGGAGCCATCCAGAGCTCAACCAGAAGCTGATTCCAGAGGTCAGGCGCACCCACAGAGAATGCTGTCCCCCTGGGGGCCGCCAGTTGACATTCCCTGACTGACGGCACCCTGAGGAGGCCCTCTCTGTGGGAGCGCACAGGACGATCGGAAGTTAATGCTGGCAAAAGGTGCTCCCATAAATAACCCAGACCCATGCCATTTAGGGCTTTATAGGTCATCACCAGCACCTTGAATCTCACCCGGAAGACAACTGGAAGCCAATGCAGCTCACGGAGCAGAGGTGTTACATGGGAGTATCGGGAGACCCCCATCACAACTCGCACGGCCGCATTCTGCACCAGCTGGAGCCTCTGAGTGGTACTCAAGAGCAGCCCCATGTAGAGAGCATTGCAGTAGTCTATCCGAGAGGTCACGAGCACATGAGTGACTGTGCGCAGGGCATCCCAGTCCAAATAGGGCCGCAACTGGCGCACTAGGTGAACCTGGGCAAAAGCCCCCCTAGTCACAGCTCCGATATGATCTTCAGAATTGAGCTGTGAATCAAGGAGGACGCCCAAGTTGCGAGCCCTATCTACAGGGGGTAACACCTCACCCCCTATAGATAAAGATGGAATAGAATGGACAACCCAAGATGCCGGTACGCACAGCCACTCGGTCTTGTCGGGATTCAGACGAAGCCTGTTCCTCCCCATCCAGACCCTCACCGCCTCCAGGCAATGGGACATCAAGGAGAGGGCATCACTGAGTTGATCTGGGGTGGAAATAAAAAGCTGGGTATCATCAGCATACTGATGATACCCCACCCCAAAACCATGAATGATCTCACCCAACGGCTTCATATAGATGTTGACAGGAGAGGCGAGAGGACCAACCCCTGAGGGACTTCGCAAACGAGAGGCCTTGAGCCTGACCTCTGCCCTCCTGCCAACACCGACTGCGAACAACCCAGAAGGTAGGAGGAGAACCACTGTAAAACAGTGCCACCCACTCCCGACCCCTGAGGCACTGCAGTAAGATACCATGGTCGATGGTATCAAAAGCCGCTGAGAGGTCTAATAGGGCTAGGACAGAGGAGCAACCCCTGTCCCGAGCCCGCCAGAGAACATTCACCAGTGTGACCAATGCCGTCTCCGTGCTGTACCCAGGCCTAAAGCCCAATTGGTAGGGGTCCAGATAATCCACTTCCTCCAGGAACAGAGGAAGCTGATGAGCCACCACACTCTCAACAACCTTCACTAAAAAGCGAAGGTTGGAGACCGGATGGTAGTTATTCAAAATGGCAGGGTCCAGAGCAGGCTTCTTGAGGAGGGGCCTCACCACCGCCTCCTTCAAGGCGGTGGGGAAGCTACCCTCTCTCAAAGAAGTGATTATTACTGCCTGGAGCCAGCCTCGTGTCCCCTCCTGAGCCGCATAAACCAGCCAGGGGCAGGGGTCCAGTAAAAAAGTGGTGGAACTCAGCTTCCCCATGATCCTGTCCACTTCTTCCAGAGTCACAGGATCGAATTCTTCCCAAGTAATATTCCCAAGACCGCTCAATTCCCCATCGTCAGACTCTGCCTAGTGGGAGTCCAAGCCGGCCCGAATCTGAGCGATTTTATCCACCAGATATTGGCTAAATTCCTTGGCATGACCCTGCAGGGGCTCCTCCCTCACCTCCTGATTCAGGAGGGAGTAAGTCACCCCAAACAGGGTGGCTGGGCAATTATTTGCGGACACGATGAGGGCAGTGAAGTAGTTAGACTTTGCTGCCTCCATCGCTGCGAGATAAGACCTCGTGAAGGTTCTTAGTCACAATCGATCAGACTCAGACTGGCTGGACCTCCAACAGCTCTCTAGGCTCCGGTTCCAATGCTTCATCTCCCAGAGCTCCATGGAGAACCATGGTGCCCGCCAGGATCTGCGCCAGGTCAGGAGCTGTATGGGAACAATATGGTCGAGTGCCTCCGCGGCCACCCTATCCTGGGCCTAAGCCATGTAGGGCTTTATAAGTAAGAACCAGCACCTTGAACCTCATGCAGGAGGGGTGTAATATGGGAGTATCGGGATGCTCCCATCACAACCTGCGTGGCCGCATTCTGCACCAGCTGAAGCCTCCAGGTGGCCTTCAAGGGCAGCCCCATGTAGACAGTGTTGCAGTAATCTATATGGGAGGTATTGAGTGCATGAGTGACCATACATAAGGCATCACGGTCCAGATAGGGGCGCAACTGGCGCACCAAGCAAACCTGGGCAAATGCCCCCCTGGCCATGACCCCTATATGGTCTTCTAAATTGAGTCGTGCATCCAGGAGGACGCCCAAGTTGCACGCCCTATCCACGGGAGGCAACACCTCTTCCCCCATAACCAAAGATAGTGAATCTTGGACAACACGAGATGCCGATACGTAGAGCCACTCGGTCTTGGCCGGGTTGAGTTGGAGCCTGTTCTTCCCCATCCAGATCCATACTGCTTCCAGGCAATGGGACATCACATCAAGGGCATCACTGGGTTGGTTCGGAGTGGAGATGAAAAGCTGGGTATCATCAGCATATTGATGATACCTCACTCTGAAACCATGTATGATCTCACCCAGTGGCTTCATGTAGATGTTGAACAGGAGGGGAGAGAGGACTGACCTCTGAGGCACCCCACAATCAAGGGGCCTCAGGGTTGACCTCTGTTCTCCTGCCAACACTATCTGTGAATGGCCCGAGAGGTAGGAGGAGAACCACCGTAAGACAGTGCCTCCCACTCCCAATCCCTGGAGACATTGCAGCAAGATACCATGGTCGATGGTATCAAAAGCCGCTGAGAGATCTAATAGGACCAGGATAGAGGAATAACCCCTATCCCGAGCCCGCCAGAGATCATCTACCAGCGCGACCAATGCCGTCTCCATGCTTTGTTGTGGAACACTATATGCAGATAATTAATCTATATTTAAGTTAGTGATAATACAATTGATCTGAGTAGTGGAAAAGAGAATCCTGTCTTTATCAGGAAAACTACAAAAGGAAAGTGAGTTAAATAATTTTCAAATGAAGCCTTGATAGGATAATATTGACAGCAACCCTTCTCAGTTCAGCTTTAATGCAAGTTAAATCCTTTGTTGAAACCTCCAGGAACAAACAGAAAAGACTAACTCTTCATCTTTCTTATTGCTCAGGTCTACTGAAAATTGGAGAGAATTACTGGACAGGTTCAAACTCTACCTGTCTGCTTTAGGTAATGATACCACAAAGTTTTGGAATGTTGTTGTGGCTGTTGGGTGAGGATGGGAAAAGGCTTGAAACAAAACAGATTAAAATAATAGGTTCTCTAACAGAATTACTTTTGAGATTGGAATTTTCTCATAACCATAATTCTGTTTATAAACAACTTGGAGATTATTGCACCAAATATTACAATTCAAGAGAGAAGAGTTGGCATTTTCTGGAAGCATTTACAAATGTCACTGTTGCTTTGGCAATACAATCTACCAAGAAAGATATATGATGGTAGGGGAAAATTTGGATTTTATCCTAACCTCATATAATGAAATGTATGAAATTAAGTATATGTCAAGAATGAAACTTTGGCAGCTACATGCTTTTTCATTTCAACTTGCCATTAGAGTAAGTGGGGGGAAGTGTTGCTTTAGCATTGGCTAGATGAAGAAACAAAACCTCTATGATTCTGCTGAAGACTGTGAAAGCCTGAAACCTTTCCAAGGACACTGCAGCAGATGTGGAGAGGAAGCAGGCGGTTTCCATAACAAAGTGAAATTGTTTACATGACCTATGTGACAGGGTGGGGTTTGGCCAGATAATGTTTTTAATTCTATGAATTGATGTCTGGGAACCTCAGAGTTAGTTTTGCTTCGACATTACTTTGCCATGTATTCAATAAACAGTAATATTTTCAGAAATGGAATGAACCTGGAGTTTTATCAGGATTCTCCAGCTGGATGTTGACAGTGCAAAGCTGGTCTGCAATTCTACATATTTTTCCATTAGTAGGCAACACAATTACTATTATTAGATCCATGTAAAAATAAATGTAAGGCTGAAATTTTAGGTGATGTCCTTTGGCTGGGGAGGGAGGGGTATTGTATGCTTTTTAGGCTGCAGCCATTTTAGTGTATTTCTTGTATTCAAATGATATAAAACAGTAACACCAATTGTTAGCAAATATAATCAGAGGATGGCTCTGAGAATTATAAATAGGGAGGGGCTTAAAATCACTTCCAAAGAGTTCCAATCTCAGATTAGCAGGAATAAGTTCCTAACAACATGATGGGAAATGTAAAGAGGAGTGATAATAGAAGAGAAACAAAAGATAAAAAGGAAAAATCCAAGCCAGAAATGAAAATGTTGCAAAGATCCCAAAGATGCTTTTTCACCAGGCAAGTGGACTTTCTTGTTTTTCTTTGAAGATGTTTTGCTTCTCATCCAAGAAGCTTTTTCAGCTCTGACAGGATGGTGGGGAATGGGAAGATTTGACCCCTCTTTCAAACCTCTTTCAAAGAGGCCATCTATGTCAAAATTGAACAGCCGCTCTCAACAGAGGGGGAGGGATATGACATCATCTATCTCTAGTCTACAACACAGTCCTTTCAACAGTTTTAAGAAGGCTCCACACCCATTTGCACCTCTCAGGTGACCCTGATGACACAGATAAACATCCAGATAGCATTAATGACTCCCTAAAGGAATGAATGCAAAGGGATGCGGTGGCTCAGTGGGTTAGGACGCTGAGCTTGTCAATCTGAAGGTCGACAGTTTGGCGGGTCGAATCCCGAGTGCCGCGTAACAAGAGTGAGCGCCTGTTACTCATCCCAGCTTCTGTCAACCTAGCAGTTTGAAAGCACGTAAAAATGCAAGTAGAAAAATAGGGACCGCTATTTATTCAATTTGTATAGCTGTGCTATGTGACACTGGGTGGCTCACAACAGTTAAACAAGAAGAAGTATGAAGTGTAAATAAAAACAACAAAATAAATCATAATTAAGGCTGAATTAAAACACAGAACATGGTCATCATCAGTGAGTAAGTATAATCAATAGAAAGTTGATGGTTGATGGTTCAACCAACGAAAAGGATGTCAACTACTAACTTACATGCACACTGGGAAAAAAATGAAAAATCTGTTGGGTGGCTCTGTTCTGAGTTACAGCAACAACAATAACAGTAGTAGTAGTAGTAGTAGTAGTAGTAATCGTAGTAATAGTAGTAGAGTTGGAAGGGATCTTCTAGTCTTCTAGTCCACCCCATGCTCAGGCTGGAAACCATATACCATTTCAGTCAAATGGTTGTCCAATCACTTCCAGTTTTGGAGCATTCACAACTTCTGGAGGCAGGTTGTTCCACTGATTAATTGTTCTGTCAGGAAATTTATCCTTAGTTCTAGGTTGCTTCTCTCTTTGATTAGTTTCCATCCATTGCTTCTTGTCCTGCCTTCAGGTGCTTTGGAGAATAGCTTGACTCCCTCTTCTTTGTAGCAGCCCCTGAGATATTGGAACACTGCTATCATGTCACCCCTCACCCTTGTCTTCATTAAACTAGACATATCCAGTTCCAGCAACCATTCCTGATATGTTTTAGCCTCCAGTCCTCTAATCATCTTTGTTGCTTTTCTCTGTAGTTTTTCTAGAGTCTCAACATCTTTTTACATCGTGGTGGTGACTTTCTCCAGACTTCTCTACTGTATTCTATGACATTCCTCTTGTTGAAATTACAGAGCATATTTTTGCTATGGAAATCTTAAATAAAATTTGCCAACCATTTTGTAATAGTTTAAGTTTCTTCATTCTAATAGTGAGGAATATTCTCCTTCTCCTTCTCCTTCTCCTTCTCCTTCTCCTTCTCCTTCTCCTTCACCATTAAGTAAAATTTATTACATTAAATCCCTTCTCTTGAATCCATAATTGCTGTTTATATAAAAATGACCTTTGGCAAGTTACTTTGAGGCATGATTGTTCTGCTTGCAAGGTTGTTAATTATGAATCTAGAGAAGTAACTTAAAAATGTTCCAATAGATTATACATAGGCTTGACTACATTAATGAAGCACTGCAGAGAAATTATGTATATGCAAAATAAATAAAAAACCTTGTAAATATGAAAGCAGAAATGGGACCATGACATACTACAAGGGGAAGAATTCTGCTCCAAAATGTTTAAAAACCTAAAAATACAATATAAAACAATGTTTAAGATTTTGCATAGTGTCAGGATCCACCCCAATCCACGTCTTAGGAAAACAAAAACTCTTGGAGTCAGTTCTAGTCCAAAAGGAATTTTTACTAGGACATGCTTGGTTGTGGGAATACAAGACAGGACTTGGTATTGTTTTACAAATTGAAACTTTATAAAGAGTTCCCGATTCAACCCCTTTCCCTCAACCCCATTTGGTCAGCCCCCATCATTTTACTTCATGTCATCCCTTTCGTGGGAAAAAGGAACTTCGAATCTTTATGGTTTTTGCCTTCTTCCTTTACAGAATTAAAAGAAGACACAGGCCAAATGCCTTCTTTTCTAGCCCTCCCTTTTGTTCCCCCAGTTCAAAAGGTTCCCTTGGTCTTTGAAATAATTTAAGACAGGCTGAATCCACATGCGCTCCTCCTTCCTCGGGAGATGGTAGAATCCGTGTGTGGGGGGATAATGTTTTAAACATACATTTTATGAATGTGATATAAATGGATTCTAACACATAGCATCTTTTCCTATGAAATCTTGCCCTGGAGCAGCTCATTAGCTCATGGATTTTGGGGAACTTTATAAATCAGATGAGATAATGGGGGTGGGGGGAAGTGCCTATGTTTACTTCTATAACCCTGTAAATGGTATCTGCTTTCTGTATGTTAGAGGAAAAGAAAAACAAAATTAGGTTGAGTGAGCTGTCAAGAACAAAATGGTTTATGTTAGGACTCTTATATATCATACAATACCTGATGGAGAAAAATGGGTACCATTGCTTCATTTACAGCCATGCATTATGTGCCCATAAGGCTGACACGATGAGAATCTGTGGCAGACTTTTCTTAAAGACCTAGTGAATTTTAACCATTCAATGCATATTTTCCTCTGAGGTCTTTTGTGGGTGTTGCTATTATGCATTAACATCTATCTCATTTTGAAAATATAATTCAAAGTACGACACTTTTCAAAATTAATTTTAAGTGTCATGGTCAACATTGGATCAATAGGGCAAAGAGTTTATTAAATAAGAACATCAGGAGTGGATTTCAATGTAGAAATGAGTTCTATAATTTATTTGGGAAGAGGAAAATAATTAATATTACCCATAAATCTCTATAAAGGAAATAAATGTACTATGCATCCAAATCTATAGAACCCACATCGATGCAACTTGGTTATTCACACATGTGAAATGTGGTACATATTGCATGTCTTAGTGAATTCAGAGAATGGTTCAATCTTCTTTTTGAAAAAGGTTTCAGTGTCCTTCTTTCCTCTTTATCTCTTAATGGATGGTTTGATGGTCTTTCAGCTCATATTCATTTCCTTATTGGTCTCTGAGATCTGGAACAGGGTTAGAGTCTTCTGTATGTTATTACTGTTACCAATAGGGGTGATGTGATAGCAGTGTTCCAGTATTTGAGGCGCTGCCACAAAGAAGAAGGGGTCAAATTATTCTCCAAAGCCCAGGAGGGCAGGACAAGAAACAATGGTTGGAAAATGATCAGAGAGAAGCAACCTGGAATAAAGTAGAAAGTTCCTGACAGTGAGGACAATTAACCAGTGGAACAGTTTGCCATCAGAAATCATGGTTGCTCCATCACTGGAGGTTTTTAAGAAGAGACTGGACAATCACTTTTCTGAGGTGGTATCAGTTCTCCTGCTTGAGCGGGGGCTGGACTAGAAGACCTCCAAGATCCCTTCTAGCTGTATTGTATTGTATTGTATTGTATTGTATTGTATTGTATTGTATTGTATTGTATCCTATCCTATCCTATCCTATCCTATCCTATCCTATCCTATCCTGTCCTATCCTATCCTGTCCTATTCTGTTCTATTCTATTCTATTCCAAACCCATTAGGATTCTACTGTAATTCTGTGCTACAATTCAACCAATGTGGTTATAAAGTAACTTAAGGCTAACCTGTGGGTTACTTTCTGATGACAATACAATATTATAGAAATAGATAGAGTATTGCTATTTTTACAATGTTGATTCAACAACAATATTTGGAATTAACTGCAGCTAATCTATCAAATGCTAGAAGATTCCATGTATGATAGTTATTTTTATTACATTAGTTGATCTTGTAATGACAATATCTAATTGAGTAGATCACCCAAATTTACTGTAATAGAATTCTGTGCAAGATTTGTATTGTATTGTAAATCAAACCTTCCATCTATCAATGTGACTTATCTCCATATTGCCTTAGTCCACTTACTGCCAATAGTCTTAGACAGTCAGCATCTAGTTCATGCCTGACTAGAAATCCTGAAGTTTGGATTTGACTGGCTATTTATCGAGCAGTAAAATGAAAACTATCAATAGCCAGAGAATTAGATAGGACTGGCATAAGGCAGAACATAGACAGCATTAGGTGAGAAGAATTGACAGACGTCAGCTTTGTAAATATGTCAGTGCTGCTTACACAATGTGTTTTTCCCCCTGTAATATAAAGCATTGATTATAAACCTTTGTGATGGCTCCAAAAAGTGAGAAGCAGTTTTCATTTTCTCATCTCAAAATCAATGACAGCTGTTTTTCCAACTGCCCTTGTAAATTTCATTAAGTTAAAAGCTCTAAAGAAGTGCTATATAAGAGTATAGGTGATGTCACTGAATTGTCTCCAAGCCATGATTGATATTGGATTTTCATAATCACTCTGAACTGATTTCTAGATGAAGGAAAAAATTGAAAAAAGCCAAGCAGAGGTCAGTTGATTTATATTAGCGCTAAACAAAAATAGCAGCAATTTGATGAGATGCAGACAGGCTACAGCAAAGATTTTACTTGTTCAGGGGATGCTACTGATAAGAGAATCAACTGTTAAAATATAGAGTAGTCATGAACAAATTGCCACTCTTGAGATCTGAGTGGATTAGCTTCAAACAGAGTTATCCAATTCACTAACAAGCTTCAGAATAATATTTTTTATTGATATATATGGGTTGAATAATATACAGTAAATGTGCATAATGTCACTGAAATTGCTAACATAGTAACAGAGTGCACTTACAAACAAACAAATGATACAACTCCAACATCTTTAAAATGAGATTTTTACAAATAGAAATAAATGTAAATGTCAAACCATCGTTTTCTCTAAGGCAAGCCTGTGTAGCACACCATATAGGTGAGAAAACTCAAATTAAATTAAAATCAATTAAATTAAGTGAACTGTTATTAAGTTAATATTCAGTTGTGAGCTGCAAGCTGGAAATTTGGGGATCACCAAAATATGGACATGTGGATTTTAGATTAGCCATAATGTGTGGCTGGTGAACATAGTTAGCATTGATCATGAGAATAGTCATGTGAAATATAATCTAGGTTTTAGTAATGTTTCACTTGTGTCTCTGTGTATTGGCAAACTGAAGACCATATTATTCATACTATTCAAGATAAATATCGCATATGGGTATTTATACCCTAAGGAGAGCTGCAAATCAGCAAATGTCTGCTGGACAACTGCCTTTAATAAGTGTAATTTATTATTGATGGTTGGTGTTTCCTTCTGCAGGGTATCCACTGTTGTTTGATGTGCAGAATTGCTGTATGCATTTGACTGTCATCCTGTGGATAAAGGACTGTTTACCATCTGAGATGATTTAATTGCCAATCTGTAGATTCAAAGTAGAGCTCTGGGGATGATGTTGGTCCATCAAATGTTGTATGGTATCAGAAATGAATTAACTATTTAGAGCTTTCCTTTTACCTCCAGCATCCTTGTAACAGGATTTCAGAGACTTAGTGGAAATGGCTCCAGGTATTTCAGTTGTATGTGATTGCTGGAGGGTCAGAGTGGAAAGAGGAATGATTTCAGTGTGCTTTGTTTCTGCATCTTGCTTGCAGAGAAGCTGGGCAGATTTATTTTCACAGGAGGCACATAAGCAAAAACTGCAAATAATAATAAAAAAGTTTGCTGCTGCATTATTTTGTTCCTGGGAGATACATTACTTTTGAAAAATACAGGTTCTTTGGCAGGTCTCAAAAAACACAATGAGTGTTGATTTAAATGTTAGGGAATGAAAAAAAACACCTTCTGAAACATGCAAATTTTAGAACTTATTGAGTCACTTATAAAAGACAAGACTGCAGGCAACTTGTGTTCAGCCACCCAGGAAAAAAAAAGATGGTGAAAGAGTGTGATTTGACTCAAAATAAAGTGAGAGACCAGGGGTCTTCAAACCTGGCTTTTTTATGACTTGTAGACTTCAACTCCCAGAATTCCTCAACCAGCATGTCTGGGAGTTGAAGTCCACAAGTTACAAAAGGGCCAAGTATGAAGACCCCTGTGATAGACATAGATAGCACAGAGGAAGTCCTGACATCTCAGATGGAACTGCTGGGGTGCCTCTGGGAAGGAGAAGTATGCCTTGCAGGTTAACTAGCTATGGATAGACATCTTATGGGCAGCTGATACCTTCTAGGCTGCAATTTGTTTTAACTACATCAGCAATTTGAAGGCTTGGTGGCCTTCAAGAGCTTTGAAATGCCATGGTGTCACAGTAGTTAGAATCCAGTATTGCAGGCTAATTCTGCTGACTGTCAGCTGCCAGCAATTTGGCTGGCTTGAGGTAGACTCAGCCTTCCATCATTCCAAGGTCAGTAAAATGAGGGCCCAGATTGTTGGGGATAATATGCTGACTCTGTAAACTGCTTAGGGAGGACTATAAAACAGGGGTCCTCAACCTTGGCAACTTTAAGACTTGTGGACTTCAATTCCCAGAATTCTTCAACCAGCAAAGCTGGCTGAGGAATTCTGGGAGTTGAAGTTCATAAGTCTTAAAGTTGTCAAGGTTGAGGACCCCTGCTATAAAGCACTGTGAAGTGGTATATAAGTCTAAGTGCTAAGGCTATTACTCTTGCTTCTATCAGAAATGACACATAGAGAGTTTATGTGTAGAATGGGTCACACCAAGAAATTAACCAGCATTTAGTGCTATGTGTTACAAATGCCCCACTGTCTCTCTCAAGTCATCTCCACCACCATATCATTTGGCTTAATTCACCCAAAGCTCTGGGTATTAGCTCCCCATCATCAGGGTCCATACAAGCATTTTAATGGCTGCTCCACCTACGCTCTTCAAATGGAACACCTCTCTGAATACCAGACGCTGGAGAGAAAGAATGCAAGTCCGCCTGGTGTTTTTCTCTTCAACGTCCTCAAGACATTAATTCAATGGTTTTGAACAAAATGGGAATAAATTATTGAGCCACTGAAACCCTAGTCACAACTGCCTTTATCTTATATTTACTCATACAAATCCATTTTATAGAAGGAAATGACAAAAGAAATCCAATCTCAAAAATGCAACTCAGTCTTGAAGATTTGGTGGCAATGTTGAGCCGGTCTTATGGGTCTGGTAGGCTTGCTGAGAGTCTAAGGATGGAATAAGAGGGAATATTAGAATTTTCTTTACCTCACAATATTTACAGACATGTTCCTTCAAATGTTTTGCTATTATTATTACTCTTTAAAAGCTATGATCAGTGGTAGAGTTCAGACAGAAACAGAGAATGGGGCTGAATATCAGCTATTCACATCTTGAACACTAGTGTCCTCCTGTGAACATTCCTAACCATCTTTGGAATTTAACTGAATATGTAAAAAATGTGCATGCAAACTTGACATAGGCTTACAAGTCAAAACAATGGGGAAGATTGCAATTAAAACTTCCAGTCATGAAGTTTTGCATACCTTTATTCTAGGAAGGGAGCTTTCCTACATTCATCTGTAGGATGAAAGAAAAAAAATCTGGATTCATGGTAGTGGGGAAGAGAAGGCTGAAACCACAGGGCCATGGTGGCGCAATGGTTAGAATGCAGTATTGCAGACTAATTCTGCTGACAGTTCGATTCTCACTGACTCAAAATTGACTCAGCCTTCGGAAATCAGTAAAATGAGAACCCAGACTGGGGGCAATATGCTGATTCTGTAAAACCACATAGAGAGGGCTATAAAGCACTTGAAGCAGTATATAAGTGCTATTTGTACAAATTATTTCCAGGGATCTGCTACTCACCTATCTATTAATGGTAAAGTTTTTTTTTTATCCGTTTAAATCAATCTTGGCTCCTGGCAACTGCCTGGATAAGTCCCTGAAATTTTCTTGATAAGAATTTGGAAGTGATTTGCCATTATGTTCTTCTTGGGGCTGAGACGGGGCAACTAGTCTTAAGTCACTCTGTTAACTTTCATGCTTAAAGTGGGATTAGAACTCACAGTCTGCTGATTTCTACCTTGATTCCTTAACTACTAGACCAAGTTGGCTCATTAAAAAGGGTATTAATGATGGATAGTGGAGACCATATTATGTCATTTATTTACTATGACACATTAAACATTATTCTGTAGCATGCTAATGACTCTAGGACATGGTTTGGAAATGACATCCCTGAAGCCTAATGTGCTCTGAAAATGGAACTCAGTAGCATGGGATCAAGACTAAAGTAATTGTTGCATTATTAAAATCAAATAAAAAAGCTGATTACTTAGCCAAGAAAAATGGAACTTCTTTAATGTTTCTAGCTTAATTAAGGGCAGATTAGAATTCAACCTGGGGAAAAATATATATTTGCATTCAGATGCAGAGGCACAGGTCAAATGCAAATTATCTGGCAATTCTGAGAAAGAATGAAGAAAAGGGCTTCTGTTTGGGTGCCTGGAGAATATTTATTGTTGGCCTTGTTAGTCATATTTTTAAACTAATGCATAATCATGAAGAGAATGGAAATCTGCTTTGTTTAAAATTTTAGCATGCTATTTAGTAAATATGGTTTAGATTCTCCCACTAATAAAAGAGGTCAAACACATTAAAAATTACCCAAGCAGTAGGGATCTAGAGGCAACATGAATATTAAGCAGACACCAGGAAAATAAAATGAAAATACAAGGTTAAAACTGAAATCTTATTTATCCAAACTAAACTCTGTTTATTTTGGTTGAATGCCTCCTGAGTGGACATAAATGTGATTATTCTGTAACAACACTGGGGTGTAATCAAGTGACACTTGCATGCAGAGGCTGGAAATCTCTGAACAGGTTCTTCTGAGAAGTCTCTTAACTGGTAAGTTGTCTAGCTAGCTCATAATACAGTATAAATTTGATTTCACAGTGACAACTGACTGCATAACAAGGGGAGAAACAAGTAAATAAGAATATTTTGTACCTCTCCAGATATGACTGAAGGAATCTCCCACATTTTTATCATTGGCTTTGTAATTGTAGAAGGAATCCTCTACAATCAATAAATATCCTTATATCCAAAAGGGATCTTGGAGTCCATTAAGATTCCACTAGGTATTGTCCACTAGGACTCTATAATTCAAGAGGGATCTTGGAGTCCAAGTTCCAAGAGGGATTTTGGAGTCCATATTCTGAGAAGGATCTTGGAGTCCGAATGGACAATCACTTAAATTTAATAGAATAACAGAGTTGGAAGGAATCTTGGAGGTCTTCTAGTCCAAACCCCTTCTCAGGCAGGAAACCTATATCATTTCAGACAAATGGTTGTCTAGTCTCTTTTTGAAAACCTTCAGTGATAGAGCCAACAGTGAGCAGCAGCAGCCGAAAAAGCCAATGCAATCCTAAGCTGCATTAATAGAGTGATAGAATCAAGGACTGCTTTACAAAGCTTCAGTAAGACCACATTTGGAATACTGCATCCAATTCTGGTCACCACAATATAAAAAGATGTTGAGATTCTGGAAAGAGTGCAGAGAAGAGCAACTTCAGTGATTAGAGGGCTGGAGACTAAATCATATGAAGAATGATTTAGAATTGTGTATGTCTAGTATAGTGAAAGAAAAGAACTAGGGGAGACAGCAGTGTTCCAATATTTCCAGTGTTAAAATGACAGCAGTGTTCCAATATTTGATGGGCTCCTACATAGACGAGGGGTCAAACTACTTTCCAAAACAACAAGACAAGAAACAACGGTTGTCAACTAACCAGGCGAGAAGGAACCTAGAACTAAGGAAAAATTTCCTAATGGTGAGAGCAATTAACCAGTGGAATAGCTTGCCTTCAGAAGTTGTGAGTACTCCATCACTAAAGGTTTTCAAAAGGAGACTGGGCAACCATTTGTCTGAAATAGTATAGGCCAGGGGTAGGCAACCTTGGCTCTTTTATGACTCATAGACTTCAGCTCCCAGAATTCCTAAGCCAGCATGGCTCAGCTTGGAAACCTCTCCCTTTTCCCTCAGTGTGGCTGGCTCAGGAATTCTGGGAGTTGAAGTTCACAAGTCATCAAAGAGCCAAGGTTGCCTACCCCTGGTATAGGGTGTCCTGTATGAGCAGTGGATTGGACTAGAAGACCTCCAAGGTCCCTTCCAACACTATGATTGGACCTAGGAAAACAAACCATCAAAAATCCTCAATAGTTTATTTGCAATTAAAGCATTCTGTGGATTTCATGATGAAAGCTGTGACACATCTTCATGCTACAAGTTCCACCTCTTTGGTAGATGCATGCAATGTTATACTGTACATGTCCACAAAGCCCAGAGCTTGTGATATGACAATATTATGCTGCTGTCCATATTTCTCCTCAATCTTCTTGCACATGTTCTAATTATTGTAATTTTTGTTAAAAATAATTTTAGCAATACTTTACCACCATGTTCAACATCATGTATGAATTAAGTCTTGTTAAAATAAATGTTTCATATGAATGAGAATTTTAACTGGAAATCAAATCAGCTTCCCTAGATCCTATTATAAACTAGTTAGCAAATTTGAACAACCCACTTTGGATTTTGTTTTAGGGGCTGAATTTGCTTCAGTTAAATTATATAATATATTACGTGATTCTTTCTTGAGAATTATGAGACATTATCACCAATCTGTTCCAGAAAAACTGGGATATCATTCATGACACCTGAAGAGAAGAAAATGGCAGTTATAATTTTCTTGTAATGCCTTTATAATTTGCCCATGATTACAAACTATGTATATTGCAATATTTCCCTGATGTAAATTTCAATCAATATTTTCCATGAAACTATTCCATGAGAACCCATTCCTTAAGTTGCCTTTCTTCTTCCTTCTACTTTAATTTACAGATTTTTAAAGGTTCCTTCTACTTTAATTTACAGATTTTTTAGAAGAGGAGGAGGAGAAGGGAGGGAGGAGAGAGATTCAATAAGAATTTTCAAAGTTTACATTGATGCTACATATAAAGATTATTTTATCACAAGTATAACTATTATTGAAATAGAATTAATAACCATAGCACATAATAAGAAGCAATCAGAATAAATAGCTAATAGAGGTTTCTATTTTAAGAAATTTAATAATCATCCTTATTATAATAAATAAAATTTAATCTTGTAAAACCTGTTGAGATCAGAATGATCTAGAAGAAAAATAGAACATATCAGAATTCCCTGGAAAGGACACTCATATTATCCAGAATGGAACCCTACTAAAAATAGTGAGACTTACAATAACAGAGGTGGGTGCAGGATTGCATCTTTAATTACTATGATAATCCATCAGGTTTAGGATTTTGTTTTAAATTATGTTTTGTTCTTTCTAGTGCTTCTTCTAAGGTTTCATCAAGTTCATATTTTAAATATTAATCACACCTCAAATATATTTATAAAAACTCAAATAAGGGAGATTTTAAAAACTTGAAAACACAATTGCTGTTTTTAAGGTAACCGTTTCCTCAGGTGATAAAAATGGTATTCCTTGCAACATTTAGGATGATAGCTCAATTTTATGTAGTTTTTAATAATATCGTCTGGAATTATAACCAAGCTTTTTTCCATCACAAACCTGTTTTTTTTTCCCCTTGAAATTTTAATTGCAGTGATTTTAGACATAACTTTTAAACTGAGTGTCCATGGAGATTCTGTTTCCTCAAGGAAAAAAAAACAGCCCAGTTGCCTTTTGAAAAAGTACCTTTGAGATTTCAAATTAAAATTCCTTTATATATATATATATATTGTTCTTCCTACTTTAATCCAGAGATAGGCAGTTTAGCCTTTAGGATACACGTGACCCACATCAAAACTCCTTTTTTGTGATACTCTGAAATTGCACTGCTGTATTTAAATGTATTTGTCATTGTGTTGTGGGAGCTGCAATGGAAGAACCCCATGCCCACTCCCTTCCATGGAAGATATAAGGAAAGAAACAAAACAAAAGCAATAGTATATGTTGGCCTTGCCTTCACAAAAGACAAAAATTCATTCACTCATTTCACTCTTCTATACCTTGATCTACAAAACTCTTGTGAAGGAGCTATAGTGCAGTATACTTCAGATAATGGTCATCCTCCATGTGCTCACTTATCTACTCAAGAAAATAAACAGAGAGTGACCTTTAGAGCCTTTGAGTAGAATGCATTCCTCACTATAGTATGTTTACCCTGCTTTCATATACAGTATTTAGTATATTTCAGAATCTCCTGAATTTAGAGAATTATCCTTAAAGGGAGGGATTCAACCATTCTGCAGTGTTTGTTTTGAGTTCTGTGCCCTTTAATAATGTGAAATGTTATTAAGAACCTTCAGAACCAATGATGGCCTTTTATAAAGATAATCTTCAACTGCAAAATAGGATCAATAGGACAAGCTACGTTTCAGAATTACAAAAAGCAGTCAATCCCCCCTCCCCAAAAAAGACATTCCTTGGACCTGACAAGAGTGGCTAATTAGGTGATAAGGTTGCCATGGAAAATGAGAAAGCCAAATCATCCCAAGGCTTAATTTTTCAAAGTAGGACCTTGTTTAGATAGTTCCAGGAGTAAGCCATTGAATACTAAGAAGATATTTGTATCAGTTTTAAAAGAAATATTTTCTAAGTGTGAGATTTAAAAGCCCAAAATCTGATACTCACAACTCGAAGACAAGTCTGGTTAACAAAGGGAAATATTTATTGAAAAGAAAATTGAAAATAATAAAGAAAATAAAGAAGAAAGAAAGTGTTTGCAAACGTGGCCTCTTAGACCCTTCCCAAATTGGACTGGGTTCAAAGAGCGCCCTGAGCAAGTTTCAAATTAGGCATTTTATACACTTTCACGATACACGCCATTCCTAAGAAGCTTAAGTCATTCTTTGAAGTTGTTTCCTATTTCTAAAGGGGTCCTTCTGACCATTTCCATATATCCGTTATGATCTTATCTAGATCTTATCTCGTTTACTTGTAATTTCCACCTTGGTAGTAATTTCCACCTTGGGCTGATGTTCCTGTCTCTCGGAAGCTTTTTAACATTTCAAAAGAACTTTGTTGATTACCATTTGTGAGTTCTCTGTCTGAGCAGGAAATAGATAGCCCCACATCTTAGTGTTACATTTTATACAATTCATTGGTGTTACATTTTATACAATTATAAAAGAATAACCTTTATTTATTTTCCTTTATAAGCCATGTCCAAAACACAATCACCATGGTACATTTGTTCAGTCTGCACTAGATGCACTGTAAGAAGAATAAGAAAACAAACAAAGAAAGGAGAGTTCAGAGCTGCAATGGTACACAAAAAATGTCTTACAACCAGTCCTTGCACATCACCACATCCCCAGGTTCACATGATCGAAATTTGAACACTTGGCAACCGGGATGTATTGTATATCTGACAGCTACAATGTCCTAGGGTCATGTGATTCCCATTTGAGACCTTCCCAGTTGGTTTCCAACAAGCAAAGTGGATAAGAAAGATGGATTTGCTTAATAACCACATGATTTATTTAACAAGTAGAGCTATTTGCTTAACACCTGTGTCAAGAGAAGGTCATAAAGTTGGCTGTATCTCACTTCACAACTGCCTTGTTTGGCAACAGAAATTCTGCTTTCAGTTGTGGTCATAAGTCAAGGACCATGTCCAAATGTGATTTCATGCTTGATTGCATTTTCCATCAATGAATCCAATGGCAAATTTATTATTTATTTGTTTTTTGTTTTTTGTATTAAAATTATTGGCCATCCATCTTACTACAGGGTAATTCTGGGTGATTTATGATCATATCTATCTATCTATCTATCTATCTATCTATCTATCTATCTATCTAT
>JAKJMR010000147.1:608862-619186 GCA_024449315.1 Daboia siamensis | reverse complement strand
GCATTAGGGCTTATTTTCTGGTTAGGGCTTATATTCGGGGGGAAACAGTACTAAGTGCATCCATCTGGCTGAATGTCTTAACTGGAGCTTATTTTGGGGGTGGGGCTTCTATTACAAGCATCCTGAGAAATCATGCTAGGGTTTATTTTCTAGTTGGGTCTTATTTACGGGGAAACACGGTATGTACCAATTCATTTAATGATAATAAATACGAGTTTATGTACTGATCATCACGAATCTGGAAAACTGTCATTTGTCTAAATCTAAAATCACAGTGCAGACATTGCTGTCTCATGGATTTCATGCACAGTTGGTTCATAAATTCTGGGAAATCTAATGCTTCATATTTCAAACCTGATTACAACTAAATTGTGAGGGGACACAGCAAGATGTTTGCATCAGTGTGGTAATGAATCAAGCCTGTCACCCATCAAGATATACTAGCTGAACTTTTGATCTTGACTGATTATTTTATTACCTGTCTTCTGGAGTGATGAAGTCATTAAGTTGAACATATTGCTAACATTTGGCACCAAGAAGTCAACAGGTAATTCGTTTGAGCACTTACTCCAAACGCTGTATATTTAAATTAAGTGGTTTTCTTGGGTAGAGAATATAGAATGCTCACATTAAATATTTGCTATTGTCACATGTTTCTTTCTTTTTTTTTTTTAATTCCATTTATATCCAGCCCTTCTCCGAAGACTCAGGGTGGCTTACAAGCTTAGCAGTAGCCTTCATTCTATGTATATGCCTGTTTATTAGGGCTTTCACACACACCCCCAAGCGGCATTATTACAAAGTCAGCTTAATTGCCCCCAACAATCTGGGTCCTCATTTTACCTACCTCGGAAGGATGGAAGGCTGAGTCAACCTTGAGCCTGGTTTCAACTATTAGGATGGTTCTTCTAATGGTTATATTTTTATTATTTATTCATTTTACAATACAGGTAGTCCTCGACTTGCAACCCATTCATTTAGTGACCATTCAAAGTTATAGTCATGTGATCAAAATTTGGGCACTTGGCAACTGGCATGTATTTATGACAGTGGCACTGTCCTGAGGTCACATGATCACCATTTATAACCTACCCAGCCAGCATCCAACAAGCATAGACAATGGAGAAAGCCAGAGTTACTTAATGACCACATGATTCAGTTAACAACTGTAGGAATCATTTAACAACGGTGCCAAAAAGGGGTTTTAAACATGTTCTTAATTATTGTGTTAAATTTTAAATTTGGGCATTATATTTAATTGTATTTTAACTTTTATATTCTGTTTTTTATATTTATTGCCCTGTACATCGCCCTGAGTCCTTCGGGAGAAGGGCGGTATAAAAATATAATAAATAAATAAATAAAAATAAATAAAATGGATCAAAATTCATTTAACCACTGCCTTGCTTAGCAATGCAAATTTTGGGATCAAATGTGGATGAAAGTCAAGGACTACATACATTGGTAGTTTGCCCAATCCAAAAATTGTGAATGTCTGTGGAGACCATTGCTTTTTTTGTAAAAGCAAAAGGTGCTGGAACTCTCACATGTCATACAACGTGCCTTGCCTACCTTACAAAGTTCCATCCAAAAAAGATGCTGGAACTCCGTTCTGAGTGTTCTATGACAAAAAAAGCCCTGGTGGAGACTCTCAATCATCTAGGTCAGGGGTACACAACCTTGGCTCTTTTATGACTCGTGGACTTCAGCTCCCAGAATTTCTGAGCCAGCTGGCTCAGGAATTCTGGGAGTTGAAGTCCACGAGTCATAAAAGAGCCAAGGTTGCCTACCCCTGATCTGAAAGCGGTTTTTCAAAAGGCAACTGAACTTCCTTGTGTTTTTTCTTCTTGAAAACATTTCACTTCCTATCCAAGAAGCTTAGCAGTGAAATATTTTCTGAACAGAAAAAGCTGAAATGTTTTCAGAACATTTGAAATATTTGAAATATTTTCAAGAAAAAAAAATCAGGAAAGTCCCATTGCCTTTTGAAAAAAAATACCTTTGAGAGAAAAAGTGGGAATGTTTTTACTTCGCAGATATAATAATGCAATATGGGCAATGGTATAGATTTAAGAATACTTCCAATCTCTCTCTCTCCTTTCTTTAGATTATCTCCCTACGAGAAACTCATTGCCTAGGGATTTATGTCCCTGGGCACATAATTTTATGCTAAATTAAGCAACACAATATCCTCTTCTTTAATACTGCTGTTAACTCCCCTGTTCACAAATTTTATATGGTAAAAATTTGTTCCTGATTCTCTGGAGAAGTTCTTATGTCACAGCCATATCTTCTTTAGCCCATGAAGGCTATGAAAAAATGCAAAAGAGGAAGTGCGAATCTCAACTGCAAAAAGATGTCAGGTAATTTAAACAATTGTTCTGAATTATGACATTAAAAACATTTTACCTGGTTAAGTGGATCATTTACAATAAGAGGAAGCACACAGATATAATATAATGAATTCATCATTAAGCCAGATAATAAGAAAAGTTGATGATCCAAAATGAAATTTCTTTGGAAAACTCAGAAACATGTGTATCATTTTGTACAACTGAATGAAATGAAGTATGAGGGGTCCTTGGTGCTTTCTCAGCTTGGTTGTTTTCTTCAAGATGTTTCATTACCAAACTAGGTATCAGTGCTGGTAAGGAGTGGAATTTGTTCTCAGTTTATATTCTAGTTCAGGGATCTCCGAATGTGGCAACTTTAAAACTTGAGGATTTCAACTCCCAGAATTCTGGGAGTTGAAGTCTGCAAGTCTTAAAGTTGCCAATGTCATGGTTCTGACAGACAGAGACAAATAAAGCAGAACTCCTAGGCTTGAGAATTCCTCAAAGAACATGTTTATTAGTTACAAAGTATCGGCACAGTCAAAAGTGAAACCAAGTCTGAATACACAAGTAACAATTTCCCAGTACAAAGTTAAATGTCCTACCCATAAAATGATGCAAGCAACTATATCCCACAATATGATTATTTGGTGGGCTTTTTATGCAATGCCCAGTCTTTAGTCTCGGGAGCAGCCGATGACCTTGGATTCCATGGGACAGAACATTATTTTGACTAATGAAGCACCTGGGAAACCCTCCCTCCCTCTGTTCTATGTGGCAACCTAGAATGAGAAGAAAAAAATGGCTGCAGCCATGTTCATTTGTAGAGTTGTCAGCCAAATTTGGAGACCTCTGTTCTAGTGGCTTGTCCTGTCAGCGTTAATGTGGGTGGTCTTGCTTTGGTGATTACTCTTGGCTTGCTTGAAAGTTCCTTGATTGGGGTATTATTTATGATGAAGTATCCAAAAATTAAGTTGACATATCCCTTTGCTCAATTCTTGAAAAGGATTTTTGGAACCAGTCTCCTTTAAATATGTTTACATGCACACATGCAGAGGTATGCATAATGCTGCAGTTTATGGCACAATTAGTTGTAATAGATCTGAATTCCCCATCAAGCAACTTGTCAACACTTTTCTAGTTTATTTTACCTGCATCCAGATTGCATTCAGATTCAGTTGAAGAAAGAATTGTATATGACTTGAACTAGGTTGATTTCATAGAACTTTACTATTGGCTTCTTTTTAATCATCTCATTTCCTATAGTAATGCAGGTTTACAATATCTTCACATGTCAACATTCCTTGGCTTCACAGTTAAACCTTGCATTAAATTTCTCTCTCTTTCTTTCTCCTTTTATAGACATTTGTAAAACTATTTTTCCTTTTCAACATCCATAATAAATTTTCAACTTTTTCCTATTTAATCATCAGTTACTTTGATACATCATTATTACTTTTTCCTATGCACTGTTATATTAATAGTCAGGCTGTTTTATTTTTAAGTATACATTTAGTTTTTATTATCTCTTAGCAACAGCAGTAGGTTCAACTAACTCTTGTCTAGTTTTAAACTAGGCCAAAACATATTGTTCAGGAAAAGAAACATACTCTTATTGTCAGTACAAACAAAGGCAAACAAATTCTTCAATTGATAAAACTTAAGAGGGAACCTAAAAGAATGTTTATTCCAGACTATGAGTCATGATTGTCTTACCACAAGGAACTAAGTATTTTTTTTATGATCCAAACTCTGAAATACCAGAATCATAGAATCACAGAATTAAATTATAATAAATAATAAATAAATATTAGAAGATACATTCTATTTAATTATTCAGATTGTCCAACGGATAAATAAGAGCAGTTTTCCCCAATAGATTAGCCTCCAAGTGTGTTCAACTACAAGTCCTACTTTCCAATTCAAAATAGCAAAGCGCTGGAGGAAATTAGTAACATTATGAAAAATTCCAAAACTATCTCTATTGATAGAATGGCCTGAAGACTGGTCATTCAGATCACCCAACAACCTCTGCCTATTCATATCAGAGTTTCTGAAGTTTACATGAGATGAAATATTTTCTTTAAAATATTAACATTTTTGTTCTGTTAATTGCTAAAACACTAAGAGATAGATTGAGATAGATGCAGACATAGTGACAGAGATGTACAATATCAAGCATTAAATTATCTCCTGATTTGATTTTTGGTATCCAAGGATGAATACTGAACACGTCTAAAGCTTCTTGTTTAAATTTTATTAAGAATCATCCCCAGATATCACATCACTGACAAGTTTGATAAATTTTTGCACTGTTTCTTAGTTTGGGAAATGACACGGATTAACTGGGATTACATTAAGTTCTTCTAGATTCATGCAATGCCAACTTAATTCTATTTTAAATGACAACTATATTTCTAGGAAACACACCTACCATATACCCAATCAGGAATACTAGAGTTCATTTATTGGGGTTAATTTTAATTCAGTGTTTGTGTAGGACAAAGAGATATTAAAAATATCCAACATTTAAATAAATTGCATCGTTTTTAGAATCAAGAAATAATATTTTGGAATTTATTTCATTGCTTCAATATATAGAAAAGTTTTGAGTGAATGGCTGTGTTGATGGAAATGCAGTGAAGTTAAATATGTGTATCTACGATTTCCAATAATTGTTCCATTTGGTAAAAAAGTTATTAAATGCATTGTGATTGTAACAAATAATGAATTCATACTTGGAATAAAAATTGCTACCTTTCACTAATTTACCAAGAAAACCAATTTAGGCACAATTTCCTTATTATTTACAGCTCTTTTTCAGTTTTCACTAGCAGTAGTTCACCTCTTTGGTGATCTTGAACAATGACAAAATATTAAAATGACCCAAACTGTATAATTTGCTTATAGAAATGGCTTGGTGTCTATTTAAAAGGCTCAGCAAAGAAAAGAAGTTATTATTTATATAAGGGTATTCATCTGAGGATTGAAAGTCTTGTCATTAAATTTATTCAATTACTCTGTAGTTCAGAATCTCTTGTTCCAGTTAATTAATGAAACGACACGTTCAAGATCTGAATCAGCATCTTTCAGTGCAAAGGAGAAATCTGTGACACCTTGTGAGCACCATAAAAATAACTAGGTCCCTGGTGAGAGATCTTCAGTTAGAAAGAAGATGAAGATGAGGAGATGCTATCTTTTTCCAGAGTTACATTTCACTGCAGCTGTCCTTAATACTGAATACTGTGGGGGTCCTTTACTAGAATTTGCATTGCAGCAGAAGTTGCAAGATTATTTATGTTGTGCCAAAGATCTGCCAAGAAAAATTGTAAGATAGACTGACTGACTGAAGATAATACCAGCCAGGGTTTTTTTTCCTCATAGAACGCTCAGAATGGCATTCTGGCACCTTTTTTTTTGGGGGGGGGGGAAGCTCCCTCTATTGGCTTTCGAAAGCCTATTGCAGTGGTAGGCAATCTTGGCTCTTTTTTATGACTCGTGGACTTCATCTCCCAGAAATCCTGAGCCAGCCATGCTGAGGGGAAAGAGAGAGGTTTCCAAGCTGAGCCATGCTGGCTCAGGAATTCTGGGAGTTGAAGCCCTTGAGTAATAAAAGAGCCAAGGTTGCCTACCCTGCACTAAAGGAGGACATTAAAATTATTTACAAGGTTACTTCTTTAGAAACTAAAATTTTAGAATCTAAAACAGCTAATTTCAAAAAGCCAACAGGAAAGAACCTCACATTTTTCATCTGCTTCTGTGTTTTGGAAGGTAAAATTAGATAACAAAATAATCTATTTCCTATGTTAACGTCTCTGCAATGAAATCAATAAAGGTAACAGGAAAGAAATGAGAAACATTTTTCTCAATGTAGTATGTCTAATTTAGCTGATGCTAGAAAAAAATAGTAACTTTTGTACATACTCTTGAAAACTATTTTGAATCTAACCATCTATTACAACTAAACCACTTTAAATTAAACAATTCTTAAGAATGAAATATTCTTATCTTGGACTTTACTTTTACTGTTTGGACAGTTGTGTGTTTTGAAAAATAGATTATTTAGAATCTAGTTATGTTGCACTTCAGTCTTTAAATAATTAACCTAGTATATACATAACAATATATGATGTTTTCCATGGTGAGCTTATCATCAATAACAACATTTATTAAAAAGGCTAAAATAATTTCTGGTGGTATTATCTGTACATTAAAATTTTGTTTAGTCACAATCTTTCACTTTTCACATGCTGGACAAGCAGTGGTCATGTATCCTAGCAAAAGATGTTACTTATGTGCATAAGCATAGTCAGTTTCATATGCCTTTTTAAAAATATCAAACATGCAAAGAAACCAAAATGTCCAAAATATCTGTATTACATCGAGAAATGCCAACTTTGCAACCAATATTTCTCATCCATAACTATGGCACCCTAAGTATACCTGCAAACATGCAAATGCTTCTCTGGGATCAGTAATGCAGCAGGGATTGCTTTTTCCTTCCAGTAACATATTGCTGGGAAATACCAAACACGGCCTTGAGAATTCCAATGTTTGTTACAAATTTTTCTGGATGTGGTTGGAAAGAGGCCTAGAAATGCCAGCACAAATACATCGCACTTGCTGAACATGCACATGCAACTAATTACAATCTTCAATTATATGTGATATATCTAAAATGAGATGGGCTGTCTCAACTGCAACTTGCAAACCATTCCATTTTGTGGCAAAACAATCCCGGACAAGCTGATCAGCAAAGCTTAGAGAGGACTCATTAACCCAATTTTTGGGAAGGAAAGAAACAGAAGGACAGTTTAACATCTTCCAGTTGATGTTATGTTATGTAACATCTTCTGGGAGTTGAAGTCCACAAGTCATAAAAGAGCCAAGGTTGCCTACGCCTGGGCTATTGGCTTTCGAAAGCCAATAGGAATTGCTGCTGAGTGTGCCAAAAGACCCAACCAGCAAACATTGCACATGCAAGTTGTCTGCAGTGAAGGTAGGAACTTTGCACCCCTCCCTGCTGCCCAACTACACCATCTCAACTAGGTAACTAAGATATTATTTGCAAATAGGATTGCAATAAACAATTTAGGCTGCATTTACATCAGGGCTATTCAACCTTTTCAGAAATTGTACCACTTTTAGGACATGACAATATTCAAGCACCACTAGTCCTTAACAAGGTGTCAAAAACTTGATGACTAAAAAAAAAAAGGGGGGGGGGTATTTTAGGTTTCATTGGTTAGATTCATTTATTGTTATAGAAATGGCTAGTTTATAATATTATAGAAAAGCAAAAAGTTGAGGTTCAATGTTAATGCTTCCTTCTACTCCTGTAACAGAGGAAGTCAGAAGTCAGTGCCTTTTCTTTTTCCCTTCTCCTCCTCACTTTTCCCTTTTTCTCTCACCCTTCGCTGGCAAAAGCCCCCCCCCCTCACTATACTTTGCTCACAAAGTTGCTCTCACTCACTCCTCTGTCTCTTTCAAAGGCACCTCATTCAGTCTCTCTCCCACTCACTCCATCTCTTTTAAAGGGGTTTTGCTTGCTCGCTCACTTACTGCCCCGTCGCTTTCAAATGCCATTTGCTTGTTCACTCAGTCACTTACTGCCCCGTCGCTTCCAAACGCCATTTGTTCATTCACACACTCACTTACTGCCCCAACACTTTCAAACGCCATTTGCTCATTCACTCTCTCACTTACTGCCCCCTCGGTTCCAAACGCTTCCAAACACCACTTGCTTGCTCACTCACTTACTGCATTTGGAAGCAACGAGGCAGTAAGTGAATGAGTGCTGGTGTCGGATGCTAACAGCTGTTTGGCACTGGAGACCACTGTCACAAAGAACACAGTTCTGGATCGGGGTTCGGAGCAGCTCCAGGTGGGGGCTCAGCATGGGCCGTGGCATGGCAACTGCAGGGAGGCGGCTGTGGTGAGGGGAATCCCCGTGGCATATGGCTCTGAGCCGCAGGCGTGGGGGTGCAAAGGACGGGCGGCGATGCCGTAGGAAGACACAAGCATCACTCCCAGTGACAGCACCTCTTAGTTCTGGCACTGTTTTTTATTTTTTTGAAAAAAAAAATCACTGATACCAGCAATATAAATGTGTCCAGGAAACATTCCAGTTATACAAAGTGATAGTTACACTCTGCAACTTCAAAAATACTACTATTCCAAAAGTTTGATTCCCTTTCTGAGCACTAATTGAATGTTCTAAGGTAAGAGGAGATGGAAGGATGAAAGTTAATATGAATGAGACTGTCTGACAACTCCTGGAAGCTTATCTGTCATTTGTTTCAGAACCTGATTTAGGATATTTTTAGCATAAAACGTGACACAACATTTAATCCAAGAAAAATGGTTAGCCAACATATTGACAGTTACAGAGCTATTGTTATGAGATAATAGAACAGCCTTAAAGATAAACAGAAAGCAAATTGCAAATCTTGCTGACTATAATCTGTTAGAATAAAATAAAAGCAGAGAGACCAGCTCATCCGTCTAGACTTCTCTTTTCTTCTTTTTCCCTAAACTTGGAAAAGGTGGACATTCTCTTAAAGAGAACATAAGAATGAGCAGCAAGGAGGACGAGTTCAGTTACACTGGAGATGAGTAAACAGTTGCAAGACCTGAAGGATCAGGTAAGGGATATACATTCATGGAGAAAAATCAACCTATGCAGTTGCTATAAATCAACAATGCCTTGATGGCACATAATCAATCAATAGTCCTTTAAATATTCTAGAAATAAAAGATAACAAACTGTGATGTCATTCAAGAATTAAAAATATAAATTGCTAATATAAATCAAGTCAGCTATTCAGTCATTTTATTTTGGTCATTGACCCACAAAATAAATCTTTTTTTTTTTTAAAGAGAATTACATTTAACTTGCCAAACTTCAATGTAAACCTGTACAATGCAGAAATTGACTAGAATACAACAAGCTATAAAATCATACAACAATGGAAGTAAAATTGTAGGTACAGGTTTAAGAATTTTGGACATAAAAATTAATATAGTAAGGCATTATTCATTGAATAAGGCAATTAAATGATTATTCAGAATAATGGCATCATAAAATTACTGAACTAAGGTAGAGAGGCATTACAGTGGTGAAATTTATGGAAAAATGTAATTAATATTAATATAAAGCAAGTAATTTTTAGCACAGACACATAAAAAGTGAAACTAAGAATTTGATAGTCTACAATAAGAGTATTTTTTTCAGTAGTTTTTTTAAAAATCATGATCTGTAAAGAATATTGTTGCCTATATCAAGTAATGTTAATGGATTCTTTGTGCTTGTTTTTTCAATAGGTCATCTCCAATTTGTGCTGCCACAAAGAAATAAAAAGCAGTCATCTCCAGCTGAATACTAAAACCAAACCAAAGCAAAATAACACAGAAAGAGTCACTGAAATGTTCCCAACAGATTTGACAGAATCTTTTCCCCAATTTTTATTTTTATTTTTATTTTATTTTTTATTTTTATTACATTTATATCCCGCCCTTCTCCGAAGACTCAGGGCGGCTTACAAGCTTAGCAGTAGCCTTCATTCTATGTATAGGCCTGCTTGTTAGGGCTTTCACACACACCCCCAAGCGGCATTATTACAAAGTCAGCTTAATTGCCCCCAACAATCTGGGTCCTCATTTTACCTATCTCGGAAGGATGGAAGGCTGAGTCAACCTTGAGCCTGGTGGGATGCGAACCTGCACTAATTGCAGGCAGCTGGTCTTACTTAAGGAGGCATTAGCCCTCTGCTCCACCAAGGCTCATTAAAAGCACATTTCTCAACCTTGGCAACTTTAAGATAGCTAGACTTCAGTTTCCAGAACTCTGGGAGTTGAAATCACAACACCTTAACATCACCAACATTGGGAAACACTTATCTAGGAGTATATGTCTCTATCCAATATAGTATGTGCAGAGAGAAAAAAGGAAAGGAAAGGAAAGGAAAGGAAAGGAAAGGAAAGGAAAGGAA
>JAKJMR010000147.1:582135-597647 GCA_024449315.1 Daboia siamensis | reverse complement strand
CTGCATGTGATGCATACAGCTCATGGGCCATTAGTTTGACACCCCTGATGTAGCAGTATATAAGTCTAAGTGCTATTATTACTGCTGTTGTCATGCTGTTTAACATTCCTACCTTTGAAAAGTATAGTGGTCAGGTCAAAGAAGTCATGGGTTAACTTACAATGAAGCAAAAGTTATTATTGAAACAACTAGGAGCCATAAAGACAATGAAGGGAGAAAAAGAGTAATTTAAAACTGTTGAAGGAAGTCTTAATAATCATAAGTTAATGATTATGATGGCTGATTTATTCTTGGGTGTTAAGTATTTTATTTTTTTATTGTTAATTATTCTTTTCTTTTTTCTTTTTAAATGTTTGCAGTCCAGAGTCGCTTGGTAAGATGATGGACAATGCAAAATAAATAAATAAAAACATGTGAGTATAAAGTTGCATTGTCCATTCCTGCTTACCAATAATGGTCTATTCTGAGGATGCAGCAACCAGGCAGTGTGTATAAGCCCCAAATGTGTATCTGTTACAATAATATGCTCACTGAACAAAACTGAAATACTCAGGGAAATTTTTTCTAACACATATTGGTTAATCTATCCCGCAATATCCATCAGTAAATTTAACCTGAAACATCCTCATTACATTACACCCTTTCAATGTGCTTTTAGCATGGTTTATACCAGGGGTCTTCAAACTTGGCCCTTTTATGACTTGTGGACTTCAACTCCCAGAATTCCTCAGCCAGCATGTCTGGCTGAGGAATTCTGGGAATTGAAGTCCACAAGTCATAAAAGGGCCAAGTTTGAAGACCCCTGGTTTATACAATTATAGATCTTTCTGATTCTTATATGGAATGTTCCTTGACCAAATTTTTGATTTCATCTTTGGTTCCCAAAGATGCCAGTGCCATTTATTTATAAGTAAGCACTTTACTTCCAAAGAGTATAACTGTTCTCAAGTGTGTACTATTAGAAAACAGTGTGGCCTGAAATAAATAAGTTTAGGAATAAGTTATTTGTACCATGATAAAAAAAGTTTCAAAGGAGAATTGTTTATGTTGCTTGTTTATCATTGCTCAAAAACCTCTGCATGCAGAGGACAGAATGAAAGCTTGTTATCATTCCAGCAACAGCAGCATGGAAGATAAGCACATTGTAAGTTAGAGAGATGCACACAGAATATGTTATGCTGTAAATATAGCATTTTATTCTATGACACAATTAATTTTACTAGAAATATACCCAAAACATAAATTAAACATTATTATATAAAACTTTTATTCATAAAACATGAAACTCAGTCAACTGAACACTCAAATTGACTGGCACTAACGGTTGACATGGCTTGCTGCCAGCATCCTAGGTATCAAACAGGTATCTCCTTAAAAAGTAAGATGTTCCGAGTAGCACAGTTTTTTGTAGCTTTGCTGGAGTTATTGCAGGAAGCTGCAATTTCTTGATGTATTATGCAAAGTTTTGGGACATAGTTCCCAGTGCCCCGATGACAATGAGTATCACTGTTACAGGTTTCATCCATAATTGTGCAGTTTTGATGGCCAGGTCACAGTATTTTGTAATTTTTTCCACTTCTTTTTCTTTGACTCTGTCATCTCCTGGTACAGCGATATCAATCAACTGTACACTTTGGTTCTCTATGACTGTGATATCTGGCATGTTGGTTCCAAATGGCGATCTGTCTGTATTCAGAAGTCCCACAAGATCTACACCTTCTCATTCTTGACAACTTTTTCCACCCTATGTGTTGTGTAGCCGGTTCTTTGGCACAGGAATGAAGACAAGGCAAGTGAGTTCAGGAAAACTCATGTTTATTTGCTTGCAGAATCTGAACTGAGGACTGGGCTGTAACTAGCCGCAATATATAGGCTAGCCCCTAGGCAGCAGCCAATAGGTTTGAAGCAACCATTGCCACTAGGGATAGCCAATAGCAGCACTGGAGACTTCTAGTCTGGGTTGCTGGAGAGCCGTTTGCTGCTCCAGCAACCCACATGGTATTACTATTGAGCCCAATATATAACAACCCTCCCCTCTTAGATCAGACAAAGTTATAGCATGAGTTAGTCTCAATACAATTTTCAAGATTCATTATCAAAACAATCTTACATCATCATAACAGAAGAACAACCCATATAGGTTACAAGGTTAACTTACAACATCTGAATGAATAGGCTTCATTGACAGCACATTAGACACTTAACATCACAGCATCTGAATGAATAGGCCTTCATTGACAGTACACTAGATAGTTAATATTATAATGCCAGTTTCTGTAGTACAGTAGCAGGTTGCAATACAACATATTTTACAACATAATCAGCAAGATATGAAGAAGGTTTTTGAGCCCTAGTGGAATATCTCAGAGTTCCAGTCACTTTGTAGTCTACCAGCTTATCCAGTGGGCTGGATAGACCTGTGTCCCTTGGTGCTCCTTAGTCAAGGGAATTAGATGCTCTCTGGCTGGCTTCTTCAGGTTGGCTCACTCCAGAGTCAGACTGATTAGCAGAGTAGGCACAGAAGTTGCTGAAGTCTGGTTGGCTTGCTCCTTCAGGGGATCCATGTTTCATTCCTGGACTACCCACTCTCCATCTGGTTCCTCATTGGTTATGAATGAAAAGTCCTGATAGTCCATGTGAGGACTGGCTTGGCCGCAAGTTTGAGGACCTTGGGAGGGACTTATCATGCAGTCCTCACTTAGTGGCCATTCTGGAAATCATTTTCTGAGCTGATCAATGTGGCATCTGCCAACTTGCCCTTCCTCCAGCCCCACTTCATAAGACAGGGCCCCGGATGCTTTGGTAATTTTACCAGGAACCCACAGATTCCCATGACCATAGTTCCTGGCCCAAACCCAATCGCCCATTTGCAGCCTCCTAGGGGCTTTTGGTCGAGAGGCTGATGTTGCCACTCTATCTGGATGCAACCTGTCGAGTTTAGTGATCAATCGCCTCCCCCAACGCAGTTCTGCAGGACTTTTGCCTGTAGGAGTGCAGGGCGTAGAATGCTGGCAGAGTAGAAAATCTGCCAATCTGTGATGCCAGTCACCTGTTACAATGCGCTTGAGTGATTCCTTCATTGTCCTCACAATTCGTTCAGCTTGACCATTAGAAGACAAATGAAAAGGTACAGACATTGCATGTCTGATGAGATTTGCTCTAAGGAAGGCCTAAAATTCAGCAGCAGTGAATTGGGCCCCATTGTCTGAAACTAAGACATCTGGGAACCCATGTGTGGCAAAGAGTTTTTTCAGCACCTGGATGGTCCTAGCAGTAGTCATGTTAGGAACTGGAATTACTTCCAGCCATTTGGAGTGGCTGTCCACTACTATGAGGAAGAGCTGTCCCTGAAAGGGCCCATTGTAGTCTATGTGAATTCTAGACCAGGGAGTGTGCGTTTCCTCCCACCTGTGAACTGTGGCCTGTGACATTTTAGGCCTAGATTGCTGGCATGTATAACAACCATGGACTTGTGCCTCAATTTCCTTATCAAGACCAGGCCACCAAAAGTAGCTTCTAGCTAAAGCTTTCATTCTGACAATGCCTGGATGGTCTTCAAGTAATGACTGTAAAACCCTGTCTCTTAGGGAAGTGGGAATTAAATGCACCCCTTGTGGGCAGATAGTTCATGCCTTCTGACAAAATAATTCTGAAATTCAGAACCTGGGCTTTTATCCAACCACCCCGTGTATACCCATGACAGTACTCTACTAAGTGTTCTGTCTGTAGCTGTTTCAGCAGCAATGTCCCCAGCACGGAGGGGAAATTCAGGCAGGTCCTGTGTGAACAAAATTCTGGCAGCGGGAGCTGGATCTGGTTATATAAATAGTCATGGATTTTTTTTTATTATTCCAGCAACAATGGCTAGGGCCTCTTTGTCAATCTGAGCATAGTTGCGCTCAGCAGAGGACAATGTCCTTGAGTAGAATGCTATAGGAACCTGTGTTCCATTTTTTTCTAAGTGACTTAAAACTTCCCCCACCCCACAGGGAGATGCATCACATGCAAGACATACTGGTTTAGACTCTTTGTAATGAGTTACCATGGACTTTTCTGACAATAGTGCTTTTAAGTCGAGGAAACTTTTATTCATGTAGACTAGTCCATTTCCATGGAGCTTTCTTATCTAGAAGCCTGTGCAGGGTCTCTGCTAGTACAGCCTTGTGAGGTAGAAATGTGTGATGGAAGTTGAGGAGGCCCAAGAATGCTTGTAACTCTCCTTTAGATTTTGGCCTAGGAGCCATTTTAATGGCCTTCACTTTGGATTCAGCAGGGTGAATACTGTTAGCATCAATTCTGAATCCCAGGAATTCTGTTGAAGGGACTCCAATACTACACTTCCTCTTCTTTAATTTGAGACCTGCTTCGCAAAGCCTCTGTAGAACAGCCCTGAGCCTTCTTGCTAACACTTCTGGGGATTCCCCTGCAATAAGAACATCATCAAAATAAGGACAGATGCCCTGAATGCCTTTAAGTGTGTGTTCCTTGATCCCCTGGAATATGCCTGGGGCAACACTGACTCCAAACTGTAAATGTTTTACTTTGAAAGCCCCCCTGTGAGTCACAATTGACTGAGCCACAGACAGAAATTGCTGATAGGTCTGTGCTAAATCTAGTTTAGCAAAAATAGTACCCCCTTGCAAGAGGCTAAAATGTGGTTGACCACTGGAACTGGTAAGCATGTTGCTTGAGGGCTTTATTTAGAGTGCATTTATAATCAGCACAAATGTGAATTTCCCCATTGGGTTTAAGTGGGGTGACTATAGGAGTTTCCCACTCCCCCCCATTGACTGGCTGTAAAACACCCTGCTCTACAAGCTTGTCAATTTCTGAATCAATTTTATGTTTTAAGGCAAAGGGGACCCTTTGAGGTTTAATCCTGATTGGAACTACATTGGGATCTAGCTTAAATGAGATAGGCGGGCCTGTGTATGTTCCTAGGGCTGAATCAAAAATGTCTGCATAGTCATCGCATACTGACGAGAGTTCTGCAGTTTGTGTCTGCTTGATACTAGTAATCTGGATACCTAAGGCATCAAACCAATCGAGTCCAATGAGACTCGTTCTCTGCCCCCTACTACTATGACATCCAGGTGCCCATAAAATCCCTTAAATTTTACAGTCAAAGTGGCTTCTCCCTTAACTTTAACTTGAGCATTTTGAAAGTCAGTTAGAAAGTCAGTTTGGCCCAATTGTTACTGCACCTACACACAAAATTAAAAGTATCTTGAGAAATAATGGAGCTGCAGAGCCAGAGTCCAATTCCATTTTACAAAGAACTACTTGTAGCTCTACCTAGAGTCTGAGTTTAGGTTTGAGGGGGCGTCAGGCCCCAGTGCGGCACATGCTTCTATGACTTCTGAAAAAACCCACACTAAGGGCGTTCTTTGAGGGCGCGCCGGATTTATGGAACCATCTTCCGGTTGAGCTCCGGATGGCGCCCGACCTCCGCTCCTTCTGGCGCGATCTAAAGACTTATCTTTTCGAACAAGCTGGCCTGGCCTGATGGGATAGTGATGGGATACGGTTGGGTTTTAATACTGTTTAATGTGTTTTAACTTATTGTAATAGTTGTGGGCACTTTGTTTAATTTCTTTTAACTTTTGTCTTTTGTCTTTTAACATGTATTGCCCTATTCACCGCCCTGAGTCCTTCGGGAGAAGGGCAGTATACAAATAAAATAAATAAATAAATAAATAAATAAATAAATAAATAAATAAAAATAACCTGGGCTGGTGTTTGGGTGGCCAGTCCGTCTGGCAGGCTCTGGAAACTGCTGTGATGTGGCCTGTCCTGCCACAAGCTCTGCACATGGCTGATCGGAATCTGCAATCGGTGCAAAAATGGTTGCCACCACACTCTTTACATCTAGGTAAGAGAACTGCTTTGTAAATGTTCTCTTGCTGCTGGCTGTTGCGATGTTGCATGTTGGGTTGCTTTTGGAGTCTGTTGATTTCAGGCTCTTCTTCCTCGGAAGACTCTTCGGGACATTTGGCGTCCTCGTGGTGGACCGTTTCTTCATGCTTTGTTGCTCTGGCAGGCTGTACTGTTTGAACTGCCCCCCCGGTGGCTTCGTCAGCCATTACTTATATAAATAAAATTAAATAAAATAAATTACGTATATAAATAAAATTAAATAAAATAAATAAAAATAAATAAATACTTCAACTTGTGCTTCTGAAAATGTTACGTTTGGTTTGGCAAAGAGTCTCTGTTGAAGTGTTCGGTTCCGTAGGCCGCAGATAAGCCGAACTCATAGACTCTCTTCTAAATTTGAAAATTTACAAAGGCGTGTGGCCTGCCTCAGGCCTGCAATGAATTCTGAAGCTGATTCACCGGGTTGCTGCACTCTCTGGTCAAACTTGAAACGCCATGCTATCTCAGACATCTGGGGCTGAAAATGTTTGGTTAGCTTCTTTCTGAGGTCTGCATAGGAGACTGATTCTATCAGTGTCAGAGTGAAGAGGTTCTCGGCCAAATCAAAGGTTGCTGGGCCATGCAGGCAGAGTAGCATTGCGGCAGGAATGAAGACGAGGCAAGTGAGTTCAGGAAAACTCATGTTTATTTGCTTGCAGAATCTGAACTGAGAATTGGGCTGTAACTAGCCGCAATATATAGTCTAGCCCCTAGGTGGCAGCCAATAGGTTTGAAGCAACCATTGCCACCTAGGAATAGCCAATAGCAGCACTAGAGACTTGTACTTTGGGTTGCTGGAGAGCCGTTAGCTGCTCCAGCAAGCCACGTGGTATTACTATTGAGCCCAATACTATGTTCCCACAGGCAAGTCATATTTTTTTATACCATGCCCAGTGGATTAGTTTAGCAACTCAGTCATGTCTAGCTTTGTAATCAGTCTGCACAATTTTGCTGCACTCACATATTAAATGTGAAATAGTTTCAAATTTGTCATTGCAAAGTCGGCAATTTGGATTGTCAGTACATTTTTTGTATCTTCACTTTCATGGCATTAGTACTTGTAGTACTTGTTCTTGAACAGCCAGTATTAAGCCTTCTATTTCTTTCTTGATGGTTCCCATCTTAAGCCATGCCCATGTCAACTTGTTATCACATTTTCCTTTAATGTTTTTCAAATGCTGTCTATGCAAAGCTTTGGTTTTCCATCTATTTAATCTGTCATCCAGCCATTATTCCTTATATTCTGCCTTTGTTTCTGTTATTTTTATAATGCTCTCTGTTTTTACAGCCTGCAGCAATTTTTCTGTACTTTGATTTACATAGTCATTCAAACTTTGTTTTTCTTCTTCTCCAGTTTGGTGAATTTGAAGTAGCCCTCTGCCCCCTATTCTTCTTGGCAGGTACAAACTTGATATCACTTTGTGGATGTAGAGCGTGGTGCATATTCAAAAGTTTACATGTTTTCCGGTCTAGGTGTTCCAATTCAGCCAAAGTCCAGTTGATGTTATCTGCTTCCAATATGCCTAGGTATTTTTAACCATCATCCTTTGCTAGTGCTTTCATAATACTTCTGTTTTTCCAGTTCTATTCCTTCTATTTTTTTTCCATTTTTCTTCACTACATGGATAATATAGCACATTTTCCTAGTCCAAAGTCCATTCTGATGTTGCTGCTAAACAGTTGAACTGTGTTGAGTATTGATTCAAGTTCAGTGTGGCTTTTTGCATACAGTTTTAAGTCATCCATGTATAGTAGATGGTTTATCTTGCCATGGTGGCTTGAGATGTGATATCCCAGTTTTGTAGTTTGTAATATTATTGTCAATGGAATTAATGCAATGTTGAACAGTAGTGGTGAAAATGAGTCCCCTTGGAAGATTCCTTGTCCGATGTTGATTTCACCAATATTCTCTCCATTTGCTGTTAGAACTGTTTTCCATTTTTGCATATTTGCTTTCAAAAATGTACAGATGTTTTTGCTGATTCCAAAGTTTTTTAAATATGCATTAATTCAACTGTGGAGTAATGAGTCAAATGCTTTCTTGTAATCAATCCACGCCATATTTAAATTTGTTTTGAGTCTGACATGTCTGAATTAGACTGAAATTCTGTATGTGTGGGTCTGGTTGTTTTATGCCTGACAGTTCTCCATCATGTGACTATGATTTGTAATACTTTTGCCAGTTTCTGGCTTTTTTCTGATGCCACTTACAACCAATGATTTGTTTAACAACTGCTGTAAAAATAATCCTAAAATCAGGTCCTTTCCTGTGGCTCTCTTTACTTGTGATTGTCATGACCTACAACCAAAATTCCCATTCCAATTGTTGAGGGGCAATAAGCCCAGGGGGTGGATGGTTTTTTTTTTTTTTTTTTAAAAAACTGTTTCAAAAGCAATGCATTAGGTAGCCATGTGTCTTATTTTACAGATGACAGTTTTCTATTTGAAATCATTGTCATAATGATAAAAAAACCCCTTGATTTAGTCTGTACTTACATTCCAATTTTCTCCAAAATAATGCCTCTAGCAGCATAGAATCTACAGATCCCATAATTCTAAAAGCAAGGGCCTATGTCTTTTCAATGCATTTGTGACCTATTATAAGATCAGGGTTGTTGTTTTTTTTTTAAACTGAGTCCTAGCTTTTCTGTTTTTACTTTGACAGTCCTATCTTTCAGCCTACATTCTTCATGCAGCAATTCACTTCATGATCCCTTTAAAAGTCTTTCTTTGCACAAAAGTTTTATTTATACTCAACGCGCCTATATACAGGGAAATGCTATAATACTGGGAAATGCTATAATATTGAGATGTCATAGTAAAAAATACAGCACTTGGTTCCAAAATTTTATTTTTCCCCCCCTTCTACCTAAACTATATAGCCCACCAGGGCTGCTGTTGATAAAATGTACATGCTCACAACGGGCTTGGAACATTTTTATTTTCCAACCTTCTATTTTACCCCTTTAAATATCAATCACAACCCTCATGTTTGTAGATAGGATGAGCTTGTCTTCAGCTGAATCTGTTTGTTGAAATTTGATTCCCAGTGCTTTCTTTCCATCAAAGGTTTCATATAGTCTGTGTAAATTCACTAAAAGTGTTAAAAGCTTATGTTATGCTGCAAAATTATGGGTGGTTTTTTCCCCCCTGCTTCCTATTTAATAAAAGGTAAAGGTAAAGGTTCCCCCGCACATGTGTGCTAGTCATTTCCGACTCTAGGGGCCGGTGCTCATCTCCATTTCAAAGCCAAAGAGCCCACGCTTGTCTGAGGATGTCTCTGTGGTCATGTGGCCGGCATGACTAGACACCAAAGGCACACGGAATGCTGTTACCTTCCCACCATAGTGGTTCCTATTTTTCTACTTGCATTTTTATGTGCTTTCGAACTGCTAGGTTGGCAGAAGCTGGGACGAGTAACAGGCACTCACTGTGTTATATGGCACTCAGGATTCGACCCGCCAAACTGCCAACATTCTGATCGACAAGCCCAGTGTCCTAACCCACTGAGCCACCACGTCCCTTCCTATTTAATAGCATTCTGTTATATCTTTTTTTAACTAGGCATGGATTTCCATGTCCCTCTGAACTATTGTTCCCAGCATATTTCATGCTGTCTGGGATTGCCAGAATTCTAGATCCATGTCATATGAAGGTCAATAGAATTGAAGTATGAATTAGTAAAGAGCAATAGAATTTTCATCCAGTGATAACTTCTAAGAAAAAAGATAACTATCTACCATTTAACTCTTGCCATCTCTTTTCATGTAACAGTTTTCTAAGAGAAAAGAGAGCAGAAGAGTCTTAGCAGCCGAAGCTATCTTGTTCTGTAACCTAGAGATTATCTTGCAAAGGACATAGAGTCAATTCAATTTAACTTTGGTTGTGTTGTTTGGTGTGTCGGTGTCTTCAGCACAATATCTCATTTCATGTAGCTGTGTGCTGTACTTGTGTTTGTGACCCTTTGAAATATCTTCTTGGCTCACTTATTTGATTCAGTGCTTGTTCTCTTGGAATGTACAAGTCAAAATGATGGTTCAGATTTAGTTCTGGTAGAAATTTTAAGCTGGTGCATTTCAAAATGAACTCTGAGGTGTTTTTGCATGCATTTCCTGTATCTGTATTTACTAATATAATATTGGTATCTGATGTTATTAAATTTCATAAACAAAGAATGGTTGGCCAGTGAATTCTGGCCTTGGAAGGAGAGATATCAGAATTCAGAGAGATATCACCTGCAGAATTCTCACGCAACTCTTTAAGATCAAAGGAAAGAAATAGACTTGCAGAATTCTTATTCATGAAGACAGAGCATGAAGAGAATCTTAGTTGCTGGGAAAAAAACCCATTGCTTGGTTGAAAATATATATTTCACACATAGTACATTAAGGATTCAAGCCTCCAAGTGAAGCTAGTAAAGATGAAATGCTAGAAAGCTGTCGTCAGTCACTGTAGATAATATTCATCTGGATAGATTAATGACCTGACTCACACAGCATGGCTTTCCACTTATAATGTTTGCAGTAAACCAGAATTTCTTTTTAAAATGTTTTATTGAAAAATACATTGTTCCCTGAGGCATGCACAGTGATAAACTATGATTTTTGAATGGAAATAGTTGGGTTCAGATGGCACACTAAGCCAAAACCAATCAACTAATTATGTCACAGGCTTTTGCAGCTTTTGCGCTTAAACCTGAAGAGTATTTGATAGGTGTTCATAAAATGACTGCAATAACTCTACCTGCCAGCCCCTAAGATATATAGCTGCTTACCTTTGTCCTTTTTGGAACCAGGTAGGCACATTTAATCCTATGGTGTCACTTTCTTTAACTGGATTACAGCCACCCATTATTTTTAATTTGTAAAACAACAAAAACAAATAAACGAAAAAACAGAGTGCCAGTGAAATTGATAGAAATAAAGAGGGCATGTGGAGATTGGTACTTTGCTAAAGGCCACAACAGTATATTACATGGGATGGGGGGACAAAAATGCAAGAGTCGTTCATCAGTCAGAAAAGGTATCCCTGGATAAAGTGATACCCCTAGAGTATATGCTAATTTTTGTGCTGATACCACTTGATATCTCTTTGTAAGACCACACTTGGAATACTGCACCAGTTTTGGTCACCACAATGTAAAAAAGATATTGAGATTATAGAAAGAGTGCAAAGAAGAGCAACAAAGATGATTAAGGAGCTGGAGGCTAAAACATATAAGGAACAATTTCTGGAATAGAGTATGTCTAGTTTAATGAAGAGAAGGACGAGGGGTGACAGGATAGCAGTGTTTCAATATCTAAAGGGCTGCCACAAAGAAGAGAGAGTCAAGCTATTCTCCAAAGCACTTGAAGGCAGGACAAGAAGCAATGGATGGAAGCTGATCAAGGAGAGAAACAACCTAGAAATATACTTACTGTAGTATACTTAGACTTCAGTAAGCATTTGATAAAGTAGACCACAAACTGCTGCTTAGTAAGATAGAAAAAGGTGGGATAGACAACAACCATCAGATGGATCTGTAGCTGGCTGATAAACTGTACTCAGTGAGTAATCCTCAATGGTACTACATCCACATGGAGAGAAGTAAGCAATGAGGTACCACAAGGCTCTGTCTTAGGACCAGTACTCTTCAATATCTTCATTAATGATTTAGATGAAGGAATAGAAGGGGAACTCATCAAATTTGCAGATGACACCAAACTGGCAGAAATAACCATCACCTCAGAAGACAAACTCAGGATCCAAAAAGATCTTGACAAATTTGAACAATGGGTCCTATCCACCAAAATTAGTTTTAATGTGGAGAAAAGCAAAGTTTTACATTTAAGCAGATAAAATTAAAGATAAAAGTACAGATTAGGTGAGACCTGGCTCAAAAACAGCAACTTTGACAGGGACCTTTGAGTCCTAGTGGACAATCACTTGATTATGAGCCAACAGTGTGCTGGCTGGGTTGTATAAACAGTCCTGGGTTGTATAAACAGAAGCCTAGAATCAAGCTCACATGAAGTATTAGTACTGCTTTATAAAACCCTAGTAAGACCACACCTGCAATACTGCAACCAGGTTTGGTCACCATACTACAAAAAAAAAAATGTTGAGACCTTGGAAAAAGTTCAGAGTAGAGCAACTAAAATGATTGAAGGCCTGGAGATTAAAACTTATGAAGAATGGCTGCAGGACTTTGGTTTGGCTAGTCTAAAGAAAAGAAGAAACAGGGTCGACATGATAGCAGTATTTCAGTACTTGAGGGGAGCAAATTCTTTGCCACAAAGAAGAGGGGGTCAAATTATTCTCCAAAGCACCAGAGGGCAAGACAACAAACAATGGTTGGAAACTGACCAAAGAGAGAAGCAACCTGGAATTAAGGAGAAACTTCCTAACAGTGAGGATAATTATCCAGTGGAACAGCTTGCCTTCAGAAGTCATGGACACTCCATCCCTGGAGACTTTTAAGAAGAGACTGGACAGTCACTTGTCTGAATGGTATAGGCACAAGCAGGGGGATGGACTAGAAGACCTCCAAAATCCCTTTCAGCTCTATTCTATTCTATTATTTCCTGACAGTTAGAACAATTAATCAGTGGAACAACTTGTCTCCAGAAGTTGTGAATGCTCCAACTGAAAGTTTTTAAGAAGAGATTAGACAACCATTTGTCTGAAATGGTATAGGGCTTCCTGCCTAAGCAGAGGGTTGGACTAGAAAACGTCTAAGGTCACTTCCAACTCTCTATTCTGTATTCTCCATTCTGTACCCAGAGTTCAAGAAATATGTGGATTTAGTGTATATCTTTGATGTTCATCACAATATGAAATTGAAGAATCTAGAGTAAATGATTTTGTTGTTGGAAGAAAATTAAACATAAATTATATCACTGTGCTAGTGTTATTTCATTTATGTTTCAACAGGGTTGTCAATTAAGGTAATGGCATGGCTAAGCACTGCTCTTTAGAAGGCCAGATCCTGAAGCTAAAACTCAAATACTTTGGCCACCTAATGAGAAGGAAGGACTCACTGAAGAAGAGCCTAATGCTGGGAAAGATTGAGGGCAAGAGAAGAAGGGGACGACAGAGAATGAGGTGGCTGGATGGAATCACTGAAGCAGTAGGTGTGAGCTTAAATGGACTCCAGAAGATGGTAGAGGACAGGAAGGCCTGGAGGAACATTGTCCATAGGGTTGTGATGGCTCGGACATGACTTTGCAGCTAACAACAACAACAATGGCTAACCAGCAGAACTAGTTCATAAGAATTATTGTGAGATTTAGATTTCAAACAGACTGAAGAATGTAACCTGATATCAGAGCTAGCAATACTAATACTTCCATGTTGGAAGCACTGAAGTGTTAGAAGCATCGAAGTGCTGCTAGAGAGAAGTTCCTTGAAGATGGGCTCTAGCACTGGTCCGAAGGCTTGGAAGACGAAATCTCCAGTGCCAGTGACCGACCCAGATTGGATCCTGCACCAAAGTATTTCCATGGTAAAAGGATTTGCCAGTGACATAACTGTTGCTCGGGGGATGCCCAGTTGGGGGCTAGCAATTATCAGAAGGAAGAGACAACATGGGAATCAAGCAATGGGAGGGCAATCTACCCATTGCCTATTCAGGTAGGGTAAATAAACATTAAAACTGAAATGTATGTAGACCTAAGCATTGATAGAATTCTTTTAAGATTAGCTTTTAAGATTTTCGAAAACATACATAATTGAAAGTTAGATTCTTGTTTACCTGATTAACTGATTCTATTTTAGTATTTTGGGAGAAACATCTGTAACACTGAGCGAGCATTATTCAGCCAGGGAGATCTCTCTCTCTCTCTCTCTCTTTTCTCTCCCTTTCTCTCTCTCTCTCTCTCTCTCCCTCTCCCTCTCCCTCTCTTTCTCTTAATAAACCCAAAAGAGAATGAAAAAAGTATAATGGCAAAGACCACATTAATATATATATTAATATACAAACTACACAACATACAAACTACATAACAACAAATAATACTTGTGAACCTTGGCTTGTCAGCTCATTCCAAAATCCAAATAATCATTTGATAGCAACAACAACATTCAGAAAATTTCAACTTCCTTCCCCATGGCTGCTCATTTGGAATTTTGCAGCCCAATCTGGTAGTTTTACTAAATGCCAAAGTGACACCAGACACCCCGAACAGAATGAGGAAAGTAGAAAAAAGATCTTTACAGTGTTTTTAGATTCTCAAACAGTTTCTGAGGAGCAGTCCCATGTCATCTGTCTTGCGACCTCTAATATGTTTGCTGATTTGAATGCTTAAGAAGTTCACTGCACATACTGCAAAAAGGCATTGGGAGCTAAATAATTCTCTAGAGCCATATCAAGAAATCTGTATGCATTATTTAGAGCTATCTGTTCATCCTTATCTGAAATTAAATAAAACAGATTATGGGTTTGTTTTTTTCCTCTGTGACAGATTTGCCATTAACTTTCTATCCATAAGTTTCAGCAAAATTGCTAAACATTGACAGGCTGATACCTGATTTTTTTTCCCAGAAAGAATTTTTTTATATGCTTGTAAGTTAATGCTTTGCATCCAGCAGTTTTAGGTGAACTGCAGGATTACTTGTGACAATTTCATTGGAATTAACAACATAAAACAGAGAGCAATTGCTTTCCTTTTTTTCAAGTTAGCAATGTAAATAGTAATCAACAGAGCACTGGGGATTTCTGTAGCCATGAAGCCAGCAAGGTTTGTTCGTTTTCTTGTTCTGTTACATTATACATTTCCACCTAAATGTTTATAGTATAGTGACTTCAGTTACTATTGGCTTCCAGTTAAAAAAACTGGAATAACTGTATGTCTAAAAAGATTTGCAGTTCAGTGCTATAAATGGCAAGTCCCATCAAGTGCAGCAGATATTATCAAGTAGGAGGTTAAAATCATATCCTCCCTGATGGCTTCTGCATGTTGTAAAGCTCTGGAAAATGGTCAGAATAGTTCAACAGGACACCAGGGGCCATCACTGTTAGCTCACAGCTCAAATCACTCAACAACAAAATTAATATGTTATAACTCCACCAGTAAATGACACTCCGGCACCGGGTGTTGGCCCATATTTCTGTACAGACAACCATCCAACCTGAAGCACAAGAAGCAAAAAAGAAAACCACAACCACAAAAACAGGACAAAAATGTTAATGTGCAGCAAACCTATTTTGCTCCCACAACTATACCAACAGCACCATCATAGGTTCCAACAAGATTCATTCAATGTCATTTCACAACAGAGATTGCTGTGAAGTCCTGGTGTGAACAGACTAGAACTGATTTTCTAGCAGTCCTCTGTTAGCAACAGATCTGTAATTATAAAAGTATGCCTCTACAGTATACTCCAAATATGACTCATGAAAATTATCTTTCAGGTCCACTTCTGCAATTATTTATTCTGTTTCATGGCCCAGTCTGAATAAGTGCCACCATCCACTGTGTGGGGAAAAATATAATTATTTCCCAGAATTTTGTTTAAAAAGATTTAGTGAGGTATAGAAGAAATGTAGGTAAGATCGGGAACATTTATTTATTTATTTATTTATTTATTTATTTATTTATTTATTTATTTATTTATTT
>JAKJMR010000147.1:531930-575342 GCA_024449315.1 Daboia siamensis | reverse complement strand
AATAGAATAGAATAGAATAGAATAGAATAGAATAGAATAGAATAGAATAGAATAGAATACTTTATTGGCCAAGCATACTGTATTTGGACACACAAGGAATTTGTCTCCGGGGCATAATCTTTCAGTGTATATGCAAGCAACAAGTGATAAATCGTGATTATGATCATAAAATACATTCATCATGAATCATAAGATAACAACACTCAGTGATAGTCATAGGATACTAAATAAGCAATCAACATAAATCATTCTAGGATACTAAACAAAAGTATTAATATAAATCATAAGATACATGCAACAAAATTACAGTCATAAGAAGATAAGGAATAGGTAATAGAAAAGATGAGAAGGATAATAGTAATACAGCACTATTAGTAGCTTGACAGTGTTGTGGGAATTAGTTGTTTAGCAGAGTGATGGCATGGGGAAACTCATTGTGTTTCTCATAATTTAAATTATACATCTATTTTTCAAATCTCATATGTTAAATAGCGGGTTCTTTGGTGCAGGAATGAAGACGCGAAGCTGAGTACAGGAAAACTCATTGTTTATTTCGTGCTGGAACTGTACTGGAGAAATGTCTGCAACTAGCCGCAATATATAGTCTAGCCCCTAGGCAGTAGCCAATAGTTTTGAATCAACCATTGCCGCCTGGGGATAGCCAATTGCAGCACAGGAGACTGGTAGTCTGGGTTGCTGGAGAGCCGTTAGCTGCTCCAGCAACCCACGTGGCATTCCCTCAATAAGCCCAGTGCATAACCTCATATCTCTTAAGTTAGGTGCTATTTTTTCCCCCCAAAACAGCTTAGTATTGTAGCATTTAGTGTACTTTGGCTAATCTCAAAAAGGCAAACCTGGTTAATAGTTAGACACAAGATGAACAAATATTTTCCCTGGGTTATAAAATAAAATGGGAAGTTGAGAAAAAAAAATCTTCAAAGAATGTAATCAAGGATATATTTGGTTTTACTAACCAAAAGCAACAATCTTTTAGGAACAGAGTTGATCAATTGATTGATATGCATACCTAATCCAAACAGACAGTAAGTTAAAAGAGGCTTCTTTGTGTACAAGTGGACATATATACAACTAGACTCCTATTCAGTGCTTCTTGAATATACACATGCAACTTATAATTTAAAATGAACAGATCAAAGAAGGGCCAATTCAATGTACCCTTTTCACCCTGCATTTATCAAAATGCAGAATTTGTTCAAAAGAAAGACCTAATTGCTGCTTCTTTCATATTTTTAGGACTTGTTTTATACGGGTAGTCCTTGAATTACAACAGTTCACTTAGTGACAAAGTTGCAAAGGTACTGAAAAAAGTGACTTATGACCATTTTTCAGATTTATGACCATTGCAGCATCCTCATGATCATGTGATTTGCATTCAGATGTTTGGCAACTGAGTCATATTTATGACAGTTGCAGTGTCCCTAGGTCATGTGATCGTCTTTTGCGACCTGCAAAGTCAATGGGGGAAGCCAGATTCACTTAACAATTATGTTACTAAATTAACAACTGCAGTGATTCACTTAACAAACCTGGCAAGAAAAGTCACAGAGTGGAGCAAAACTCACTTTACAAGTTTCTCACTTAGAAACATAAATTTTGGGCCTCAATTGTGATTGTAAGTTGAGGACCATCTGTAGCGTGCTCCACTATGACTATTTTTTCTTGCCATTTTTAATTGTTTAACAGCACCTCTTTAGTTTTTGTATGCATTATTATTAACCACAATGTCTGATGGCTGAAGGAAAGCATGCAAGAGAGTGAAGAGCCAAAATCTTGTTTAATGGAATGAGTCTGTTTTCCTTCTTTAATCAAACACTCACTGATAATGTACTGCGTTGTTCTACTTTCTCTTAAACACTTAACACAAAGAAACACAAATGCAATGATAACTTTTTAATTATTTGTCACTTTGAATCTATAAGAGTGGAGACTCATTAAATTAGAAAAGAGAGAACATTAGCCTGAGGGCCCTGGTGAGGTGGGTGAAACACAGAATACACACGTTGTAGTAAAGTATTTCTCTGTTCAGTCATAGTCTGGAAACAAAACTCCATTGAGAGAAACCAAGAGTGATGGAACTGAACCAGATGTTTTTATATATAACTTCTGTGTCTGCAGCTGGTGGAGGAAGCACTTTCAGAGAGTGCTGTAGTTCAAATTTAATGCTATAATTAAAACAAAAAAAGGCACAGGATAATAAATTTTAATTTCTTTCCTTTCCTGTTTTATTTTGTTTACTTGTTGGATTTTCTGCACAACATACATTCAAGCATGGAAACCTGTAGCTCTGAAATTTCGCAGAGGACTATGAGGTATGGTTTTCTTTTTGAAGGGGAAACAGCTATGTGTTTTAGTATTCTACAAGAGGTACATGACTGTCCCCCCATCCAAAATGACAGAGCATCCTGATTTTTTTTTTTTTTTACAAATTTCAAAGAAGATATGAATGTCAAGTTGAAAGTGAGTTTTTTTTATAAATATTTCCCATAAAGACACAAAGGCAATCTGGGAGAACAAGACAGAGCATTCCCATTCTAAGTAGCACATAATTCACAAGTAGGAGTCTGCTATCACATTCTTTTTATATGGAGAAAGGGTGAAATTGACTGCCAAAATACAACACCAAGTGGTTTTATGCATTTTTATAACAATGTACAGCAGGTTTTAAAGAGATGGGGTGGGAAAGACTCCCTAAGGAAATGCACAAATGATGAATGCAATCTATTGGCAAAGATCATTGTGCTGCACAAAACGGGATAAATTAAGAAGTTGGGCACACGACACACCATCTGTGGCTGTTTTGTCACATGCATCTGTTTCCATTCAGCTATAGGGTAGTGCTTTATCATAATCTGGAAGCCCAGAAAATAAAAAAAAATAAAAAAAAACAGATTTGTTAACAAAAACATGATTAAAATGTAATTTTTATTATGAACTGTCCAAAAACAACAATAAAAAAACCAAGAGGGAATGTGCTGAATGAGGTAAATGAATGCCAAATACTTCAAATAACGAAGTCTGAAGAAGGCTTAGATTTGTATATGTATATATCTGTGCCTTGTCTGAAATACAAGACATTGCATTATGTAGACCAGACATGTCAAACACAAGGCCCGGGGGCCGGATCTGGCCCGCAAAGTGGTTTCATGTGGCCCACAAAGCCAGCCTGGAAACAGGGAGGGAACGGCCCCCACTGCCTTGGCCCCGGCCCAGAGACCCTCCTCCTGCCAGAGACCCTCAGATCTGTCCCACTCCTGCCCGGGCCTCCATAGGCACCCTTGGTGCGAACAATGTAGAGCTGGCCATGCCCACCCAATAGGCCATATGCACTCTAGCCACGCCCACCCAGCAGGCCACGCCCACCTTGGCCATACCCACCTGGCCCCCGAGGGCAACCGCAATGCTGATGCGGCCCTCAATGAAATTGAGTTTGACACCCCTGATGTAGACAATCAAAATTCAGTAGGTACATTCTGTCAGTCCAAAGTTCCAAATCACATATTGCTTTTGAAATCTGAACTATTTAAAAGAGAATGTCTCTTTCAAGTTGAGCTCAATTCTAATGACTTCATGGATGAATCTGGGCAATTTTCATGGAAGTGTTACAGAATTGACATACCATTGCCGCCTTCCAGAATGGATGTATGCATGTTTGTTTATAGAAATCCCAGTCTGTCTAAAATCAAATATTAACCAAGTCCAGTTAACTTTTTTTAATCAATAAAGATCAACTGGGTCCTGTCACATTTTCAATGCCTATTATGTTGAATTTTGAATTTTGAAATTTACAATTCTTATTACTTTAAAATTTGAACAGTCCACTGGATATGTAATTTTAAATAAATGAATAAATTCTTACCAATGTCACAATTCCTGAAGTGGTTGTTCAGGAAGTGGAGATTCTGACCAATATGTAGGGCATGGGGAAAAGGAATGTAACTGTTTGGCATTCTGGGCCATGAAACCCAACTCTGTAATAACTATTTCCAAGACCAGTTAATCTATGCTTATGAGATTCAAAAAGATAAGATCCTAAAGCAGGGGTCTTCAAACTTGGTCCTTTTATGACTTGTGGACTTCAACTCCTAAAATTCCTAAAATTCCTCAGCCAGGCTGAGGAGAATTCTGGGAGTTGTAGTCCACAAGTCATAAAAGGGCCAGGTTTGAAGACCTCTGTCTAAAGCAGGGGTAGGCAACCTCGGCTCTTTTATGACTCATGGACTTCAACTCCCAGAATATGACTCAGGAATTCTGGGAGTTGAAGTCCACGAGTCATAAAAGAGCCGAGGTTACCTACCCCTGTTCTAGAGGGACAACTTTAACTTTTGGAAGGCCCAATCTCCTAGGAACAGTAATTGCCAATCCAACTCAATTGCTCTCCACAACTGGTTTCATGATCACACCAGTGGATTCAAATCCAGGTAGTTAAAGAGACCTGGCAACAGACAATTTAAAGATATTTTTTTTCCTTCTGAGGCTTGCAAGGAGAGAGTTCTGAGCTGGGAATGCAATTCTGCAGTTTCCTCTTGAGTGATTTTACTACAGAAGAAATGAGAGAAGAAATCAAGTATAATTTAAGGCCAAATAGCCAGGAGACTTATGCTGTGTCTATTCACCCAGAACCAAATTCTCTCTCTCTCTCTCTCTCTCTCTCTCTCTCTCTCTCTCTCTCTCTCTCTCTCTCTCTCTCTTTCTCTCTCTCTCTCTCTTTGACAGACAAAACCCCCTACCACTTTTCTAGTTCTGATTGACTAAAACATTTGCTATGCCTGCATTCAAAGTAATCAGCATCAGTGAACTTTGTAATCCAATCAGCCTTTCAACAGACTACCTGGGAACTTGATCTCCTGAAACAGAAGCTATATATTCCTGTAATCCCTGGTATTAAACCTGAGCAAAAGATTCCCATCCTCCTGCCTATTCTAAGATCTGCTATTCTTCCAGTATAAGCCTAAACTGGGCAAATGTTTCTGGGATTTCAGAGGCTGAGACAAGCAGCCATGTTGGGAATCTCTTATTAATTAGAGCCTTCATTTTAGATCATTCTGCTCTAAATGCAGTACATTAGCACAAGGTCCTTGCTAGACTGCTTATTAAAATATTTTAAAATATTCAATTCTGCCCTTTTATATTGGGGACATGCTGCATGTAACTTCAGGATTTTTTTTAAAAAAATAATATTACTGTGGAGTGTTTCTGAAGAGTGCAGCAGTTCTAATGATTATTCAGTAAAGCTGTTTTCCCTTTTCACTCCTTCCTTTAGTTTGAATCCAGAGATAGCTTTTATCTATTCCCTTTTGCAATAGTGCTGAAATTTCAGTTCAAAGTTTCCCTTTTCCTTTATTTACACTTTTTCTTTCTGACAGTAAGAAAGATGGCAAAATCTTTGGTAAACCTGTCACTCTCTTCATGTTCCAGATTCATAGCCTGAAACACTGACGTTCACAAGAACCTTTTTCTCCCCTAATTCCTAAATTCCTGAACTCAGTATTTAACCTTCCATGAAATTTTCAGTCCTCCTGCAAAAAGACACCACATGAAATAAATTTCATTTTTTTTTGTCCATCAGTCACTTGATAGTCTTCCATTACAGAATTATCCTAGATCCATCAAGACTATCTATACCACCATCATGTCTCCTTCTCAATGTACTGTGTCTTAGATTTATGTGACCCTAAGATGCTGAGCTTGTCGATCAGAAGGTCGGCAGTTTGGCGAGTTAAATCCCGAATGCCGCGTAGCAGAGTGAGCGCCTGTTACTCTTCCCAGCTTCTGCCAACCTAGCAGTTAGAAAGCACGTAAAAATGCAAGTAGAAAAATAGGGACCACTCTGATGGGAAGGTAACAGTGTTCCATGCACCTTTGGCGTCTAGTCATGCCAGCCACACGACCACGGAGAGGTCCTCGGACAAGCGCTGGCTCTTCGGCTTTGAAACGGAGATGAGCACTGGCCCCTAGAGTCGGAAACGACTAGCACGCATGTGCGGGGGAACCTTTACCTTTACCTTTATAAATATAGGGCTTTTTCCTCTGTTACCAGAGAAGGATCTTTGAAAGCCATGGTTTAATACTTTGACTCTGCACTTTTAGTTAACAGATGACTAAACCGAAAACATTTCTAAATATGTGTATCTTTTCCTGCAGCAATTAATTTCAACGTGTTTGACTGCCTCGGGGCATTTTCTGCTGCTAAATGTGCCTTACTAATTTTGCTGAGTGACAGATTAAAGGTTTGAGTTCTTGTTGATAATCTATTAAAAATTCCTGCATACGCTCAAAGGCCCTTGTGTGCAAAATGATTTTTCTGTGTCAAAAGTAAATAACATCTGCACGTTTCTGTTCTGATGGTAACTGAGAGACATTTATAGTGACACCTGGAGACAAAATTAAATCAGATATTTTACTGCCGAGAGCTGGCAAATGTTTCTAATGATTTTCCATCTCTGCCCTGCTTTCCCCAAGCTCCAAACCAGCAAAAAGCAGGAGGTAGATAATCTAGCACTTTGAAAACCAGCATTAACAATTTATGATACATCATTTGGATTTTAGCTGCAGGCATCTGTGCCCAGCTTGTTGTTTGTAGCAGGCATGCATTCCAGGGGAGCTCTTATCAGCCATAAGTAGAGGAGATGTCACTGTGATGCTCTATAAATGACTGCAAAAGGATAACCAAAGGCCGCCAAAGTTTTCACAAGGCATCTGCCCTACCCCTCCCTTAGGTGCACTGGATGATACTGGGGCCTCCAATCACCTTCCCATATGCAGAGGGAAAGACGCTATTATTGGTTGTTATCATTTTCACTTACATGGAAGCTGCACCCTTGATAAGGAGAACGCTCAACTAAATGCAGTCTGCTTTCCAAAGTTCCTGCTGCTGTTGGTCACTGTTATTCTCACAAAATCAGGACATCATATTCAAGCCATTACTTAATGCCATCATCTTTATTTTTTGCCTTAAAATAGGGATAGGCAAATTCTTTAAAATCCTTCTGACTTTTCTGTTCAAAATCAGTAGAGCATTACTTTTCCCCCCCAAAGGAAGTAAGCAAGGAAGGGAAAGAAAGAAAACTATTCATGTGTCATAACAGAAGGGACTTTCATTTTAATCCTTTGAGGAGGAAGAGGCACATTACCTGGTCAACCCTTCATTTTGCTCACAACAGAAGTTAGGATTACCTAAGACAACATAAATGGTTAAAAGTCATCCATTGATTTCCATAAGGATTTGGACCACCTCTTTCCCAGTTTTACCAAATTGTATTTGCACTTCTGTTGATAATCTATATCATTATTAATATAGGATGTCCAAGAATCTAGAAAAAATAACACAAAATAACGGAGTTGGAAGGGACCTTGGAGATCTTCTAGTCCATCCCATTGCTCAAACAGGAAAACCTATACCGTTTGAGACAAATGGCTACCCAGTCTCTTCTCTTCTTCTCCTCCAGTGATGCAGCACCTACAACTTCTGGAGGCAAGCCATTCCAGCATCTAATTGTTCTTTTTAATGGAAGTCACTATATATTTTTAATAATCAATGTTTATTTTATTCAAAACAGTAAAATACAAACACCAAAGGAAAGAAAATCACCATACTTTTATTATTTATGTGAATCAAAGGTGTGGGGAAGTTGTAATGGAAAGTTTAATAGTTTTTTTAAAAACTATTTCTATTTTTTTCTAATTTCAGCAAAAGTAAAGTCAGTTCATGAACACATCCTGCTGTATAGGCAATAGATCAATCCCATAAATAAATAAATCCCATAAATAAATAAAGAGTCCATCAGTTTTATTGGCAGTATAAAGTAACTGGCTTGCCATTGATATTCTTCCAGGATATATTCCAGGAGATATATATATATATATATATATATATATATATATATATATATATGTATGTTTTCTAATGCAGTCTACAAACCTGGCATTTTCTTGTGATCTCCTGATCAAGTCCTAATTCTGCTCATTCTTTTGAAGTCAGCAAAGTCAATTAGGTTTTGCTAACTAGCAGTACAAAATAAATCAGTATCTACCTAAGGGGGGGGGGGATTGTAATTGATTGCATTCTTTTCTTTTGAATTTTTCCACTAATGACCTTTAGAGAGACATGCATTTATCAGACCAAATACAAAATCAAAATCGTGAATGTTGGTGGACTAATTGCTATTTATTTGCAGGAATTGGGTATGTCTAGGCTAGCGAAAAGAAGGACTAGGGGCCACATTATAGCAGTGTTTCAATATTTGAGGGACTACCACAAAGAAGAGGGGGTCAGCCTATTTTCCAAAGCACCTTAAGGTAGGGCATGAAGCAATGGATGGAAATTAATCAAGATGAGAAGCAACTAGAACTAAGGAGAAATCTCCTAATAGTGAGGCTAATTAACCAGTGGAATTGCTTGCCTTCAGACGTTCTGGGTGCTCCATCACTGTTTTTAAGAAGAGACTGGACAGTCATTTGTCTGAGATGGTATAGAGTCTCCTACTTGAACAGGGGATTGGACTAGAAGACCTCCAAGGTCACTTCCAACATTATTACTCTATGTTCTAGGTTTTTTTTTTCCCTTTCACTCATATGCTTTGGTCCTTCTGAATCATTAATATATCTGCCCCAACTTTCAGTGATCTTATGCTGGGCGAATGATGTATAAATCATGACAACATCTATTTTATGTTTGAAGCAGCCTTCCATGGGCTGAGTCACTCTGCAGGTTTTATTGTTTACTTATCACTTAACTGGCTGCTAGAGTCAGGCTATAGCTTGTCTAAATTGAAATGAAACATACTTTAGACGAGTATCCTTCCATTCCTTTTATGTGGATGTCTAACACTGTGGCTATTTTATTGTTACTTAAGGCCACAAATGACATTCTATGCTATACTAATTCAGTAAACTTGAGTGGGATGCCTTTTGGACACAGCATCTTGTCCCCATCCTATAAAGGCTGTTTTTCCATGCAACTGTGCCACAAAAGGCCTAGATCAGTCATTCATATTTGTTCTGAGGCTTACACTACACAGTCTTTCATTGTCCCCAGGATCCTAACCCTACCAGGATGGACCACCATTTTAATCATAGACATAGGACCAATTTTTCTTCTGTTGGACTAGAATGAAGGCAGTAAATTGCTACAGTAAAAAAATGTCTTAAGTGACAGACATAATATTAGCAACATTAGCAATAATAATGATAATATGAGTTCATCTTCTCAAACTCTCTAAATAAAAAAAACCTGACCCTCACAGCTCAGTCCTCTGAGACACTTTTTAAAATAGTTTAAACTTTAGCCTGTTAATATTTCTGTAGCACTGTAAGAATGGAAAGGGCTATGCTTTTTTAATGGGTTGATCAGCAATTAAGGAGACACAGCTTTGAAACTACTATTAATTATGTTTACTATGTTGGTTGTATGTTTGTCATATTTCTGCACATACTGTACTTCCTCGGTTTTCTTGATATGCACAACAGTTGGATTCACGCATCATACAAAACGATAGATTTGTTTAGTCTTGGGTTTCAATGAAGCACACACCCAACTAATGGAATTTGCAAATCACAGCTTATTTTTTTTTATTGAAAAGTTTTATTAAAGTTACAGTACACCCCAAAAAACCCCTCCCCCTCCCCCACTTCCCAAAGCTGAATACAGGGTTACAAATACAAAATAATAGTAATCTATCTAACATTAACCAACTATATAAATAACCAAATACATAATGCACTTTAACCCCTTTATAACATCATTACAAACAATCTGCAATTGTCCAACTTATACTAATACAATAATACAATAACAATACCATATGATATATACCTTATTGTAAATAATAATAATAATAATAATAATAATAATAATAATAATAATAATAATAATAATAATAATAATAATAATAACAATAAAACTTAGTTTATAACAATCTTACTCATAGGCTAAGTAAAACTTTTTGGTCTCATACTTTCTCTGGATGTAGTCTATCCATCTTCTTCAAACTGAAATGTATCTATCTTGTGAGTGATCCTTCAAATACGCCGAGATCTTAGCCATTTCTGCCAAATTAGACACCTTAAGCGTCCATTCATCTATAGTGGGCAGGCATTCCTTTTTCCAATATTGTCCTGTCAATAACCTTGCTGCTGTTATGAGATTCAGCGTCAAGTTAATTTCTTTGGCATCACCATCCATAATAATACCCAATAAGAATAATTGTGGGGTAAACTTTATCTTTCTCTTAAAGATCTTTTGCATGTTCCACCAGATTTTGATCCAAAAAGCTTTTACATTTCTACAAGTCCACCAAACATGGAAGTAGGTAGCATCTAAACTACCACATCTCCAACATTTGAGCTGTAAATTAGGATACATGCAAGAGAGCTTCTTGGGATCTAAATGCCATCTGTAGAACATTTTATAGAAATTTTCCCTTAAATTTTGGGCTTGAGTAAATTTCACATTTCTAACCCAAATTACCTCCCACACATCCATTGGAATCGGTTCTTGAATACTTTGAGCCCATTTAACCATACAATCTTTGACCAATTCTGTTTCATAATCTAATTCTATTAGACATTATAAATTCTCCTTATATGCGCACAAGTTTGATCTTTAATCTGTTTTACCAAGTTTTCCTCCGTCAGCGTCAAACCAATCTTCTGGTCTAATTTCCACCTGGCTTGTAATTGAGTGTATTGAAACCATGATTGTACATTATTTTCTTGTTTTAGCTCAGATAGCGACCTTAATTGCCAGTCGCTCCCTTCTAGTCTAAGTAATTGCTTGTAGAAAATCGCATCCATATTCACACCCATAGATATCCCCTCTATTGCATGTCCAGGAATCCCCCAAATTGGTATTTTATAATTTAACTTGTAATAATATTTTTTCCAGACACGCAATATAGCACTTTTTAGTATGTGGGATTTAAAGGTCCTATCAACTTTCTTATCATAAAGCAGATATGCATGCCACCCATATAATAAGTCCCATCCCTCAAGATAAAGTATACTTTTATTAGTTAAATTAAGCCAATCACTAGCCAATGTTAAGACCACTGCATCATAATATAATTTCAAATTAGGCACCTTAAGTCCTCCTCTTTCCCGAATATCTTGCATAATCTTAAGTTTAACTCTCGGTTTTTTCCCCGCCCAAATAAATTTATTAATACCCTTCTGCCATTCATCCAAATTAGCATCTTTTTTCAAAATAGGTATCATTTGAAACAGAAAGAGGAGTTTTGGTAAAACATTCATCTTGATAGCTGCAATTTTTCCCAGCAAAGATAATTGTAATTTTTTCCAATTATTTAAATCCTTTTGTACTTTTAACCATAACGTTTCATAATTATTCTTGTATAGTTTCACATTAGAAGCTGTGATGTATACCCCCAAATATTTAACTTTTTTCACAATTTTATAACCCGTCAAGTTTACTAACATGTCCTTCTCCTTCCTCATCATGTTTTTAGACAATATTTTAGTCTTATTATTGTTCACTTTAAAGCCCGACACTTTCCCATATTGTTCTATAATTCCTATCAAGTCCATGACTGATTGAGTCGGTTGAGATAATGTAACGACCAAGTCATCTGCAAACGCTTTTAATCTATAATCGTTCTGTTTTATTTTTATGCCCTGAATTTTAGTTGATTACCAAATTTTAATCAATTAAATCTCCAATGTTAAAATAAACAATAATGGTGATAGAGGACACCCTTGTCTTGTACCTTTTTCAATTTTAAAAGCATCTGTTAGTCCCCCATTAATTATAATTTGCGCTGATTGTTGTTGATATATAGCCTTAATAGATTGAAGAAATTCATCCCCAAAATTCATCTTCTCCACAACTTTCAATAAGAATTGCCAATTCAGTCGATCAAAAGCTTTTTCAGCATCCAAAAATATCAGCGCCACAGAAACTTGGTTGTTCTTATCCAAATATTCAATTAAATTAACTAGTTGCCTTACATTGTATTTCATATATCTTCCAGTTATAAATCCAGACTCATCTGTATGAACCATCTGTTTCAAGACTGACATTAATCTATTAGCTAATATTTTGGCAAAAATCTTGTAATCTATATTTAAAAGTGATACGGGTCTATAATTTTTAGGCTGAGTAAGATCTTGGTCCTCCTTTGGAATTAATGATATAAAAGCCCTTCTCCAAGATGGAGGCACCTCTTCTCCAGCCTGGATATTATTAAATAACTCCTTCAAAGGTTCAACCATCTCTATGGATAAGGTTTTATAATAAATTGCTGTTAAAGCATCTGTACCTGGAGCTTTACCCACTTTCAGCTGTTTAATTGCTGAGAAAATTTCTTCAGAAGCAATTGAAAAACTCATCCCCGCCCTTTGCTCATGTGAGAGCTTAGGAATATTCACATCTTGTAAGTATTTATCTATGTCTGAAGGTTGTACCATCTCACTAGCATATAACTTTTGATAGAAATCCAGAAAGCCGTTTTCAATCAAATTTCGTTGATACATTTCTTTACCCTTATATTCTATTTTATCTATTGTACGCAACCTCTGTTTTTTCCTTAATTGATAGGCTAACCACCTCCCTGGCTTATTTGCATTGCAAAAAGTATTATGCTTCGCATATCTCAAATTAGTTGCAGCCTGATCCACCATTAACATATTAAATTGTGCTTTCAACAAATTTATTGAGATTCTTAATCTCTTATCCAGTGGGTTCAAAATGAAAGCTTTCTCCTTCAATTTAATCTCTTCTTCCAATTCTTTACGTTTTTGCATCTGCTTACACTTATAACCATTATTCATATGAATCATAATCCCCCTCATGTATGCTTTACTAGCATCCCAGACCATATTAATCGGTGTTCCTTTATGCATATTCAAAACAAAAAATTCTCTCAAATAATCTTTACATTTTTCTGATAGTACATCGTATCTAAATAGATTGTCGTTCAATCTCCAGGATCTTTTTATTCCATCTTCGTTAAATAATTCCATCCATACAGGACTATGGTCCGATAACGTCTTTGGGAAAATCCTAACATTCCTAACCCTGGAAATAAGATCACCAGTAACCAAGAAAAAATCAATTCTAGAAAATGACTGATGTCTGTCTGAAAAGAAAGTAAAATCTCTGTCCTCCAAGTTCCGCTCTCGCCAAATGTCTCTTAGTTCAAAGTCTTCTTTCAAATCGAAAAAAACTTTTAGGTAATTTAGAATAAATAGGAGAGTCTTTAGATAACCTCTTCTTATCCTTATTTGAATCCAGGACACCATTCCAGTCACCCATCAAAATGACTGACTTATAATCCAATTGAGTTAGCCTATCATGCAAAAACTTGTAGAATTTTCCTTGCTGCTGGTTAGGAGCGTATAATCCAATAATAAGAATCTTCTTGCCTTGTAGTAATAATTCAATAATGACATATCTTCCCTGTGGGTCAGAATCAATTAACGTAACAGATAGGTCTCTTCTCACATAGATAACCACTCCCCTCTTTTTATCTTGAGCAGATGCTATAAAGTGAAATCCCAATTGGGAGTTAATCAAGTATTTTTGATCTTTCGCACAAATATGAGTTTCTTGCAAACAAATAATGTCATTTTTATATTGCTTCAGATAATGAAACACTTTCCTTCTTTTTTGCAGTGAATTCAAGCCATTAACATTCCATGTCAAAAGCTTTATCACCATCCTTGGCGACCCGGAACCTCTGGAGCACCACCTGGAGATCTGCAGTTGGTCTCTTCGGTTGTGCCCCTCCCACCGGCTCCGTACTAACAAGGCCTTGTACTGTCGGCTTAAAGTCCATCTTCTGTTTCTGTTGTCCCTTTTCTTTCCACTTGTGTGCTGCACGTGTCATTCTCTGATCTTTTGAGTCAGCCTTTGACATCAAACTCTGTTCAGTAACTTCAGTCAATTGTGCCTCACCAACAAGCTGTGCTGATACACCTTCCACTTGTTGCCTATCTTCTTCCACTCTCTTAAACAATGGAGATGGTGGTCAACCTGATTTCAAAACGTGCATATAAAATTCCTTAGCCTTAGCAATCGTATCAAGCCTGTAACGTGTCCCCACATGACTCACCACTATACCAATAGGGATCTCCCATCTGAATTGTATTTGTCGATTTTTAAGTTCATCAGCCAAGAAACCAAACTCCTTCCTTATTCTCAGCATCTTAGGTGGTATTTCCTTCAAAATCATAATATCTTGTCCCGCAATCTGAAATTTCTGGTGATAAAAGGCCTGGATGATCTCATTCCAAAGTCACCTCTTGGAGAAATAAATCACCACATCCCTGGGTAAGTTCTTCTGTCTTGCTATCCAGGAGTTAACCCTGAAGATTCTTTCCACCTCTCGTGATAAGTCTCTGGGGTCCCATCCCAAGATGGGGGCAATAGCCTTAATCACCTCTTACTGTAAATCCTCACATGGGTTTTCTCTCAGCCCCCTTATTCTCACGGCAAATTCCATCTCTTTAAACTGAGAAACCATCAATTCTACCTCAGTTTTATCAATTTTATTTTCTACTGTAATAATTCTATTCTCAAGTTTGTCAGCCTTTTCCACAACCTCATCCACACGGTCATCTAGACGTTCAACATGTGCAGCCAGTCCTTGAAGTGCAAACAAGATGTCCACTCTCATCTCTCTGTTTTTAAGCTCGAGAAGATCAGCTACCTCTTCCTTTATTTGTAAAGTCATTTCTTTCAAGGCAACCTGCAGTTCTTTGAGTGTAAGTGCTGGTGGCGGAGGAGAAGGTGGAGAGAGTCTGGGTTTTGAATAACAGGAGAGGAAACTGAAGTTTTAGGAACAGAAGGAGCTGCCTGCCTTCTTGAAGCCATTTTCACTTACTGCAAATCACTTCCTCTTATCTCTTATCTCTTTCACTTTCCCTCTGTACTACAGAGAAGAAAAAAAGAGTAAAGAAAAAAAAGGAATCCAAAAAAGAAAAGGAAATGATCTTAATAACAAGAAGAGAGGGAAATAAATTTCAATACATTCTGTATTTCAATTGAGTTATAGCAAAGTCCTCATACTTATTCTTTAGAGAGAGAAAAAACACATTTCAGCGCCATTTTCTTTTCCTTCTTCAAAGTCTAATTTATGGAGAAGATTAATGCAACTTGGGTTAAAGATCTCAATACATACAACTTAGTTCCTCCTGATCAGCTCTGTCTGCTTTAAAGGTACACATAAGTAAACATAATTCTGAGATGTGGTTGCCGCGTCTAGCTTCTCTCCTGCACCGGGAGAAGGCGTCCTGAATTCGGAGAAGCCTCAGACTCCGTGGGAGCTCTCACCCTCCGATCTCCAGATAATTCTGGGATATTGGGGAGCTCTACCACTATCCAAAGCAGCTCACCTTCCCTTCTTCTCCCGAAGGGAAAGTCTATGAGCCGCGGAACAGCTGATTTTCGCTGTCTCCGCAGCTCCGACGAAACTTCAGAACGAGCGGCTGAAAAACACCGCCATTTGGCGCAGCGGAGCCACCGGAAGTCGCAAATCACAGCTTATGATTTAATGTGCAGAACAAACTCAGCAGATGTTTACATGTGAAAAGCTATCTACTCCTGTTTTGGATGGGATCTAGCTCCTTCTCTGAGTCTGCAAATGCTATCATTTCAGAGAGGTCTTTTTTAAGTTAATCTGAAACTGAGATTTTCTTTCTCATTATACTGCTAATTGTGGGTCATCCAGGGAAATGAAAATCATTCATTTTCAATGTATCATGGTTAGAATCTAAATTGATATGAATGTTGAATAGCTGAAGGACTATTTAAGGATCTAAATGAGCAACATTTTCTGGATCAAGTTTTTGGTTTATTTTGCTTATATTTCTAAGATTCACTTTCTTCATGATTAGTAGTTTGGATTCTATTGATTTCAACACAAGACAATCTGAGCCTGGACTATAAGTGACTTCATAGTACTCTTGCCAAACAAGTAAAGAATAATTTTCATTTCACAGTAATATGACGTACATCTACTGAATGCTCAAACAAAGATGCCAAGGGTAAAAATCATTTTAAAAAGACAGTTTAGTTTATGACAGTTTTGCTCTCAGCTTCAGTGACCTTGATGCTGGTGTTCTGAAAGTAGACAATTACAATTTATCTCTCCCACTTCAAGGAAGGAATAGTTGACATTTGAACACTTGGAGGAGAGGGATACTCCAATGAACTGATAATAGGTATCAATTTAGTGTATATCTTTCCAGTGTTTTAAGGCTGCAGAGGTGGAAATCCTACATGAGCTTGTGAAACTTTGAAAAATAAGATAGGACTAGTCATAAAAATAGAAATTTTGCAGTTTCAGGATATCTGGTTCATGAAGGTAGGATGTTTAGAGACATTCTATCTCTGATTTACTGTTTTTAAGTTAACACTGAAATTGAATAAGAGCTTTTCAATCAATTTCCAGTAGACACTTGCTTGTCAGACACTATAGAACAGATATATAGTGATTATTTCTCTGTCCATGTTTCTGCTGTTAACTTGTGTAGAAGATGGCAAATAAATGAGATAGATGATAATTATCTTTAAGAATTAAAAAAAAACATGATGGTCCACTTGTCATCTTCAGACTGCTGTCTTTGGCTTCGCTCGCACAAGCATGAAGCCGAAGACACCAGCCTGAAGATGACGAGTGGGACCTCGTTGAAATGTCGCCAAGACACTCTCAATCTTACACGGGAAAAGACCCGAATACACCAAGACCTACATACCTGTACCCGTGAAAATCTACAAACACACACACACACACACACACATATCATAGGCTCAGCTTTTTCAGTTAGTACAATTAGATATTCCTCTTTTGCCCGATTCTCTGCTTTGAATTCATGACAGGTTAATTTATATGCTGAAATTTTTGTTCCAATCAAATGTAATGACTTGATTTTGCTATTGTTAGCAACTATATTCCCTATTCATCAGCTCCAACTATCAGCTCATATTTGTCAAAAATGTTTGGTTTTCAATTTCATCACCTTGAATTTAGCATCTAGTACCTCTCATTTTTTTCCAATCCATAACAATGAGGGGAAAGCACCACCTTTAGGAATCCCTGGGAAGTTCCATAGAAGAGCCACATCTGAAAAGAAGCAGCCATCTGTGGAACTCAATTATCTGGTATCAAGTCAACATGATGTATTGAGTGATTGTTCTCAGGAATTCAAGGAACTCTTTTTTAACAGTATTTCAAAGGAATATAAAATCCTTGAAATAGTCAGACATGGAAGATGTTAGGAACAAAAGTCCTAAAACATGCAATTTCCTCCCCCCCCCCCCACCCCCCAAAAAAAGAAAAGTAAAGAAAAGTAAAAAAGAGAAAATGCTTATAACTCTCCGGAGCAGTAAGTTAATGGAATGCTACTTCAACCTTTTCTCCTATAAAAGATGCTGTTGATACATTGAATAAGAAAACTGTCATTGAATATCCTGAGCTAGAGTGACTTTAGATGAGTACTAAATTAAGTATTTTAATCCTTGATAATCTTCAACCAGTAATTTCAAAGCTACAACATACTGTAGTTCACAGGAAGTAATTTGGAAACAACAAGGAAAGGAAATATAGAAACAAAATGTTTTCTACCAAACTCATTTTTCTCTGTTCAGTATCATGGATGTTTCTTCTTCCTTAATGACTAAGCCTCTCGGCACTGTGTGGAGAGTGCCCCGCTGCCATAATCGGGGAGGCTGGGGGCTGAGCAGCATTGTGCAGGTAACATCAACTCTCATGCTGTTCATGGCATTCCCTCCGCAAGAGCCTACCAAGCCGGATATGTGAAGCAGGCGAGGGCCATGTGCTGGCCACTTCCAGGTGATGATGCATTTCTTCATTCCTCATGAAGGATGACACTTCCCCAGCTGCGTTTCTTGCCTGTTTTTCTCCTCCCTCATCTCAAATATTTTCCCACCACTCTAGGAAGGAAGGAAGGAAGGAAGGAAGGAAGGAAGGAAGGAAGGAAGGAAGGAAGGAAGGAAGGAAGGAAGGAAGGAAGGAAGGAAGGAAGGAAGGAAGGAAGGAAGGAAGGAGAGGGAGGGTCTGAGGGAAGTCCTGCCTTAGACCTTCCCTGCTGCCCTTTCACCCTCCCCTTGCCCCTTCGCCTGGCCTATCTTGGGGGGTCTCCCATCCTATTGCTAAGGAAGCTTTGGTTACAAAGCCAGGTCTCTTCACATGGAGAGGGAGTGGGCTTCCCTCTTGACTTTGCCCTCATATCCATCATGAACAACCTGGCTAAGGAGAGCAAGCACAGCAGCAGCAGCCTTGAGGAGGAGGTAAGTGCAGCTGGGCACCTCCCTTGGGAAAGTGGGGCTGGGCTTAGTGCCGTGGGTGCTTGAGGGCTGGGCTGGGCATTTGACCTCCATGCCACCATCCAGCCCCCACCACCACCACTATGGCCTGAGAGGAACAGTGAGGCTCCTCCAGTGGACCATGCCTTGGCACTTGCCCCGGTCCAATCTCCTTCTGCCAGAGACCCTCAGATCTGTCCCACTCCTGTCCAGGCCCCCACAGGCACCCTTGACACGAATGATGTAGAGCTGGCCATGCCCACCCAGTAGGCCACACCCACTCAAGCCACACCCACCCACTAGGCCATGCCCATCCTGGCCACACCCACCTGGCACCCCAAGGGCAATTGCAATGCTGATGTGGCCCTCAAATTGAGTTTGACACCACTGTTCTAATGTCTATATTGATTTGTATTTCCTTTAGAATGTCATATTATTCCAGCAGCATTTATACAAAAAAGATCTTCATTCTAAATAATTAATTTGAGGATAATATTGTGGCACAGTCCCATGTGCTCAGACTTCTGTTGTCATTTTATTTGCAGATGAATTATATTTAGCTTCATATTTGCAGCATCATAGTGTATTTGGGCTTTTCAAAATGCATAAATGTGAAGAGTTGCTGATTCTGAATTATCTACCTCACTTCAGTTCATTCTTTCACCTCCAGCTAAAGAACTACAGCTTTTACAAAAACTCAGGCAATTTTTACTATTTTTTAACCTATTCTGTTCTATTGTATGAGTTACCATGAACATGGATAGACATGAAGAACAATGTTTGTTACATCATTTGAGATATAGTAATAATAAAATATCATAGGACTACAAATTTCAAAATGGCACAGATGTTAGCAGCAATGACATCCACTAGCATTCATCGATAAAATAGTATGCCTGAAAAAAGGTAGCCTACGGAAGGTTGCTTTTAGATAGTGGCATACAAATTAAAATTATATTAATATAAATTAGCCAGTCTAATTCATTTCCTTCAAAAACCTGCCAGTGGAAAAATGTATGTGTCAAAGAATGAAAGCAGGGTAATTTGAAATTTTAAAAAATGTCAGGCAAATTAAGGGAGAGATTATATCATTTCAAACATAGATAGCCAGTTGAAGAAGTTATTTAGTTCATAAATTGCAAATCTAATCTTATGTTTCTCAGAATGATTTAATATAGCATAAACAGACAGTGAACACATTTAATCTTGTGTCCTCATTTCCTCCTGTTGATCAATAATTGATAATAAATCTTCCCCAAATGGATGTCATCCTCCACAGGTGATATGTATTTATAGTTCTTAGCAACCACAGACATGGATTTTTCCATATTGCATGTATCAAATCTATATAAATATTTGTGTGGGGCTTCAAGGGAATTATATTAAGTCCTTGAAAGAATACATGAAACAAAGATCTGATGTGACTATGCTATATGATAATTCACACTATTTGTATGTTTTTCTGTTTTGGCAATGGCAAATTTGCTTCCTAGATGGGGAAAAAAGGAAGCTATGAATCTGAATAGGAACTGCAAGTAATATTACAGGTAGAGTATAATGGCCTATACATTTTAACGCTTACGACTTTTCAGAATTTATTTTGGTTTTATTTGTTAGCTTAGCTAGGTGACAGTAACTAGCCTACTTTGGCTGATTTTGAGAGCTAAGGCAAGATCAGATAAGTTTTTAATTTGATGACTGATTATCAGTAAATCCCAGAGCTGTGTGCTTTGACAAAGAAGTTGAAAAGCAACAAAGCAAAACAATAACATAGAAGAACACCATGTCAAATCATTTCCATTGTGCCAACCCTCCTCCTCCAATATATGAACATATGAACAACATTGCTCAATTCAAATAACACCTAACTTGTAATATTTCTAGAAGCTTATTCCTCCTAGAGGAGCTCAGAGTGGCTTATCAGAAAAAAATAAAAAGCCTTAATGAATGCAAATAATAGAAATATTGAGACAATGTTGATTTCTTTTTAAAATAATAATAATAATAATAATAATAATTCAGTGGCATCATTGATATCAAGAAAATGGAACAGGGTTGATATTCTGGCATTAGAATGGAGCCCTGGTGGCGCAGTGGTTAGAATTCAGTATTGCAGGCTGACTCTGCCCATAGCCTGAGTTCAGTCCTGACCAGCTCATGATTGACTCAGCCTTCCATCCTTCCAAATGAGGACCCAGATTTTTTTTGGGGGGGGGGGGGCACTGATGCTAAAATTGTAAACTACCTAGTGAGTGCTCTAAAGCGCTATGGAGAGGTATATAAATCTAAGTGTTATTGCCATTGCTATCATGCATAATATCATGTCTAGGCAGTTATTTGCTACAATGATTAAATATTGCAATGACCTTCCTAGCTAGACCAAGACTGAATATTATGGATCTTCTTACTAGATGATACAAATATTTATTTTAGGATTAGGTTTTTTTAAAAAAAAATCAAGAAAGTGCATTGGATTGATTACATATTGAATGGCCAACTCAACAAAATGTACCCATCTTTTCAGTCTCAGTGTTACGTGTGACTTTGGAGGTGAGTCGTATGTATATTAAAGATATAAAATGAGAAATGTTATTGATTTTAGTCTTAAGTGAGAGGTGATGGAATATTAGCATTTGGACTAGTAAGTCATCCTCTTAAAACATTAGGTTGCATATGTGGACAGATATATAAACCTGAAGTGCAATAGATAAATAGATAAATCTCCAGGCTTGTGAAGCAAAGCAAAAAACAAAGCAAAACCCTGAACTTCTTTAACTTGTGTGAAGTATTGTAAATACAATCCTAAGATGAAAGACAACAGCTTAAATGCCTTCTCCTTTTGCTCATGGGTGTGTTCCTTCATTTCTTCTTCATATTTCTTCAGACAACTCTTCCAAAACCCCAAGATGACAAAACCAGACTTTGCCATAAAATCTGCCTAAATTAATAGGGAGCTCTTCAACATCGTCAATGTCAATGTCATAATATGTAATGGTATGTGAAACTGACCTTGAGAAGCAAAGGGAAGAGATGCCGCCTAGGAAATGATCAGACAAGAGATGGGGGAGTCTCCAGCAGCTTAACAGTCAGAGGAAGATACTTAGGAAGGTCCCTCTCTAATTGATCAGGAGTTAAAAGTGGTGGTGGGAGATTTGTACTTTCAGACTTACCAGATTTTTCAGGTAAATCAGACAGAAAGTTCTTCTGTGTTTCTTGTCTGATTTAGCTGAGTGTGCACAGTGTGATGGGGTTGCTTTTGAACTGGATGTGTACTTTGTTTTGGAAGGGTGTCCACTGACACAGAAAATGAGATGGTGTCATGGTTTTATCCTTTTTGACCATTCATAGTAAGACCTTCTTCTTTGCATTATTCCCGCCATATTCCTGCAGTTTTGCATTTTGTCTGGTCTGCAGCATTGATGGGACATACACCTTTGGCGGTCTTCATGCAGGCATTCCCTCAATTGCTTTTTCCAGTTGTCCTTGGGGCTGCCAGCCATTGGGACTGAGTGCAAGTGCCTGCCTCACTATGGATTCCACATCAGCTCTGACCACATTGTGCTTACCATCGCTTCCTCACTTCTCTAATTTTGTCTGGAATTGGGGTCGACTCTGAAGGCTTTTCATATGTCTTTGTTCATAATATAATCCAACTGCATGACACCCCCCCCCCATGATTATCTGACCATTCTCATTTCCACTGTGCACAGTGCCTGTTCACTTTTGTGTGCTCAGCAGATCCTTCTCCTGGATCTCTTGCTACTGAGGTCTACCATTTTTCAGTTGGAGAAAGAACCTGCCCCAGAGTCCTTTGCCCTCTCCTTGCCCAGAAACCAGGGCTTCCCTACTAACAGCCAATCCTCTCCTTCCTTCCTTGGGTTTTGTGAGGGGCTGTCATCCCTCTGGATCTTCACCTCCTTCTTCCAGAGAAGCCATGCATGGATATTTCTTCTTCCTTCGTGACCAAGAACCAACAAGCAGCCAGGTCAGTTCATCAGCCCTTGTGACCATGCAGCTTCAAGGCTACAACTGAGCTGTTTCTTTCCTTTTATTCAATCAAACGGCTGGCTTATGCCAAGCCACTAAAACCCATGGCCAATTTGTTTGTAAAAGAGGGAAGAGTGGATTTCTGTCACTGATATAAGCTCACTGATATTTGAAGATTTTCTGTAGATCTCTGATTTTGCAATCAGTATTGTGGCACTTGTACAAAAGCTAAAAAAGAGTCACCATATCTGGTGAATATTTAAACAAGCCCTTGCAGCCTTACCTCTACATGGCTTCAGTTTGTGAGCGCTCTTCTGAAACCTGATTTTTTTTTCCCTTTTCTTACTTAGAGATGATTGTCATGAATGATAATGATTTTGTCAATATTAATACAGAATATGAATAAAATTTTCCCCATTCCCCAAACACACATTCATACATTTGCTTCACAGGTTATATTTACCACCTGGCTCAATTTCTTATGAATGATCATTATTTAACAATAGCCCAGAGTGGAGAGAATTGTGCTAGTAAAAAGTAAATAAATAAAAGTATTTTTTAAATAAATAAATTTAAATGTATATAAATAAATCCAATAAAATGCAATTCAGGGGCAAGAAAAGTAAGGTTTTACACTGAGGCAAGAAAAACTAAATTTACAGATAAAGAATATGTGATACAGGGTTCAAAAGCAGTAAATGTGAGAAGGATCTTGGAGTGCTAATGGACAACCACTTAAATATGAGCCAGCTGACAAAAAAGCCAATGCATTTCTAGGCTGCATCAACAGAGAAATAATATCAAGGTCATGCAAACTATTAGTACTGCTCCTGTATATACTGTATATACTTGGTAAGACCACACTTGGAATACTGCATCGAGGTCTGGTCTCCAGGATGCAAAAAAGATATTGAGACTCTAGAAAGAGTGCAAAGAAGAGCAACAAAGTTGATTGGGGGGTCTGGATGCTAAAGGTTATGATGAATGATTGCAGGAACTGGATAATGAAGATAAGGGAAGGATTAGGAGAGATATAACAGTCTTCTGATATTTGAGAGGCTGTTACAACGAAGAGGGGACAACCTATTCTTCAAAGAACCTGAGGACAAGACAAAAAGTAATGGATGGAAATGTATTAAAGAGAGATTTAACCTGGAACTAAGGAGAGATTTCCCAATAGAGAAAACAATTAATTAGTGAAATGACTTGCTTCAAGAAGTTGTAAGTGCTCGGCTTCCAGTTTGCGCGTGCAGCGCTTTTGGATGTGCAGGAAGAGCTTTCTCCCTGCTGTCCGATCCTTCTTCATTGGAGGATCCTGAAAAGGGTTGAAAGTTGTCCTGGAGGAGCGACCACTACAAGGAGGCCCTCCTGTGATTGTAGAAGGGTGGCAGCTCTCTGCTTGAATCTGTAGCAGCTCCTTTTGGCCCGAAGAAGAAGAGACTGGCCATCAAGATGGCTGATCATTAAGCCATTCCCTGCCGAAAGCCAAAAGCACCATCTAGCACAACGAAGCAATCTGGAGGACCTGGGTGAGACCTTACCTTTCTTTTGCCCTTAATTGCCTGCCTGTGGGACTTTTCTGAAAAATTTCTCCCCCTTTTTTTTAAACAACAGCATTTCTATACTTGGGGAATAACATTTTAAGCCTTAAAGTGTGGAAGGAAAAAAAAAATCATCTGATTAAGCAAAGAAATTAAGCAATCTTATTTCTACTCATTAAAAAGCTCCTATTTTTGTGGGGATCTACAACCCTATTTTCTGTTGAAGATGTGAATTAAGGAAAAAAGAATGGACTAATTATACAAAAGCTTTATATTAATTTGGGGAAAAAAGAACTTTACAAGTTATTTTATATGGTATTAGTAACATCCTGTGGCTAAACTTGGAATTGCAAGTAAACCTTTTGCTTATTGTGAGAGCTGACTGAATAACAGAGCTCTTCTTGATACTATCTTCAAAGGTAAGTGTGGGAACACCTGGCATTGAAAACAATTTTCAGGAGCACTGGAGGTGGAAAATTATTGACTCTTATTAAAATAGCCTCCATGGAAGACTTAGCTGTAAACACCAAGGAAATGGATGACTATATCCCACCACTTAAGTACAAATTGATTTTGGACACAATCTTGGCTATAACTGAGCAAATTAAAGCCAAATTGCATGATAAACCTGACAACTAAAAGCCACTAAACCAAATTTTAACTTTAAATGTTGAACTGACAATTCAAAAACAAATAGAAGAAGTGGAAATTAACATCAAAATAGGAGACTTCAAACAGCAACAAACACAGCCTACAGAGAACCTTGAAGTCCAAACTCCAACTTCAACTACAAACCTTACAACACAAAAAACAACACCCGAAGAAAGCAACATTAAGAGTGAAGATACTAGAGGCCTTCAAATACAGTATGTTGAGGATTCAGCTAATCAAATGATAACAACATTAGCTACTACTCTCTATCTAACCCAGATGGAAATGGAAGAAGAAAAAGATCAGAGTGAATTAATGACTATTATATTACATCAAACATCAAAAATTGAGCTATTAAACAATATTTCAATGATTATAAAGGGGACACCAGCTTGGCAAAATTGTCATTTGGATGGTCTCCTTGGATTCAAATAAGAGGTGGAGGAAGAAAGGGAGACACATTTAAAAATTCAAAGGCACTAAGATGGAAGCCTGATTGGCACAAAAGGAAGGCAAGAGTTGGATTTAAAAATTTAGACATCTGTTTTTTGGGATTTGCAAGGACAGAGCTTAAAAAATCTCTTTTGATGGACTAAGGGGAATCATATATATATATATATGTTGATTTTACATTTAGGTTTTAGACCTTTAAAGGAAAACGAAATTAAGCTTTTAGAATAAAATTTTGAATCTTATAACAAAAGATAGTATTTTAATAATTGTTGAATGGTTAAGACAAAAAATATTTTTCTAATAATTGGTGTTTTGTTAAGATGAAAATTAGACTTTACTGGTAAATCATAAGAATGTTTTGTAATGAACGATGTAAGTTTTATAGACTTTATAGAGAATTATTCTTTATTGAAATAGGGAATTGTGGGTCACCCAAAAATTAAGCTTTTTTCTGTATATTATAGGCTACTTTATAGTATTTTATTGCAATTAGGTAAAACTTAAAAACAGGATTTTGATATATATTAGTGAAATTATATTGAAAATTTTGTTAATTGACTAGGTCACAACTAGAAATGTATTAACTTGATTACTTTGACTATGTGAAAACCAAGGGAATAAGAGAGGGAATCTTTATTGATGCAACCTGAACTATTTACAAACAACTTGTTATTTGTTACTTTTGACTACCCAACCACCATATTGCTTCACAAATACATGTATATGTAAATATTAAAAAACCAATAAAACTTGTAATAAAAAAGTTGTAAGTGCTCCATCTCTGGAAGTTTTAAAGAATAGATAAGATAGCCGTTTGTCTAAAATAGTATACTATTTGGCAGTGGGTCAGGCTGGAAGACACCAAAGTTCTTTCGAATTCTATTATTCTGTATTCTATTTAGTCAACTGAGAATCCTTATTGACCAAAATGTACTTGCCAGTGTACATATATTGATTTTATTTTATTATTCAACCCACCAGAAGCAATCTATTTCATACCTATTTATTTATTACATTAATATTCAGAGAGTTGCTTAACTTGCTCAATATACATATAGATCCAAATAAGAGAAAACTAGTTTCCGTCTTATATATCTTTCTTTCCTTGAAGTAATCTATTCTTTTAAAATATTTTGAAATGCGGAAATATATGCCTAACCCAATTTGAATTCTGTTTCAAAACAGTGCCTAAAGACCTTTACTAATCACTATCATTTGCTAATATAATAAGAGCAAAACCTTACGTAAGTATTGTAGCAAGGTAGCACTACTAATATAATTGCCAGGCTAAAAAGCAGCTCATTCTGCAAGTGGCTCTATTATCTCCATCAAAGCAATTTCTGAAGTGGAAAACACACCTTGTATCATGTGTACAATTTAGTCCATTAACAATAATTATTGTATGCATCCATTCCATTAGCTTAAAAAAAAAAAACCACGGGATAAATGACTAACCCCTGTTTAAATAAGCTTGAACCTTATTTTGTCTTTGAAACAAAATGTGGCAGGAGCAAGCAAAAGCCAACTAAAAATGGCAGATGAAAACAAGAATAGGGTAACAACAGTCAGGAGTCAGACAAAAGAGGGGGTGACCTTCCATTTCTAGATGCTATCTGGTATCAAATTTTGAAACTGGAAAAGGTTTTATTTATATAAAAAATAATAATACAGATCAGAAGAGAAAAGTAGGAAAGGAAATGCCCATGAAGAAAAGAAGACACACAGTCACCTTAAAAAAAATCCCAGCTACTGATACACCCTGCAACATATTGTTATATTTTGTTCAAGTATAGGAAATTGAGAGTAGCCCTTATCTCCTAAGTTTTCACAACATTAGTCCCTGGAAGTTGGTAGACTATAACTCCCAAATTAAAGAGTTTAAACTTCTTGTAGATGAAGAATTATATCAGTATTACATTTGTGCATTACAGTATATTATACATTAAGTCTCTGACCTCCAGTCCCATCTCAGCTGGGACTGCACAGTCAACTAACTTTAACAGGCAATGGTCATTTATAGCTTTGCTATTTTTTTTTTACCTGCATACCATCCTGAAATACACACAAGTAGCTGTGGGGTTTTCAGGCATGGAAAACTTCACTTTTCCACCCCAATAACCCTATGTTGTCAATTAGGGCGAAGATTGTGACTTGCACAATTCAGCAGACTAGGAATCTTAACACAAGTTCTCCATACCGGCAATGTATCAAAACAATATTATAAATGAAAACTTCAACGATGATCTAATGTAGATCTGGAAATTTCCTGCTGGTAGGACAAACTTATAAGGAATGTATAAATAAACCTTATTGATTTCTTTAGTAAGGGGGAAAAGTCTTCCTTTTAACCAACTTTTTCTATTTCTTAAAGGTTTTTTTTTTCAGTTGTAGTTTTATCTGGGCTATATTTAATTTTTTTAAAAAAATTACATTTATATCCTGCCCTTCTCCGAAGACTCAGGGCGGCTTACAAGCTTAGCAGTAGCCTTCATTCTATGTATATGCCTGCTTGTTAGGGCTTTCACACACACCCCAAGCGGCATTATTACAAAGTCAGCTTATTGCCCCCAACAATCTGGGTCCTCATTTTACCTACCTCGGAAGGATGGAAGGCTGAGTCAACCTTGAGCCTGGTGGGATGCGAACCTGTACTAATTGCAGGCAGCTGGTGTTACTTAAGGAGGCATTAGCCCACTGCTCCACCAAGGCTCTTGAAAATGTATGCATCTGACAAAATATTTATTCAATAATTTAGGTTTTTTTACAAGTGCTGATATGACATTAATATGATGTCTTCAATTTCTCAACCCATGTTAAATTTATTAAGAGATAAAAAAAAATTGTCGTCAAAGACCAGTACATAATAAAACTCAGTGGCCCTACTGAATGAGTTAGAACAGACAATTCTCCTGGATCAAGATATGGGGTATTGTGGGGCCCAGGATTTAACAATGAAGGAAGTACCTTGAGTTTAACAAACAAAGAACAAGCAAAATGGTACTGTCATGTCGTCCTTAGCTATGAATCACAAACACACCGAAGGTACGGGTGACAAGGTTTATTCTTCAACTCGCACAAAACAAACTGTGGAAAAAGTCAGCGTTGATGGCGTCCTGCCTCAATGCTTCCTTTATTGTGCAGCACCGCCCTAACCCCACCCCGTCAGAGCAAACTGGCATCCGCCCACTTTCCCATAAAGACCCCACCCACCACCGTGCACACCCACCACCCATTGCGTGTGTTGCTGCGTCCTGCCGGGCTGTCCTCCAGGTAAGTCCCGTCCTTCCCCTTCTCCATGTCCCCCTGGCCCTCCTGTTCCCTCAGCCGTGTGTTCCCCCCTTGGTCCAGCCGAACGCCCGGCTGACAAGAGAGGCAACACAGGCACAACCATCATCCAGTCTGTGCTAGTCCCTCCGGCTTCTTCTCCCCTGCTCTCCACTTGTTCTGGCTCCGGCTTTGTTGTGTGTTTTGGCTCCGGCTGCCTAGGAGCACTTGCGGGTGCCGGGGGTCCGGTCTGCGCAGGTGCGCCCGGTAGCTGGCTGGAGAGCGCCTGGCCCCGCCCTCGCCCCGCCCTCGCCGGTGAGCCGTCAGCTGTTTGGCAGTGGGCCCCTCCTGCGCAGGCGTGCCCGGTAGCTGGGTGGAGGGCACCCGGCCCTGCCCTGCCAGTGAGCAGCGAGCGCACCCATCAGTTGTTTGGCAGCGGGCTCCTCCTGCGCAGGCGTGCCCGGTAGCAGGCTGGAGGGCGCATGGCCCCGCCCCCGTCAGTGAGCCGCGAGTGCGCCCGTCAGCTGTTCGGCAGCACGCTACCACAGCCCCAAAAAGCCAGCAGGCCCCGTTGACAGCAGAGGGGAGCAGAGTTCGGCGGCAGGCTGCTGCAGCCCCGGAAGGCCAGCGGGACCCGGTGAGGCAGAGGGGAGCAGAGTCGGTGAGGACGGCGCTGTAGAGGGTGAGGACGGCGTGGCCCAGGCGAATGGCAAGCTGGCGGGGCTTGACAGTCGGCTTCCCCTACCACAGGCCCACCTGAAAAGGAAGGATAACAAGATGGACGTCCGTGGACCCCGGCCACTGAGTCCCCGCCCCTACCCCCTGGCTTGTTTGGATGTGCATGGTGGAAAGCCATAACCAAACGAGCTGCCCGGACATCCCCTCTATCCACCCAGGAAGCGTCCGACAGTGGGTACCCCTTCCACAACACGAGGTACTGTAGCCGTCCCCTCCGTACCCGTAAATCGAGGACTGACTGTACTTCGTACTGGTCCCCGTGGACAGGCCCTGGTGCGTTTCCACCTGCTTTCCCTGTCAACCCCCTGGCGGGTCTCAGCAGGCTGCTGTGGAAGACCGGGTGGACCTTCCCTAAGAACTTTGGCAACCGTAGTTGTACTGTCACAGGTTAATCACTCAGACCACTTGGAAAGGGCCAAGGAACTTGGGGCCCAACTTCTTGCTCGGCACCCGCAACTGTAGGTACTTGGTTGACAGGTATACCCACTCCCCGGCCTTGGAGGTCTCATAAGGTTCCCGCTTCCTGTCTGCCTGCTCCTTTGCCCTTGCTTGGGCCTTTGCCATTGCCTCCTTGGCAATCTTCCAAACACCCTCTAGTTGGCGCATCCACTCCCCGGGCCCGGTGGGTGCTACCGGTCCTTGACCACACTCAGGGACAGGGAACAGGTTATACCCCGTCACCACCCGATACGGTGTCAGGCCCGTGCTGCTGTGCACAGCATTGTTGTGGGCGACCTCAGCAAACACAAGGAGGTCTACCCAGTCTGTTTGTTAGTATGACACGTAACTCCTGAGGAGCCATTCCACTGTGGCGTTCACCCTCTCAGCGGCTCCATTGGTGCTTGGGTAATAGCCAGAGCTCAGGCCTTGGGTGGACCCGATGTGTTTCAGGAACTCCCGCCAGAACCATGCCATAAATTGGACCCCACAATCCGAAATTATCTGTCGGGGAACCCCGTGTAGCCGATAGACATGTGTCAAAAACATCCACGCCAATTTTTTGGCAGATGGTAGTCCTTTACAGGGGATGAAGTGCACCTGTCTGGAAAAGAGGTCGACGACCGTCCAGATCACTGTGTGGCCCCTGCTTTCCGGCAACCCGATGATAAAGTCTATGGCAATGTCTTGCCATGGCCGTTCGGGGTCCGAAACCATCTGTAGCAGTCCTAATGGCTTCCCAACACAGGGTTTTGCTGTGGCACACACGTGACAGCTCCGGGCGTGTTGTTCCATGTCCATGCATGGCCACCAGAATTGGCACCGTACAAAGTGCAGGATTTTGAGGAAACCGAAGTGGCCGGCCTGTTTGGCATTGTGACACCAGTGCAAAACAGTGGAGCGAAGAGCACGGGGCACATATAGCTTATCCCCGTGCCAGGCCAAGCCATTGCGTGTAGTGCTCCTTCAGCCAGGTGTCCGTAGCCAGAGCATTACCCATGGTACGGGACAGATCACCCCCCACCCTGCAGACCACCTGGTTCGCGGCCGTAGAGCCATCTGGCGGGATGAGCTCTTGCACCACTGCCTCCCATTTGGTGTTGTATTGCGGAAGCCATGAGAGTGCGTCAGCAAGAAAGTTCCCTCCCCCCGGCACGTATTTCAGAATGAAGTTAAACCGCCGGAAAAAGAGAGCCCATCTGACGTGTTTAGGCGCCAGCTTTCTGGGCGACTGTAGGACCTCTAGGTTTTTATGGTCCGTCCAGACCTCAAAGGGATGGGCGGCCCCCTCCAACAGATGACGCCACATCTCCAGGGCTGTGCGCACAGTGAACGCCTCCTTTTCCCAAATCGCCCATGCATGCTCTGCGGACGACAGCTTCTTGGACGAGTAGGCACACGGTTGGAGTGCGCCCTCCGCGTTCCATTGCAATAATACAGCCCCTACCGCAACGTCGCTGGGGTCAACTTGGACCATGTACAGTAGGTCCGGATTGGGGTGTGCCAACACCGGTTCCTTAGCAAACAAGACTTTCAGGGACTCGAACGCCTGTTGGCACATGGTGGTCCACGCCAACTTCAGCCCTGGACGTGGCTTCTCCCCAGTCTGCCGTGTACGCAACAGGTCTGTCAACGGCAGGGCTATCGCCGCAAAGCCCAGGATAAATTGGCGATAGAAGTTCGCAAACCCCAGGAAACTTTGAAGCTGTTGTCGCGTCTGTGGTGCTTGCCACTGCTGCACAGCTTCCACTTTATGGGGGTCCATCTCTATGCCACTTGCTGACACCCGATACCCCAGGTAATCCAACCTTGTCTTGTGAAACTCACACTTTGTGAGTTTCACGTAGAGACGGGCAGCCAGCAGCTTCCATAGCACCTGGCGCACAAGGGTAACATGCTCCTTCATGGTCTTAGAATAGATCAGGATGTCGTCCAGGTAAACCAGCACCCCACGGTACAGGTGCTTGTGAAGCACCTGGTTTATTAGTTGCATAAAGACAGCTGGGGCTCCCTGGAGCCCAAACGGCATAACCCGAAACTGGAAGCTGCCCAACGGACAGTTGAACGCCATCTTCCATTCATCCCCAGCTCTGATCCTCACCCAGTAATACGCCTCTCATAAATCCAATCTCGTGAAGATGCGACCCGTTGATAGGTGTGCCAGGAGGTCCTTCATGAGGGGCAGCGGATACAAATGTTTCACGCAGACCACGTTGACTCCACGGAAGGTAAAGCGTGCCATCCTTCTTTTCTCGAAACAGTATCGGCGCCGCTATCCTGGACCGGGCGGGTTGGATGAACCCCCCTTGCAAGGTTTTTATCGATATAACGCCGCAATTCCTGCAACTCGCAGGGTGTCAGGGCATACATGCGCAGCTTTGGCAGCTTGACACCCGGCTCAAGCTCGATGGCGCAGTCTGTTGCTCGGTGGGGAAGCAAGGTGTCACACTCCCTCTCATCAAACAAAAGATCGGTGTATGCCTGTGGAAAGCGGGCTTCCACCACCCCTTCTGCCCCTTGGACTTGCTTGCTCCCTGGCTGACCAGTGGGACCCACATATGTGTGCGGTGGTGGTTGTGGCCCTGTCCCCAACCGCAGATGTCAACACCCCCCTTCCCACCATATCGTGGGACCCCACTTTTCGAGCCACGTCAGCCCCAGGATTACCGCCTCTGTCATGGACGGAACGACAAGAAACCGCATCATCTCCCAATGAGTCCCCATCTCCAGATGGATAGGGCTCGTCACATGGGTTACCGGCCCCCCCCAGAAGGGACCCATCCACCTGCTGAAAACGGAGAGGGGTTGGTAGTCGCCGCATTTCCAGTCCCAACTAGGTAATCACTGTCTGGCTGAGCAGGCACTGGGTATTGCCTGAGTCAATCAGTGCCGGGTAGGCCTCCCTCTGACCCATTCATGGTTTGACGAGCACAACCAGAACCGTGAAGGGTACCACCGGGTCACTCACCATGGGGTCCTCCTCCTCCTCTTGGCTCTCGTAGGGTTCTGGGTCGGTAGCCCCGGGTGTCTCCATCCCCGTTGCTGGTGTCATCATGAGGGTCGCCATCTGGTGAGCAGCTCTTGAACGCTCCACTGACTTCCGCGCTGTGGCTCCCTTGCCAGGGGGGGTGGCTGCGGCTGCACGGGACACCGGCAAAGGGCAATCGGCCACACGGTGACCCGGTTGGTCACACCAGAAGCATCTGATGGTTGGCCTTGTGGGCAGCACAGGTGGTTTTGCCACTGGTGCCATGGTCTTCCGGTCCTCCTCCTTTGGCTTATCGGGGATACTGCGGGGACCAACCGCCCCATCTGGCTTCATCCTGCACTCACGCAGCCGAACGTCGAGTTTGACAGTGACAAGATACTACTCCAGCAGTCGCTTGGGCACACCACGTACCACACACGTCCTACATAGCGCACCGTCCAACCCTGCCTGAAAGTGGTGCACCAGCAGGCATTCCGGCCAGGAGTGTAGCTTGCGAGCCACTCAGCGAAACTCACCGACATACTCCACCCCAAGCCTGCCTTGTTGTCGCAGCCCCACCACCTCCGCCTCAGCCCTATGGGTACGGGCCACATCCTCGAACTGCGTTCACAGTGCTTCTAGGAACAGTCCAACATTGGCCAGCTCCCAGGCGTGCTCCCTGTACAAGTCAGCCACCCACACCGCGGCCTCTCCCTGCAGGCTCATGGTGATGGCCACCACCATGGCCCATTGGTAGGCGTAGGCCGCACCGTACTGGTCTAGATGATGGATGGTGTGGCTCAGGAACATGGCAAGCAAATCAGGGTGACCATTGTACGTCACCGGCAGAGGCAGAGGGCCCCAAAATGACCCCGGGCCCCAGGACCCCCCTGGGCCTGGGCCCCCTTGTACCCGGTGCCTGGTACTGCCCGCTCCATGGCCTGGTGGGAACCCCGGCCGTCGTTGTCCACCTGGCAGGCTCTGCCTGGTCCAATGCCTCAGGGGGTGGTCGTTCGGATCGAACAGTCCCTGAAGCCACTGGCTGTGATGGTGGGCCACAGAACCTCGGGCTCGCCAGACGGAATCCGGGCTGGCCCGGCTGGCTAGGCGTTGGCCCCTGCAGTGACCACTGTCGCGTTCCCTGGCTCGGACCCAAAGGCAACCAAGGCGCGGGTTCTTGATACCCAAACTCCCCAAAACAGTCCCGCAACACGTCCAAAATATAGGCTCCTGGAGCCGTGGAGTAACTCCACTCCTCGCCTTCCTCCACCGTCAGCTGCCCCTCTCTCCAGATCACCACTGAAACCCCTGAGCAGGACTCTCCATGGGCCAAGTCCCGGTGCTCCAGCGCAGGACTGTACCACCACTCCCCGCTGTGAGTCCGAGGCCCTTCCTCTCTGCCTTCGCTGCTAACGGCCGTGGACACAACTCCCTTGGTCTTCTGCCACACAACCGGTTGAGGCCCCTCTACCACAACCAGGTCAGGCGGTGCTGCAGCTCTAGCCCCCATGGCCCCTTCCCCATTGGCTACCAGAGCAAGCCCCTGTGAGTCCTCTGCCATGCCCAGAGCATAGGTAACGACAGAAGGAATCCCAGTTGAACGCTGACTTACTGTCACGTCGTCCTTAGTTACGAATCACAAACACACCGAAGGTACGGGTGACAAGGTTTATTCTTCAACTCGCACAAAACAAACTGTGGAAAAAGTCAGCGTTGATGGTGTCCTGCCTCAATGCTTCCTTTATTGTGCAGCACCACCCTAACCCCACCCTGTCAGAGCAAACCGGCATCCGCCCACTTTCCCATAAAGACCCCACCCACCACCGTGCACACTCACCACCCATTGCGTGTGTTGCCGTGTCCTGCCGGGCTTTCCTCCAGGTAAGTCCCATCCTTCCCCTTCCCCATGTCCCCCTGGCCCTCCTGTTCCCTCGGCCGTGCATTCCCCCCTTGGTCCAGCTGAACGCCCGGCTGACAAGACAGGCAACGCAGGCACAACCATCATCCAGTCTTTGCTAGTCCCTCTGGCTGCTTCTCCCCCGCTCTCCACTTGTTCTGGCTCTGGTTTTGTTGTGTGTTTTGGCTCCGGCTGCCTAGGAGCACTTGCGGGTGCCGGGGGTCCGGTCTGCGCAGGTGCGCCCGGTAGCTGGCTGGAGAGCGCCTGGCCCCGCCTTCGTTGGTGAGCCGCAGGTGCGCCCATCAGCTGTTGGTGGTGGGCCCCTCCTGGACAGGCGTGCCCGGTAGCTGGGTGGAGGGCGCCCGGCCCCGCCCTGCCAGTGAGCAGTGAGCACGCCCGTCAGCTGTTTGGCGGTGGGCTCCTCCTGCACAGGCATGCCCGGTAGCAGGCTGGAGGGCGCCTGGCCCCATCCCTGTCGGTGAGTCTGCCGCGGCCCCAGAAGGCCAGCAGGCCCCGTCGACAGCAGAGGGGAGCAGAGTTCAGCGGCGGGCTGCTGTAGCCCCGGAAGGCCGGCGGGACCCGGTTGAGGCAGAGGGGAGCAGAGTCAGCGAGGACGGTGGTATAGAGGGTGAGGACAGCTTGGCCTAGACGTTTGGCAAGCCGGCGGGGCTTGACAGGTACTGTTTTTGATAGATTGGATTGGTTTTTTTCCCCTTTCTGTAAATACGGATGCAAAAAACAAGTTGAGTAGTTTTGCTTTCTCCTTGTTGCTTATCACCTTTTTGCCACTTTCTCCCACTAGTGCAGGGGTAGGCAACCTCGGCTCTTTTATGACTCATAGACTTCAACTCCCAGAATTCCTGAGTGACTGAGGAATTCTGGGAGTTGAAGTCCATGAGTAATAAAAGAGCCGAGGTTGCATACCCCTGCACTAGTGGATCAATCTTATCCTTAACTTTTTTCTTGTTTTTTAGAAGAAAAGAAGCTTTGAAAGAAGCTTTTTGTTGTTGTTGTTTTGTTATTTTTGACTTTTGTTCCAAGTCTTAGTTCATTTTGAGCCTTAGCTTTCCTCACTCCATCTTTGCAGGCTCTGGCTATTTGCTGATATTCTGCCTTAGTTATGTGTCCCTCTTTCCACTTTTTATACTTGTCCTTTTTGTCTTTCAATTTATCAGAGTTCTTTATGTAGCCATGCTGGTTTCTTTTGAGAGCTGTCATTTTTCTTCTTCATTGGTATTGTGCTAGACTGGGCTTTTATTATCTCACTTTTCAAAATTTCCCAAGCTTCTTGAGTTGTTTTCCCCTTGAGAATTCTCATCCATGGAATCCTTCCCCAGCTCTCTATGTTTGTTGAAAGGTAGGAACAGAGGAAACAGAGAGATTATCCCCAACTCTCTTCTTATACTCCACTGTTTCTTGTGGTTAAATGATTATGAGCTGCTAAGGATCAGTTCTGAAATCTCACTTCTAACCATCTATTTCTTCCCCTATTTTAATAACTAGTGGTGGCACAGGATATTATGGAGATACAGTAAAAATAAAAGACCTCTTGATGCAATCCAGCTCTTATAAAGAATTCATTATTTATCTGCTTTCATCGATTTGGTTTTGCTTCTGACATGACAAATCTTTGAACCATAAACACAATGTGAGCAGGGGGTTGAACTAGATAACCTCCGAGATCCCTTCCAACATCATCATCATCATCATCATCATCATCATTATTATTATTATTGTTGTTGTTGTTGTTGTTGTTGTTGTTAGTCAATTATAACATGGGCAATAATTTGGCCTACTGCTGAAAAGATTGGTAAAATGGGAATTGAGCATGATTCCATTCACCTGTCAGTTTTGCTCCTTAATAGCAACTTTAAAAAAACTGTAGGTATAGCAAAACTCAGCCCTTTACTTTTGCATATATTTCTACTAGCATTCATGCTAGATTTTTTTCAATACTTATTTAGACCATGGTAACGTAAAGGTAAAGGTAAACGACTAGCATGAGTGCTAGTCGTTTCCAACTCTAGGGGCCGGTGCTCATCTCCATTTCAAAGCCGAAGAGTCAGCGCTTGTCCAAGGACGTCTCCGTGGTCATGTGGCCGGCATGACTAGACACCAAACGCTGTTACCTTCCCACCGTAGTGGTCCCTATTTTTCGACTTGCATTTTTACATGCTTTCGAACTGCTAGGTTAGCAGAAGCTGGGACGAGTAACAGGCACTCACCCTGCTACGCAGCACTTGGGATTCGACCTGCCAAACTGCCGAACTTCTGATCGACAAGCTCAGCATCCTAACCCACTGAGCCACTGCATCCCTTTAAACCATGGTAGGGCATCCTATTAGTTTCATCTGATTTCTACTGTGCATTAGATTCTTCATGATAGCCATCATGTCAAGCAGATTATATATTTGCCTTGAACATGCAATTTAAATAATTACAAATAGTTTTTGTAATTATAATATTCTGCAATGTATTTACTACCTACTATAGCTACTATATCTACTATAGCTATGGGAACAAATGATTTCAGAATTAAAGGACATTTGAAAGATGGGTCATATGATTTCTTAGAAACATTTTTGTTATGAAAGTTGTTCGCAGAACTAATAAAATTAATGTAAATTTAAAGTTTCATAAATCATTTAAAGTCTACATAAATGTGTAAGCTTTACAACACAGAGAAAACTTTGCTTTCCTAGCACTATATTATCAGTTTCACTTTTTTATATGTTGCAGTTTTTGTCCCTTGAAAGCATCTGCAGGACCAGGATAGGATGTTTTCTTACCTTAGGCAGAAAAACAAATCATAATAATATTCAAGGCTTGGCCAATCTGCTGTCTTTGGCAACTATCCAATTCTCTCTAATGGTGTAGCAATGGTTCTTATTTGACAACAATGGTAAATCCATGAAGATACTCATATTCCCTGGAAAAATAAAGCTTTTGAAAAGTCCCCGATAGATGTTCAATGTGCAAGTGCCATCTTCCTTTTGTTTTAAAAGGAGCTCAGTAGTAGCACAAATTATGAGTAGAATGTTCAACTCCAGGAGCTGTGAGTAATAGTGATGAAACTTCACCCAGCATTTGTGTTCTCAATAAACCCTCATATTCAGATGCATTTGTCAATGGTGCAATTTAAATTTCTAGAGCCACTTGAACAGTAGCAGATGAAGCTGTCAACAAAGACAGGAAAACAGTATTAGCACCAAAAGAAAATATAAGTAGCTGTCATACTTTAGAGAATATGAATTATCTTCAAGTATTCATTCTTAGCTGCAAGAATACTCTTTTTATAGCATGATATTATTTATTATAAGCAGCTTTGGCTCTCTTTTAGAGAATAACATATTTTCTCCTTGAATAAATAAATGTAAAAGCATCCTTACTCCTCAGTCCTAATTACTGTGCATTTCTAAGCACCACTGAATTCAATGGAACATGTTGAATTTCCACCTTGATGAGGTCCTCAGCCCAATTTAATAAATTCGAGTCCCAATAATTTAAATTCCATGAGTATAAAATTCATGTTCAAGATGATTTTGAAATTGCAGGTTTTATTGTATTATACATGCATGTAATAAGTGGATGATGACAATTTTCAGAATTGTTTCAAAATTAAAATCCTATATATTCTTACAATAATTTTAAGTCAGATATAATAACAAGCCATCCTAAAGAAGGGATAGTAGTAGGGAAGTATTAATTTTGAGCCGTGAAGGTGCTTCATTTTCCCTATCTCTGAAATTTGAAAGGGGAAGAGACTTGTTTGTAAATACCAGTATTTGTGTGTGGCCATGTGTAACTCCCAATTCTGCTGAAAAAAGTAATTCAGTTTTGCTTGATTTAATTATGTGTCTGAAGGGAACTATTTCAGCAAAACAAAATTGCAGAATGCTAGATAATGTTTATGTTTCCAGCCTTGTTTGTTTAAAACCTACTGTGTAAATACAATGAGGCTGACAAATAATGGAGGTTTTTATAATAAATATGTGAATAGCTTGGTTCTGGGTTTTGTACATACCTCACTTTGTGATTGCCCAGTTCAACTGCTCTCTAAATATAGAGAAACCACATACATGAATTAATGCATGACTCAGGAAATTATGATATCCTATTCCTAGAAAGTTTTATTACATGAAATTAGGTCTTATCTTACATCAAAGACTGTGATAAATAGTATAATTGAGTATAATGTGTACAGTGGAAAATGTACCGCAGAATTTAGTGCAAGTTATTCACTTACAAACCCTAAGTAATAGAGTTGGAAAATCTCTATTACTCTGGAGTAGGTGGACGGTGAAGGACAGGATCATGTTTTCAAATGTGTATGTACACACACACACAGAGAGAGAGAGAGAGAGAGAGAGAGAGATTGAAAATAATTGTATAATGTTTTTTATAACTTATAAGTTAGAATTGTTATTTTTTAAAAAGGAAAAATGTGTAGTTAGAAGCCACAGATAAAGCAGCAGCACCAGACAATTACAGGCCAATTGCCTGCCTAACAACAACTGGTATGGTAGCTGATGCAGTCAAACAATATCTAGTTGAAAACAAACTGTGAGCAGAGGAACAAAAGATCAACTCCTAATTTACAAGATGATTATAAAAAATTGAAAGAGAAGGAAAACCAACTTGAATGTAGTTTGGATTAATTTTAAGAATGCATTTAATTCCCTGCCACATGCTTGTATAATCAAGTGACTTGAAAGGACAGAAGTTAATACAAATATCAATTTAAAAAATACAGTAAGAAGCTAGAGTGAATATATTGAAATGGTGGGTGTTTCTCCCTTTTATAACTATTAACAGCAAAGGAATCATGGAGTACAAACCTTCATAGAGCAGCAATGGAAGTATTGGAAGAGAAATTCAGATAATGAAATGCTCTACAAAGACCAGAATTGTGCAGCTACTGGTTTTCTCTAAAGGCAAAAACTGTAGTTTGAAGAAGGGGATAAAAAGTATATTGACACTTTTGAACTTTGGTTGCTGTAGAAAACTCCTGAGAATACCATGGACATCCAAGAAAGCAACAAATGGTTCATAGAATAAATCAATTCAGAATTCTCAGTCAAGGCATAAATGTTAAGAGTCTCCCACTCCTTTGAGAAGACTTTTGAGAAAGGTGAAAGGAAAGAGAAGAGAATTAAGAGCAGAAAGATGAATGGACTTAACTGAAAAAGTAAATATGTATTGTTGGGAGACAGAATGGGATCACATCATCCCGGGCAAAGATGATCTGTGTGGTTACTAAGTGTTGCAATTGACCTGATGGTACATAATCAAAAACTTTCCTTAAACTATAAGGAGAATTTAAGTCTTGAATTTTAGTGCAGTCAGATGTATGTGTAATCTAATTTAAATAGATGCAAACTTGTAATTCCAATTTTTCTACTGTGTTATGATGAATATTAAGAGAAAAGAGGTAAACTTTGAAGAATTATAGGAAATGAGCAGAAAAAGAGGAACATGGGAGTGGAATCACTGGAAGGATTGTGAAAGGGAGATTCTCCAACTAGAGAATCCTCTAGAATCCTCTAGTCCTCCAACTAGAAAGTTAGTTTCTCATGTAAGAAAGAATAGCTTCAATAGCCAATATCATTTGAAGGAACTTCCATGGAAGAAATTGTGAAATGAAGATGGCTTTGCTAGAAATGGAGCCAAGAATTGCAGTGGAATAAAAAGCTAGTGAGTAGACCAGCTCTTCATATTTCATCTCCAGACAAGGAGAGGACTTGAGAGCACCCACACATGCTCCATACAATTGCTTCTTACTAAGAGACTGCAAGAGAGTGGTTAGAGCTCTGGGAGATAATAGAACAGTTAACTTTTTGTTTAAACTGTGATTGGTACCTTCCACGGGACATTGAATTTGCATACTTATTTTTTTAATCACTTTCAGAAATTGTTTGTAACTGCTTTTCAGCTATTTGGATTGACAAATTTTGTAGCACTGGGTAAGTTTCTTTTAATCCTAAAAATGTGCTGAATTTTGCAGCCTACCAATTCTGTAAGGATGCACAGTTCCATCTTTGAGAGTTGACAGACTGCCATGTATTGGATTTCTATCTTATACAATGTATCTGCAAAGAAGTTGATGTTTTCCAACTGTTCCACAACTTAATGCAAAAATTGACTTCTATAGATCCATTTGATTCTTCACCTCAGTGAAAACTGCTTCAGACAATAGTAATGTATTTGGTGTCTGAGGTTAATATGATTTCTAGCAGCTCAACCATCTTCTTTCCTATTCTGAGTTATTGAAATGTTCAGAACTAATTTGGATCAATTTATGTTCATTTCTTTTCTTATATATTCCAATGTAGTAATACTTTTATGCACAAGTTTCCCAAAAGCAGTATGATAAATGCCACGAACTCCAGAAATTGATAGAAGAGTTTGTGTCATACATTGTTGAACCTTTTCCAGCTTATGATGTTTTTTATAAATACTCATAAATCCTTTCAATAATTTTAGCTTTCACAGTGTCCCTTTTCTCTGTTTCAATTCCATTTTTAATCTTACTAGGATTATTGGATATCACAGATGCTGCTTTCCTTCATGTTCATGGGAAGATTTGTTCCTCTCATAGTTGGCCAGTTTACTCAAGAAGTCAGTGGTGTTCTAGTTGGGTTCTTCTGGGGTGTTCATGGCCCAGCACTCTTCTGTTATGTAACTGACAAAGACCTATTATCATTAACAGTGGAGGCAATGTTCCACTGATTAATTGCTCTCACTGTCAGACAATTTCTCCTTAGTTCTAGATTGGATCTCAGTTTAACATGCTTGCACCCATTACTTCTTGTCTTGCCCTCTGGTGCTTTGGAGAATAAGTCAGTCTCCTGTTCTTTGTGCCAGCTCCTTTAAATGCTGCAAGGTAACTATCATGTCCCCCCCCCCCCCAATCCTCCTCTTCAGTAAGTTAGACATACTTAGCTTCTTCAATTGTTGCCATACAATTTAGCCTCCAGAACCTTTATCATCTTTGTTGTTCTTCTCTGCACACTTTCCAAGTTTTTTTTTTTTAAAAAAATCATGTCTAGGTTTCCATGCTTTCTTGCACTGAGAAAAAAAAAAGGCAGGCCAAAATCCAAGGCTCTTCTTCATACTGCCACTTGTAGCAGACAAAAGCAACACAACAATTTATTACTTATTAAACACTTATTTGGAGTAATCATTACTCACTTATTTCCTAATGCAACCTAAGGTGGAACCACCCATGCCGAAGTTGGTGGCCTTTAATGGGTATTTTCAAGGACTCCTCCATGTAGACATGCATATTCAGCCCAGCTTTTACCTCTATACTTTCAGATAAGAAGTGTGCAAGAGATTCAGATCAACCAGAGAAGTTATGGTCTCCTTCACAGATATGGACATTTTCAGTGACCTTCAGGAAATTTGCAGGGTATTTATGAATCAGTTTTTACCATTTCTTGGAAATATGCAAAACTTTGGAATTCTATTCTGAAAAAAAACCTGACGGGAGTCCAAATTCTTAGGGAAAGACCACATGCCAAGATAATTGGGAATGACTATTCAAAATTCATGCTTGTTTATAATGTAAGGATAGACTCCAACAGCTTCCTCTTCACTCTTACTGTAAGAAGTGAAACAGCATATCTTGTTGCTCATCTCAGGCCAAGTAGCAGATCATTTTGACTTGGAGTTCTAAGCCTTTCTACATATCTTAACTCAGAGTTGCCTTCCACATGCAAGACCATTTTTGGCCATGAGCTTTTATTCAACAAAGCAACATTTTGTAACAATTTTCCTGTGTGTAAATTCTTTAGAACCTTGATAGGTCACACTTTTGCATACTCTTTGGCTGTTCTGGATCCTAAATATTCCTAAATATTTAGGAATATACCTGAATAATAACTATGTCATCATTATTTTGATTTCAGGGTTTGTTTATATTTTAACCATTAATATAAAGCTTACTAAAGAGGTATTTTCAGCAGCAAATAAAAGATGGTGCTTGAGGGATTTGTATTTCAAGCCCAAAAGAATGGAAAAATAAATATGAGCTTTGACTAGACCTGAGCACAGCAACAAAGTCCTATATTTTCCGGTGTATAAGACGACTGGGCGTATAAGATGACCCCCTACATTTCCTGTTAAATTATAGGGTTTGGGCTATACTCGCCATATAAGACTACCCCTCTTCCAACGCACACCAAATAAAAATTAAAAAACATCAGATTTGATTTTAATATGGTAATTTTAATTCAAATGCTTATGACATGCAGGTACTTAGTAGGAAAACTGTCACTTATAAACATAAGGCTGTTTGTCATCAAACATGTAAACATAAAACAGTGCAAGTGGGTTAAACTTTTCCTAATTCACTCTAAAGCTTTCCAAATGGGAGATCTGCTCCAGGTTTTCCAGCCAGCCCGCCTAGTTCCTGAGTCAAATGTGTCCTTAGAGCTAAGCAGCTGCTCTGGCTACGGCATTCCACACCTGCCTTTCAAGTTGGAATAGACTGCAGCTGCTCTTCAACTTTAGAAGGAAAGACGCCCAGACCCCAGCCTGTAAAAAATCACAGACTGCAGCTTCTTCTCCAATTGGTCCCGCTTTACATGCGCAGACCAAATGGGAGATCCGCTCCAGGTTTTCCAGCCAGCCCTGTCCCTAAAGTTTCAGCACCCAGCGTATAAGACGACCCCTGACTTTTGAGAAGATTTTCATGGGTTAAAAAGTTGTCTTATACACCAGAAAATATGGTAACTTTGGCTGATTATTAATTTAGATAAGTGCCAGGTTTAAAAAAGAATATAATCTAAGGGAAACAAGTGAACAAGACTGATCTTCACACCTAAAGGTTGTATATAATCCTTTTGTTTATCATGCTACAGCATTTTCTTTAAGAATCAAAAAGCAAATATACAAGGGAAAGTTTATTTTTGTTTAGTTTTTATGCAGATTCAGAGTAATAACTGATTAAACTTTCATATGACTCTGTATTCTAGTGGAGACTGCAATTCACTTTCAGGTAAACATAGCAAAGCCAAAACACTGATTATCCTAGATGCAAATTCTACAGAGTTAGAGAAGAGGAGGAGGAGGAGGAGGAAAGGAAGGAAGGAAGAAAAAGAAAGAAAGAAAGAAAGAAAGAAAGAAAGAAAGAAAGAAAGAAAGAAAGAAAGAAAGAAAGAAAGAAAGAAA